>CM053038.1:115674038-116253651 GCA_028564925.1 Lithobates sylvaticus
GTGTTGCAGTGGGCAGTGTAGTGTATGTGTGTGAAGTGAACAATGAAGTGTAGTGGGTATTGTAGTGGACAATGTAGTGTAATGGTCAATGTACTGTTCAGTATAGGAATCAGGTAGTTCAGTGTAAAGGTCAGTGTAGGAATCAGGCTGGTAAGTACTATTGTGTAACGGTCAGTGTAGGAATCATGTAGGTCAGTTTAAGGGTTAGTGTAGTGGTCAGTTTAGGAATTGGGTACCAATAAATATAGCCTTATTGATACTGTAATTTGCATTTTTATTCTCGTGCGTGATTGTGTAGACGGGCCCCAGTGCACTCTATTGCCCGGGGGCCTATAATGCTCTTAAGATGGCCCTGATTGCAGGGTTAATTAGCACATACAACAATAGGTGAAATACTCTTTAGAATCTGTGTCAAGCCAGACTACTCATTTGCATTATACAAGACAACAGACAGGTGGCTGGAGTTGATGATATTAGCATCTGACATGTCCAGAGTCTATGTGTCTTGGGGGCCAGCATGGACCTGAATCCCAGTAAAACCAGCTCAGCGGTCCCCAGGCATACAGCTCACAAACAGCACCGTTCCCCCAAATGCCAGGGCCCATAATCACAAGGCAAGAGGCTTGCATTACGTCCTCTCCAACAGCCTCTGTCCCCGCTAGGTCTGTCACACCCCTTTAAACAGCCATTTCGATCAGATACGCTTGTCAGTTTTTAAGGCAGATCTGAACAAAAGCTCAATGTTAGGCTTTGGACAGGTGGATGTAAACAGATTTGCATCTCTTGCTTCTAAACTTCTTGAGGGGTGCCTGGAGATATTCAGCCTTATTTAAAATCTTTGTGTGTATGTCTAACACTGGATTAAGCTATATCAATGTTCAATCATGTATTTAATATATGACATTATTCATCAGTGTAAGACCCTGAGGAAGATTTACAAGTTGAAACGCGTTGGTGTTTCTCAACCTAAAGTGTTACTAAACTAACAACAGTAAAATCAGTCTGTATATACAGTAAAGCATGTTTGTTATACTCACTGTGGAACCTAAGGGGTTAATCCTCTGCATTGTGTAAAAAGCCTGTTTGATCCTGTCTTCTCTGATCCTCCCCTTCTTCCACTGCCGCCTGATAGAACAGAGCCTAGGGGGCTCTCAGTTTTTTTTGTTCTTGGGAGGGTGTGATCAACACAGGACCAATCAGCTCTATTCAGACAGAGGGTCAGGGGTCCTGCAGCCTCACAGGACAGTCAGAGTAGAATGGAAACTCCTCTTACAAGCTTTAACCACTTCTGCCAATATACATCAGCACTTTGATGATGGATATCTTTGTTATGGCTGCAGCTAGCTGCCATAACCACGGCATCCTCTTCTTCACTGAGTGGTCCAATTTCTGATAAAAGTGGTCTCTCCGGAGCCCTCCGCCGCTTACCGGAGCCTTCGGTAGTGGCAGAGGCAATCGGGTCCTTTCCTGGCTTTGTATGGAGACGAGTGAGGGGAAGATGGCCCCCACCCATCTCCATACCATTGCAGGGTGGAAGCGGCATCAAAACCTCACTTCCGCACATAGCTCTTAAAGCAACATTTATTTTATTTATTTTTTAATGACATTTACATTTATTTTTTTTATTGCATTTTAGGGTAAATATGACATCTGAGGTCTTTTTGACCCAGATCTCATATTTAAGAGGTCCTGTCATGCTTTTTTTCCTATTACAAGGGATGTTTACATTTCTTGTAATAGGAATAAAAGTGACACCATTTTTTTAAAGGACAGTGTAAAAATAAAAATAAAAAAGGTAAAATAAATAAGAAAAAAACAAAAAAAATGTTTTTTTTAAACGCGCCCCGTCCCACCGAGCTTGCGTGCAGAAGCGCCCGCATATAAAAACGGTATTTCAAACCACACATGTGAGATATTGCCACGATCGGTAGAGGGGGAGCAATAATTCTAGCCCTAGACCTCCTCTGTAATTCAAAACATGCAACCTGTAGAATTGTTTAAATGTCGCTTTTGAAGATTTTTAAGGGTAAATGTTTGTCGCCATTCCACAAGCTGGCGCAATTTTGACATGTTGGGTATCGATTTACTCGGCGTAACATTATCTTTCACAATATAAAAAAAAAAAAAAAATGGGCTAACTTTACTGTTGTCTTATTTTTTAGTTAAAAAAAGTGATTTTTTTCCAAAAAAAGGGGGCACTTTTAAGACCACTGCGCAAATACGGTGTGACATAAAGTATTGCAACGACTGCCATTTTATTCTCTAGGGTGTTAGAAAAAATTATAATGTTTGGGGGTTCCAAGTAATTTTCTAGCAAAAAAAAAAATGTAACTTGTAAACAACAAATCTCAGAAAGAGGCTCGGTCCTTAAGTGGTTAACCAGACACTGATAGAAGTCACAAGGCTGCTATATACTGCTGATGAGAAAAGGTATTTAGCAGTTTATATTTACTAAAATAATTGCATTTCCATGTTCTGTGTACCGTGGGAGACCAGATATAATAAATGCAGGGTCCTGGGTTTAGTAACAGTAACGGGGAGGTATTCCGTCCATGGGACAAATCGGTCATTGTTCAAAATGAATTTGCTATTATTAAAAGAAGGGTGTATTCTAGGATTTTTTATATTTAAGATATATATATATATATTTAATATATATTAGGAACAGTGATATAGAAATAAAAAGCAGATGTCTCAGTATCATAAATTAAATACCAAACAAAAAACACAGTGGGTCAGATTTACTGAAACTGGAGAGTGCAAAATCTGGTGCAGCTCAGATTCCAGGTTTTATTGCCAAAGCTTAATTGAACAAGTTAGGCTGGCCATACATTATACAACTTTTGTCTATAGATTTTCTTTAGATTTACCAAAACCATATAATATGAGGTCAAATCTAAACACTTTCAATTTGTATGCAATCAGGCAGGCCCTTGTACTACACAGTTGAAGGTAAATCTAAAGGAAATTGAATAAGAAAATTGTATGGTGTATGGCCAGCTTTAGAAACTGATTGGCTACCATGCACAGCTGCACCAGATTTTGTGCGCTCCAGTTTTAGTAAATCAACCCCATTTAGAGGAAGTGCTAAAAGTAAAAACTATAAATCCTATACCGTAAATATGCAAAATCAAGACCTTGTATAAAGAAACATTGCTTAGAAACGTGACTAAGGAGCTCCATTAATGAGACAAGTAGGGAAAGTCCTTTGTGGTGACATCATCAAGTTTACCATGTGGTTGACATTTTATGCCGAATCTGCTGTGTTCTATGCGCTATACTGGGATACATTTTGACAATGAGAATTTGATAATAGTAGTTTGCACTAATCACATTTGAGTTTTATATGTTATAATAAATGGTTATCAGCGTTATTTCATCATTTGAAGTCTATTTTTTTGAGCACAATCTAGGGGGGACACAGTACTGTATATGTAAAAGCCTCTACCTAACGCGTTGCGGGGATAATCCGCCACTCTGGATCATACTGCTGTTCAACATAAGCGCATTTTGCTATAGATAGAGGTCACACTAATGTGGTGAGCTCAGCTGCTTTCCCTAGGCGGTGGCACTGAAGGTTGTGTCTATCTGAACATGAGTTTTGAGGTGAATCAAGAGTTTATATGATGTCTGTCTTTATATGATGACTGGATCTTCTATCTCTCAGTATGTTGCTTATTTACAAAATGATTTGTATTAGGCCTCATGCACATTGTATGCTCTTGACATTTTTTTTCTCCTACAGGAGTTTATCAGCAGAAAAAATTCTGTAAAAAGCCACATTTTGCATGTGTTTTAATGTGCGCTAATGTGCATTTCTGCATTTGGCATTAATACATTCTACTGGCCAGAATTCTGCCTATTAGAATGCATTAACACAGGAATGAACCTAGCGTTCATGCACGTTAAAGTGGAGTGCCCCTTAAAAAACATTTTTTAAAAGTCAGCAGCTACAAATACTGCAGCTGCTGACTTTTAATAATCAGACACTTACTTGTCCCAGGGTCCAGCGATGCGGGGGAACAAAGTCCCCCTTAGTTCCCCGCTCCGCTCGCAGCGCCGGCATTCTTACTGTGGGCACAGCCGGGCACCCACTGTGCATGCGCGAGCGGCGCCACGATATGCCGCGCAGTCATCTGGGACCTGTCACATGTCCCAGATGACTGACTGCGGCGAGGGGAAGAGACGTCAGTGCCCGGGGGCACTGAAGGAGGCAGACTACGAGGGACCCCCTAGCAATGCATTAGAGGTGAGTAAGAATTTTTTTTTTCAATTATTTTTTTTTTTATGAATTTTAAGCTATTTTTTTTTTTTTTGGTGGAAACACCACTTTAAGGAGCTTGTAAGCATTTTTTTATGCTCAATAGCTCCTCTCTAAAAGTATTTTTTTTTTTGTCTTCTGCCTTTAAACTCCCCTGCCATTACATTCCTGAAAACAACCATATTTCTTATTTGCTGCAGGGAAGAGCATTTTGACCAACCTTATGGTTTACAAAAAGATGCCTAGCATTCTAAATGACTTTCACATCAAATTTCTTAAAGTATGGACACCCTGGTGGCCTTCTGCTCTTCCCACCCTGTATCCGTCAAGTCTGGGCATCCTACAATTGACTTTATCTAAACTCAAGCCTGCAGCAACTCTACCCTACCCCTTCCCTTCTTAGTAGCAGTGTGCATGAGGCCTTATGCAGGCCATACATGGGTCACATTCTGAACAATCCTTCTTTCGAAAATCCAAAATTTCGTGCATTTTGTGATCTGATGGTGCCCCCATTGATTTCAAAATTCGACCAACCAAGCCTTCCATTTCACCTCATGTTGCTACAGAAAATAATTTCCGTGGTCGGGAATCTTCTTTTTTTTCCTGGGAATTTATTTTTCTTGTGCTCATGCACATTTATTTTTTGCTTATATTTCTTGCACGATTTTTCCATCATTGATTAAAAATTTGTTTGTTTTTCCAAAAATTTCTAACATACCCGATCACACAACTTTAATGGCCACACAAAAATCATCCGTTGCTGCAGCCCACTCTAATGGTGCGAAATTCAAAAGAAAATTCTTAGTTACAATTTTCATAAGAAAATTCCGTTGGAATTTGACCCATGTATGGCCTGCTTTAGTTATATGTTTCTTTATATAAAGGACTTGATGTTACATATTTACACAGTTCATAGTTTCTACTTTTAGTGCTTTCTCTGTGGTTTCTAGGTCCTCTTTAATGTTCCATCACAGAGAAGGAAACTACTTGGGATCCGCTCTCTCACATTAATAACTCCTTTAGATCATTACAGTCAGTCTGACAAATTTAGCTATAGGTTTATCAGCAAGTCACTCCATCCTTTGGTTAAACTGATACATTATCTGCCGGACTAAACTGTAATAAAGGTGTTTATGACACAGCCAATAATGTGACGCCTGTGACAGATCTAGGAAAAGCATTAGATGTTTGCTTTTACCACGGTCAAGTAAGCAAGACAACCGGTTATGACATCAGTGGATTCTGGAAGTATTGTTTCCAGGCCTGTGAAAGAGTCTATATTTCCACGGATGTATTGCTCAGCTGAACTTAACAGTTGATATATTTTATCTCTAAATTGAAAGCTCTCACGAGCATAGCCCTCGGTGTTATTTGTGTCCATTTGTATATGCAGGCCAGTCTGTTTGCAGTGCTCAGTTGTATAAAGCAGCAAGTTATCTGGAGAAAATTCCATGCTGTACACAAACACATCCACTTGTGACACCCCGGAGCAAAGAAGGTAAACCTAGGTTTAATATCAGTGGTTCTTTATGCACAACTATATGGACCAGAACCTTTATAACATGTTTCCCACACAACGAATGTAGAGCAAAGAATAAAGACAGATTTGTAAAAGGTTTAATCTATCCCTACTGCCTAAATGAACCTTCAAGTAAATTTGTTATAGTACAAATCTATATTACGTGTCTGAGAAGCCACCCTATCCTGGATGTACATTGAATTAGGGCCTGGTCTTCTCCAGCTTGGACCTCTTAAGCCTCGTACACACAATCCGATTTTTGGCCAACAGAGCGCCAGACATTTGTTCAAAGGGCGTGTGCTGGGAACTTGTCTTGCATACAAACGGTACACAATTGTCGGCTAACAAACACGAACGTAGTGAAGTACTATGTCAAATTTAAGCTCTTGAGCGCCACCCTTTAGGCACCTTCTGCTAATGTCGTGTTTGGTGAGCATTGTACTTTTGTACACACGATACGGAAATCTATCAACAGACCGTCGTCCGCCAAAAATTTACTAGCCTGCCATCCAACATTTGTTGGCCGAAAGTTGGACAATTGTCTGATGGAACGTACTAACAGTCAGATTTTAGTCCAACAGTCTGTCATCACACAATTCCGTGCCGAAAATCTGATCGTGTGTACGAGGCTTTATGCCCCGTACACACGGTCGGAAAACTCAGACGGAAAATCCGCCCGTGTGTGGGCTCCATCTGACTTTTTCCGTCGGAATTTCCGACGGAAAAAATTTGAGATCCTGCTCTCAAATTTTCCGACAACAAAATTCGATCAGACTTTTTCCAATCGTGTGTAGAGAATTCCGACAGACAAAGTGCCACGCATGCTTAGATCAAATTACGAGACCAAAGCTATTGGCTACTAGCCTCTACGTAGTTCCGTTGTACGCAACGAACGTCACCACGTTCAGAATGATCGGATTTTCCAACAACTTTGTCCGACCGTGTGTATGCAACACCAGTGTCGGACAAAATCCGTCGGAAAAAATCTGACGGATTTTGTGGTCGGAATTTCCGACTGTGTGTACTGGGGCTTAGAGTACCATTCACACCAGAAGGTGGCAGTGCATCACACTGTTGACCCATTTTTTACACTTCACTACCTTCTACTATCCACAGTGCATGCCGTACTTTTTTTCAGCGTACATCACCACAACGCAGTGGTGTGAACTGGCCAGGTAGGTAGCAAGGTATTTTGCCTTGTCTTGCAGTGGGATTGTGCTGGTCCACATCCATAATTAGAAAACCTTCAGGGCTAATAAGAGCACTCTCATTGTTTAGGGGCATCTGGCAGAAAGCACCAAGTTGGAAAAGCTGTGGCCTTTTTTCAGGATTGGAGAAACTAAACCCTCCTATCGGTTTCAGACAAGGAAGCTGCCATGTTGACCTCTGTTGGAGCTTCAACTTCCATGGTGCTGCACATGTGATCAGTTATGACATCAGACATTTGATTGGATGAAGGGAAGATTCTGGACAGCCGCACTCAAAATCAAATGCCCTTGTAAAAAAAAACAAAAAAAACAATGTAGCTGTAGGCATCATCCTGATATAACCACTTAAAGTCAAATGACGTACAGGTACGTGATTTGGCGTTAAGTGGTTATAGTGTCATTTATTAAATAATGGTGCATGCGAATTTCTTGAGTAATTATTTTGCAGTGTTTTCTATTCTTTACATCTGTATGTTTTTGTGTTGCTAATGCTAGAGTATTGTAAAGTGCTTTCCGACTCAATGCCGTAAAATGATGCACGTTCACTCTTCTACGTGACAAGTTCCCTTCTCCTAACCGGACTCCTGTACTGGCAGCACCAGCATTCTACGTAGGAGAACTTTAACTCAAAAAAAAAGGATGACCAAGCAACCACAGTTCTTTTATTTTAAACACAGAACATAAACAAAGGCAGAAAGTGGTCTCACTGTGTAAGTAAAATATGGAAACAGTGTGAAGTGTACCTTCTTATTGGTATGTCTCAGATAATCCAGCTCCTGTAACAATGGCATGTCTTGCTTCCCCCATTCCTGGGTGCTGGAGGCTGGCTGCAAATCTGGCCTGTCACTGTGTGAGGAGCAAAGAAATATTTATTCAGCAAGAGCCAATCACATGACAGCTGCCTCCCGCTTATCCCAACTAGCCATGTGCCGTCATGTTCTGTACACCTTCTTTACATATTAAACAGGCAACTTGGGGCTAAGCCAATTCTTCCATTAGCAATGCATGGCATTATGGATAAAGTTAAAAAGGAAAGTTCTCTTGCTATTCAAGCCTTACTGACACAAATGTTAGAAAACAGTTAATGTTTATTGAGTAGAAGTTTATTCGTAGGTAGCTGGTTTTCAGTTGTTAAATACTTTGATCATATATGACTTTATTAACTATCTGCAAAGCACATACAAAACAATGTTCTTCCAGAAAATAATGGGGCTGTAAGATAATGTTATAATTTATATATGCTTTAAAGTATTGCAGGACTTAGACTTGGCTCACACATCCGCGACCCAAAAGTCACGCGACTTACAGTGCGACTTTGCCAGACAACTATGTGATGCGACTTTGAAGCAAATTTGAAGAGAGTAACTTTAAAGAAACTTTCTTCTGTTCACATATATGCAAATTGGATGTTTTGAATCGCATCCGATTAGCATGACATGTGAACCAGACCAGCATTCTATGGAGCCAATTCACATAAGTGGTGCAGCGGCAGTGCGAATTCGCTGCACCGCTGTGCATTTTCTGAGCACTGCAGTGCGGTGCGGTTCAGATGCGAATTCTATGAAAACGCATCTGAATCGAGTATTTCAACAGTTTTGAACAGAAATTGAATGAGAAAAAAAAATAAAACAAATATTGTGGGGGTCCACCCAATCCATTCCAGGGCATTTTTGGGTCTGGTAAGTATTTTAAGGGGAACCTCACGTCAAAATAAATTTGATTTTTTTGCGTGGGGTCCCCCCAAAAATCCATACCAGACACTTCCGAGCATGCAGCCTGGCAGGACAGGATAGGGGGGGGGGGGGTAAGTGAGCGCTCTCCCCAACCCCACTCCCCCTCGTGAACCATACCGGGCCACATGCCCTCAACATGGTAGGGGTGGTTTCAAACGGGGGGCTCTGCCTCCCCCACGCGAAAGCACCATGTCCCAATGTTAATAGGGACAAGGGCCTCTTTCCCACAAGCATGGTGGGGGGGGGTGCAGAGCCCCTCTGCTTTAAACCCCCCCCTACCATGTTGAGGGCATGTGGCCTAGAATGGTTCAGGAGGGGACGCTCACTCATCTCCCCCTTTCCTGGCCTGCCAGGCTGCATGCTCGGATAAAGGGTCTGGTATTGATTTTGGGGGGTACCCCACGCCATTTTTTAAAAAAAAAATTGGCGTGGGGGTTCCCCCCAAAATCCACACCAGAGCTAAGAGTCTGATATGGATTGGGGGGGAGGACGACCCTACACCATTTTTTATTTTGGCGTGCCATTTGTTTGTCATTCGTTTTGGCGTAGGATTCCCTTAACCAGACGCAAAAGAGCCTGGCATGCGTTGGGGGGATCCCCACACAGTTTTTTTTTACTTCCGGCAATTTTTACATTCAGCTGTCAGCGGGGAGGATATAAAGAAGGACATAAAGTGGAACTAAAGTTGCGCTTTAAATCTTCTGTCAGGCTTTTAGTGTTATCGAAGTTCACCACTAAAGAGATTAACCTCACTTCTTATCCACTAACTTCTTCTTCTGGTGTTACCCTGCCAGGAAGTGAAGGGAAATCTCCCCAGTGGGGTACAGACAGCAGTGAAAACCTGAGAGAGGTTCCAAACTTTCCAAAAAGAAAGAAATGTCTGAAATTGTTTTTATGCCAGTAAAGTGCATTCTTCTTAAAGGAAGTTAATCTCTTCATGCCGGAACCTCCTGGCCATTTAAGAGGGTTAGGTTGCCAGGAGGCTGGGGTGGCCTTAACTGCTGTGATTGGCTGTCACGTGATCCGAAAACTCTCGCTCACAAGCAGCGATCTGGAGCTTTTCGTTTAGGCAACGGTAACTGTGCCGGGACTGCGCAGGGCGTGCTCTCTCGGTACAGCTGTATAGACCGTAAACATATTTTTTTAAACATATTTTTTTTAACAAACATGCCATACTTAACTGCTCTGCCCAATGGTTTTGCACAGAGCAGTCCCGATTCTCTTTTTCCCGCCAGCACAATAAAAACTCTACCCCTAAGTCCAGTGCCCCCATAGCAGGCCGCTTGCTACTGGGACACTCTCGTGGGCTCAGCCCTGCCCCCCACTCTTTACTTACAGGCTGTGATTGATTAACATCCATGTTCAGTGAGGAGAGAGAGAGCAGAGAGAGCCACTGCTCCTGGGCACAGCATTGGATCGAGATTGGTCTTAGGTAGTTATTTGGGGGGCTGTGGGGAACCTGTGCACAGAAGGTTTTTTACCTTAATGCAGAGAATGCATTAACCTTTACAACCACTTTAAGTTATGGTAAGGTGGGTTAAAAAGACATGGGGTACATTCATTCTTCATTAACCAGTAGGTATTTCTATGTTATCAAAATAAATTGAGGTGTATATTTCTAATTTAGGGCAGGTTCACACCAGTGGGTGCAGCATTATTTATCTGCATTTTACATGCTCAGTCACAGACTTCTATCAGACTGTGCGTTTTCATGAAAGCACATAAAAATCCTGCATGCTTCACCTTTGATGCACTTTCAGAAAGTTCACAGTTTAGTGTACAGTCAAGTGTAAAACGCAGATAGAATTGCGATTTACCCAAACTGCAGAGTACTGGTGTGAATCTGCCAGAAAACGTTCCTCTTCTAATAGGTCTGTAAATGCCTATGTGTGCATGGACACATACAGTGCCTTGAAAAAGTATTCATACCCCTTGGAATTTTCCACATTTTGTCATGTTACAACCAAAAACAAATTTTTTTTTAGGGGATTTTATGTAATAGAACAACAAAAAGTGGCACATAATTGTGAAGTGGAAGGAAAATGATAAATGGTTTTCAACATTTTTTACAAATAAATATGTGAAAAGTGTGGTGTACATTTGTATTCAGCCGCTCTAAGTCAATACTTTGTAGAACCACCTTTCACTGTAATTACAGCTGCAAGTCTTTTTGTCTCTACCAGCTTTGCACATCTACAAAATTGCTCAAGCTCTGTCAGATTGGATGGAGAGTGTCTTGCCACAGATTCTCAATTGGATTTAGGTCTGGACTTTGACTGGGCCATTCTAATACATGAATATGCTTTGATCGAAACCATTCCTTTGTAGCTCTGGCTGTATGTTTAGGGTTGTTGTCCTACTGGAAGGTGAACCTCCACCCCAGTCTCAAGTCTTTTGCAGACTCTAACAGGTTTTCATCTAGGATTGGCCTATATTTGGCTCCATCCATCTTCTCATCAACTCTGACCAGCTTCCCTGTCCCTGTTGAAGAAAAGCATCCCTAAACCATACCCACCATGTTTCACGTGGGGATAGTGTGTCCAGGGTGATGTGCGGTGTTAGTTTTCCGCCACACATAGCATTTTGCTTTTAGGCCAAAAAGTTCAAATTTGGTCTCATCCAACCAGAGCACCTTCTTCCACATGTTTACTGTGTACCCTACATGGCTTTTCCCAAACTGAAAATAGGACTTCTTATGGCTTTCTTTCAACAATGGTTTTCTTTTTGCCACTCCACTCCACTTCCATAAAGACCAGATTTGTGGAGTACACGACTAATAGTTGTCCTTGGACAGATTCTCCCACCTGAGCTGTGGATCTGTGCAGCTCTTCCAGAGTTACCATGGGCCTCTTGGCTGCTTCTCTGATTAATGCTCTCCTTACCCGGCCTGTCAGTTTAGGTGGACGGACATGTCTTGGTAGGTTTGTAGTTGCGCCATACTCTTTCCATCTTCAGATGATGGATTGAACAGTGCTTCGTGAGATGTTCAAAGCTCGAGATTTTTTTTATAACCTAACCCTGCTTTAAACTTCTCCACAACTGTATCCCTGACCTGTCTGGTGTGTTCCTTGGCCTTCATGATGTGATTTGTTCACTAAGGTTTTCTAATAAACCTCTGAGGACTTCACAGAACAGCTGTATTTATACCAAGATTACATTACACACAGGTGGACTCTATTTACTAATTAGGTGACTTCTGAAGGCAATTGGTTCAACAAGATTTTAGTTAGGGATATCAGAGTAAAGCCTCGTACATACGATGCGATTGTTGGCCAACCGAGTATCTGATTTTTGTCAAAAGGGCGTGTGCCTGGACCTTGTCTTGCATCGGTACACAATTGTCGGCCAACAAAACACGAAAGTAGTGACATACTACGAGGAATTTCAGATCTTGAGCGCTACCCTTTGGGCCCCTTCTGCTAATTTCATGTTTGGTGAGCACTGACTCCGAGCATGCATGTTTGTACTTTCCACTTTTGTGTGACGGACTTGTGTACTGACCATCAGAAAATCTGACAACCAACCGCTGTCTGACGAAAATGTTTCTAGCATGTCATCCAACATTTGTTGGCAGAAAGTTGGACAATTGTCAAAAGGAGCGTACTAACGGTCAGATTTTAGGCCAACACTCTGTCAACAGACAATCCCCTGCCAACAATCGCATTGTGTGTATGAAGCTTAAAGGGGGCGGAATACAAATGCACGCCACACTTTTCAGATAAAAAAACATTTATAATTTTCCTTCCACTTCACAATTATGTGCCGCTTTGTGTTGGTTTATAGTAAAATCTCAATCATTTTTTTTTTTAAGGTTTTTGGTTGTAACATGACAAAATGTGGAAAATTTCAAGAGGTATGAATACTTTTTCAAGGTACTGTAGGCTAACATAGAGGTGCGTATTACTACATGTTGAAAAACAGAAAAAAGCCAAATGCCTGTAACAGCGTCAATAATTGAGAAGTAAACACGTTTTTTTCTTTTAGAAATTGCAAACAGTGATGAACATTTACATAAAGCTGAACTCTTTCACATGTATATCTAAAGAAAAAAAATTAAATTAAAAGAAAAAATGTAAATTGTTTTTTTTAATATAAACACTTGTATGTGGCTTTATACACACTATACATACGGCTCTCCAGTATATCAACTTACCTTGACTGCTGGACATCACTCTTTTCTACACTTGAAAGTCTATTTGCAGACAGGTTTCTTGGACTGGGTATCGGGACATTCTCACCATCAACTCTTTTAGATCTCCTTAGTTCCTGAGATGAACTGGAAGCCATCACCAATCTATCTGTAAATAAACAAGACGTCCTTTATTACAGTACATGAATCCAAGTTTAAAGTCATTCTTAATGCTTAAGGTTTTATACCATAATACATTTTCTGCATTAAGATAAACACATTTCTGAGTGCGGCTCCCAGCCCCCACCCCCTCTTTTACTTACCCGAGACCAACCTTGATCCAGCACTGTGCCTACGAGCAGCAGCCGTCTTCCTCCTCACAGGACAGATTGATAGCAGAGGGAGTCGCTGGCTCCCGCTGCTGTCAATCAAATCCTGTGACGGGGGAGCAGGGGGCGGAGCTGAGCCGCGCAGTGTGTGTCTATAGACAAGGGCAATATGGCTCGGGAATGAGCCTGTACCAGTGGCTTACTATGGGGGCACTCGCCAAAGAGGTGGAGCCAGGAACACCGGCAGGGGACCGCAGAAGAGGAGGGCCAGGGCTGCTCTGTGCAAAAGCATTGCACAGAGCATGTAATAATGATGTTTATTTAATTATTTATTCACACGTGTTTTTTTTTTTTTTTTAATTACAGGTCTGAACACAGGTAAGTAAACATGCGCTGCATTCAGATCTGTAACACAGAATCCATAAATCTAAGAACATGCACTTTAGCGTATGAATGCATGTATACGCATTTGTTAGCGCATACAAGTCTGAACAAAGGGGACAAATAAATTATCATTATGTATGCATACACATCTTTATGTGTCTAATGCCGCGTACACGCGGTCCGACTTTCCGACGGCAAATGTGCGATCGGAGCTTGTTGTCGGAAATTCCGACCGTGTGTAGGCTCCATCGGACAGTTTCCATCGGAACTTCCGTCGCACAAAATTTGAGATCTGGTTCTCAAATTTTCCGACAACAAATCTGTTCTCGTAAATTCCGATCGTGTGTAGGCAATTCCGACGCACAAAGTGCCACGCATGCTCAGAATCAAGCATAAGAGCCGCAATGGCTATTGGAAATTTTTCTCGGCTTGTCGTGCCTGTTGTACGTCACCGCGTTCTTGACGTTTGCAATTTCCTACAACATTTGTGCGACCGTGTGTATGCAAGACAAGTTTGAGTCAACATCCGTCAGAAAAAAAACATAGATTTTGTTGTTGGATTGTGCGATCGTGTGCACGCGGCATTAGTGTATCTATACGCAAGTATTTTACTGATCATTCTCGTAGAAAACACATGTAATAACAACAGTAAAATTTTTACAGGCCTTATACAGCAGTTGAGTAAATAACAGATTTTCATTTTCAAGCTTTTAGTTCTATTTTTTTTTTTTATGTGGATCAGGCATGAAGCCCCCATTGACATTTGCAAATGGTGCTGATAGCAATTACATGCAGGAGACCCTGCGGGGGTTCCTGGTTATTAGCTGCGGGCAGCAGCCCCATATAAAGCAATGGGAGGATGACAACTTCTGCAGTTATTCACAGCCACTCGCATATAATCGCTCACAGAGTAACACCTGTCAATGATTGGCCCTAGACACAGACAGTCCCACTACCAATCACTGGGAAACCCAATGGTTCTCCTGCATGTAATCGCTAATTTCCCCAGTCCTAAGTGTGAACAGAGCCTTAAATCCAACTTATGTCAGGAATACCAAATCACACAATTATTCTGAGTAAGAACAGCAATGTACTGTACGGCGTTGTGATGTGCTGCATTAACATGCAGTGAGCTGAGCTGTGTAAAAATACATACATGATGCAATTGAATGCAGTGTAAATCACCACACAATTACAGTGCCTTGAAAAAGTATTCATACCCCTCTGAATTTTCCACATTTTGTCATGTTACAGCCAAAAACGTAAATGTATTTTTTTAGGATTTTATGTGATAGACCAACACAAAGTGGCACATAATTGTGAAGTGGAAGGAAAATGATAAATGGTTTTCAAACTTTTTTACAAATAAATATCTAAAAAAGTGTGGCGTGCATTTGTATTCAGCCCCCTTTACTCTGACTACCCCTAACTAAAATCTAGTGGAACAAATCTTCAGAAGTGACCTAATTAGTAAATAGTCCACCTATGTGGAATTTAATCAGAGTACAAATACAGCTGTTCTGTGAAGCCCTCAGAGGTTTGTCAGAGAACCTTAGTGAACAACCCGCATCATGAAAGCCAAGAAACACACCAGACAGGTCAGGGATGAAGTTGTGGAGAAGTTTAAAGCAGGGTTAGGTTATAACTAGGGTTGTCCCGATACCACTTTTTTAAGACCGAGTACAAGTACCGATACTTTTTTTAAAGTACTCGCCGATACCGATTACCGATACTTTTTTTAATGTCATGTGACAGTCTGACTGATGGGCACTGACTGGTGACTGATAGATGGCACTGATAGGCAGCTCTTATGGGCACTGATAGATGGCATGGATAGGCAGCACTTATGGGCACTGATAGATAGCACCGATGGCTGGCACTGACTGATGAGCACTGATAGATGGTACTGACTAATGGGCACTGATAGGCAGCACTTTTTGGCACTGATAGATGGCACTGATAGGCATTTATGGGCACTGATAGGTGGCTGGCACTGATAGTTGGCACTTATGGGCACTGATAGGCAGCACTTATGGCCAGGCACTGATGGGCACTAAAATGCAGCATTGATTTGCAACTGCATAATAAATGACATAAATGATGAGAGGCAAGGAAGGATTTTGCAATGCTATATGGCATATAGCTCTGCTAAATCCTTCCTTGCCTCTCATCATTCAAGTCATTTAACATTTAGTATGCTGCAACACCCATCTTGGTACACCTTGCACTCAGCTGCAGTAAGCCAGCAGCAGACATCTTGTTACACCCAGCCCGAACTATATGGGCTGGGTGTAACAAGATGTCCGCTGCTGGCTTACTGCAGCCGAGTACAAAGGTGTACCAAGATGGGCGCCGTGATGTTTATCCTCCGACAGAGACACGGAGCCGTCACTTCCTGTTCCGAATGTGACGGCTCCGGGCACCGCTTTGAACACAATATGCGGCGGCACCCTTCATCCCTGCCCCGGCCAGCTTACCCCCCCTGTTCCACTGCTGCCGATGAACTGCTGATCGATCTCCGCTCCACTCGCTCCGCCCGCTCCGCCCGCCGACTTCCGGTTACAGGTATCGGATTAGGCATCGGGAGCATTTGTGCGAGTACAAGTACTCGCACAAATGCTCGGTATCGGTCCCGATACCGATACTAGTATCGGTATCGGGACAACCCTAGTTATAACAAAATATCACAAGCTTTAAACATCTCACAGAGCACTGTTCAATCCATCATCGGAAAATGGAAAGAGTATGGCACAACTGTAAACCTACCAAGACATGACCACCCATCTCAACTGACAGGCCGAGCAAGGAGAACATTAATCAGAGAAGCAGCCAAGAGGCCCATGGTAACTCTAAAGGAGCTGCAGAGATCCACAGCTCAGGTGGGAGAATCTGTCCACAGGACAACTATTAGTGGTGCACTCAACAAATCTGATCTTTATGGAAGAGTGGCAAGAAGAAAGACATTTTAAAAAAAAAGCCACAAGAAGTCCTGTTTTCAGTTTGTGAGAAGCCATGTGGGGTACACAGCAAACATGTGGAAGAAGGTGCTCTGGTAAGATGAGACCAAAATGTCACTTTTTAGCCTAAAAGCAAAATGCTATGTGTGGCGGAAAACTAACACTGCACATCACCCTGAACACACCACCGTGAAACATGGTGGTGGCATCATGTTGTGGGGATGCTTTTCTTCAGCAGGGACAGGGAAGCTGGTCAGAGTTTGATGGGAAGATGGATCAGACAAATACAGGGCAATCTTAGAAGAAAAGTTGTTATGCTGCGTACACATGGTCGGAATTTTCGTCGGAAAAAGCTGACGCTCAAACTGTCTTGCCTACACACGGTCACACCAAATTCCAACCGTCAAGAACGCAGCGACGTACAACACTACAATGAGCCGAGTTCAATGCTTCCGAGCATGCGCCGAATTGTTTCCGAGCATGCATAGGAATTTTGCGTGTCAGATTTACAACAGACGATCGGAATTTCCGATAGAAACCTTTTCCGTCTGAAAAATTGAGAACATGCTCTTAATTCTTTGCTGTCAGAAATTCGGCCAGCAAAATTCCGATGGAGCCTACACACGGTCGCATTTTCCGATGAAAAGCTCTCATCTGTCTTTTTCTGGCCGGAATTCCGATCGTGTGTACGCAGCATTAGAGTCTGCAAAAGACTTGAGACTGGAGCGGAGGTTCACCTTCCAGCAGGACAACGACCCTAAACATACAGCCAGAGCTACAATGTAATGGTTTAGATCAAAGCATATTCATGTGTTATGCCCCGTACACACGATAGGATTTTCAGACGGAAAATGTTCGATGGGAGCTTGTTGTCTGAAATTCCGACCGTGCGTAGGCTCCATCGGACATTTCCATGGGAAATTTCCGACACACAAAATTTGACATCTGGATCTCAAATTTTCTGACAAAAAAATCCGTTCTGGTAAATTACGATCGTGTGTACACAATTAGGACGCACAAAGCTCCACGCATGCTCAGAATCAAGCACAAGAGCCGCACTGGCTCTATTGAACTTCATTTTTCAGATATTTATATCTAACAACACTTTTCAGATATTTATTTGTAAAAAAATTGGAAAACCATTTATCATTTTACTTCCACTTCACAATTATGTGCCACTTTGTGTTGGTTTTTCACATAAAATCCCCAAAAATTACATTTACGTTTTTGGTTGTAACATGACAAAATGTGGAAAATTTCTAGGGGTATGAATACTTTTTTAAGGCACTGTATGTAAGATATCAGCCAGATTATTTAATAAAGTGAAGAGTATAGTACAGTACAGTAAGCCAAATAAACCACCCAAATTAATATTTGAATGATTTCACTCCTGTAAAAGAGAAATGTGATTAATTGCCAAGGGTTCCTGTGCATCACAAAATGTGACCATTTCCTCTGTCTAGCTGAATGAGCCTTTGTGTGGGAACTTGGCTCTGTATAACTAGATAGCTTTAGACAAAGATGAGCTGCTGCTAGTTATGGCATATAGGTATATTATGTTCTATAAGTACATTTAACAGCCACAGACGTGACATAAAGCTTGACTCTCATTATAATCCTAAAGCACACAGTACAGACATTCACAGCGATTTGTTCCTTTATTCTTTCTCGTTTAATGTGGATCAACTTTTACTTTCCATTGTTGCATAACACTGTCTTTCATAAATGTAAAATGTTCAGTATTCCCCAGCAAACAGTCATATTCCAAGACTCTAAGGCCCCTTTCACACTGGGGCGGGGAGCCGCGGTGACGGTAAAGCATCGCTATATTTAGCGCTGCTTTACCGTCGTTTTAACCGCGGTATTCGGCCGCTCGCGGTGCGGTTTTAACCCCGCGAGCGGCCGAAAAGGGGTTAAACACCCCCCCGCAGAGCGCCGCCGTAGCGACGCTTTGCGGCGGTATTACCGCGGTTTCACCGCGGTGTCCCATTCTATTCAATGGGAAGGAGCGGTATAGGAGCGGTGAACACACCGCTCCTATCCCGCTCCAAAGATGCTGCTAGCAGGACTTTTTTTGTCATCCTGCTAGCGCACCGCTCCAGTGTGAAAGCCCGCCGGCTTTCACACTGGAGTTAAAGGGGCAGGATTTTTTCATGCGGTGAACAGGCGCTATTTTTTAGCGCTGCACCGCATGAAAAACGCTTAGGTGTGAAAGGGGCCTAAGCAGTTTCAAACAATTCTTCAGTTATCCTTGGTGCTCCCACCATCATCACCATGCTTTGGTTCCCCATGCTACCTGTCCAATATTCTAACTAATGAGAACCCCATCTTCTAATGCCATGTACACACGGTCGGAATTCTCGTCGGAAAAAGCTCTGATGGTTTTCCCGTCGGAATTCCGACGGAATTTCGCTCAAACTGTCTTGCCTACACACGGTCACACCAAATTCCGACAGTCAATAACACCACGGCATAAAACACGTTCAACAGCACTATAAAAGGGAAGTTTAATGCTTCTGAGCATGCGTCAAATTGTTTCCGAGCATGCGTCGGAATTTTGCGTGTCGGAATTGCATACACACGATCGGAAAATCCGATAGAAAGGTTTTCCGTAGGAAAAATTAAGAACAGGTTCTCAATCCAATGTCCGTCGGAAATTCCGACAGAAAAAGACCGTTGGGCATACACACGGTCGGAAAATCAGATGAAAAGCTCCAGTCGGACGGTTTCCATCGGAAATTCCGACCGTGTGTACGCGGCATAAGAGTACATTGTCTACAGTATAATTGCAACACTATTGGTGAAAAAGATGAACAACTGACAATGCGTTTCATTGAATATTTTCAAAATCTTCAGGAGTTAAAGTAGTACTAAACCCAAAAGCAAAAACGTAATATATTATTATTATAGCTCATCAATTCTTAGATGTGGTGGTTGCATTTTATTTTTTAGGCTTTTTTTATCTCCATTTTCACCTGGTGATCTGGCCAGTAACACACCTCCTGTATTTGAGTGCCTACACTCTGGAGGAAGGAGCACAGGGCACCTCTGAACAGCAGCATTGATAATCTGTGGGAAGGGGAGTGTTGGGTGGATTTAGATTCACTAACAAAATTGAAGCTGAACTCAAGCTAACACTTCATAAGCAGTTACAGCTTTTACCTTTTAGGGTGAAGGCTTCTCATAAAATAAGAAAAGCTAATTATTGTAAGCATCCCTGTCAGTGGTAAACAGAAACCTCGCTCTCCCATCCCAGGCTCATCAATTTAGTATCCCTGGAAACATGGCTCTCCCATCCCTATTAGAATACAGTATCAGTGGAAATACCTGTCTTTCTATCTTGACTTAGCTCTTCTAGAGCTGCTAGGTAATATCTTCTGCTTCTCACCAAAGAAAAAACAAACAGATATCATCACTTAACTGGCATTTAAGGCTCATTAACACTATTTCCACACTGGAAAAACACAGGTGACCTCTAGGTCACATACAGTGAGGAAAAAAAGTATATGATTTCCTGCTGATTGTGTACGTTTTCCCACTGACAAAGAAATATTCAGTCTATAATATTAATTCTAGGTTTATTTTAACAGTGAGAAACAGAACAACAACAAAAATATCCAGAAAAACACATTTCAAAAAAGTTAAAAATGTATTTGCATTTTAATATTTAACATTGAAATAAGTACTGTATATACTCGAGTATAAGCCGAGGCACCTAATTTTACCATAAACAACTGGGAAAACGTATAGTCTCGAGTATAAGCCTAGGGTGAGAAATGCGCAGCTACTGTAAGTGGAAAAAGGGTCAACAATGCCCATTTGCAGACTCACTGTGCCCATTCGCATGCCTCACTGTACCCATTTGTGCCCAAACTTGGTAGTTAAGGGTTCCTAAATGCCCCCTAGCTGCAGCCAAAATTTGGGGTCTCTGGACCCAAAGGGTCCCGAAATGACATTCCTGCAGATGGACACAGTTGACCGACTTTGGGACCCTGTATCTCGGGGTCACTTGGTGCTAGGAACCCCATTGGACATGTTGTAGTGCTAGTTCCACTGGGTTTGAATAGCAAATTTGGGGTTCCTAGCACCAAGTGGCCCCGAGATACGGGGCCCCAAAGTCGGGTCGGAAAATTTTATTTTCTGCTGCAGAAAAGGGCTTGACTCGAGTATAAGCCGAGGGGGGCATTTTCAGCACACAAGAAATGTGCTGAAAAACTCGGCTTATACTCGAGTATATACAGTATTTGATCCCCTATCGATCAGCACAATTTCAGGCTCCCAGGTGTCTTCTTTACAGGTAATGAGCTGAGATTAAGAGCACTCTCTTAAACGGAGTGCTCTTAATCTCAGCTTGTTACCTGTATAAAAGACACCTGTCCACAGAAGCAATCAATCAATCAGATTCCAATCTCTCCACCATGGCCAAGACCAAAGAGCTGTCCAAGGATGTCAGGGACAAGATTGTAGACCTACATAAGGCTGGAATGGGCTACAAGACAATCGCCAAGCAGCTTGGGGAGAGGGTGACAACAGTTGGTGCGATTATTCACAAATGGAAGAAACACAAAATAACTGTCAATCTCCCTCAGTCTGGGGCTCCATGCAAGATCTCACTTTGTGGAATCAGCCCAGAACTACACGGGAGAACCTTGTCAATGATCTCAAGGCAGCTGGCACCATAGTCACCAAGAAAACAATTGGTAACACACTACGCCGTGAAGGACTGAAATCTTGCAGCCCCCTGCTCAAGAAAGTACATGTGCAGGCCCGTCTGAAATTTGCTAATGAACATCTGAATGATTCAGAGGAGAACCAGGTGAAAGTGTTGTGCCAAAAATCGAGCTCTTTGGCATCAACTCAACTCGCTGGAATGCTGCCTAGGATCCTAAGAACACCATCAAACATGGAGGTGGAAACTTTGGTGCTTTGGTGGTGTTTTTCTGCTAAGGGGACAGGACAATTTCACTGCATCAAAAGGGACGATGGCCGGGGCCATGTACCATCAAATCTTGGGTGAGAACATCCTTCCCACATCCAGGGCATTGAAAATGGGTCGTGGATGGGTATTGCAGCATGACAATGACCCAAAACACACGGCCAGGGCAACAAAGGAGTGGCTCAAAAAGAAGCACATTAAGGTCCTGGAATTGCCTAGCCATTTTTCAGATCTTAATCCTATAGAAAATATGTGGAGGGAGCTGAAGGTTCGAGTTATCAAACGTCAGCCTCGAAACCTTAATGACTTGGTGAGGATCTGCAAAGAGGTGTGGGACATAATTCCTCCTGAGATGTGTGCAAACCTGGTGGCCAACTACAAGAAACATCTGACCTCTGTGATTGGCAACAAGGGTTTTTCCACCAAGTACTAAGTCCTGTTTTGCAAAGGGTTCAAATACTTATTTCACTAATTAAAATGTAAATCAATTTTTTACTTTTTTGAAATGTGTTTTTCTGGATATTCTTGTTGTTATTCTGTCTCTCACTGTTAAAATAAACCTACCATTACATTATAGACTGATCATTTCTTTGTCAATGGGCAAACATACAAAATCAGCAGGGGATAAAATATTTTTTTCCCTCACTGTAGAATACAGTTGTCTCTATGTGCCCCATCCATACCACAATGCTGGGGAAATATGATGTGGTGCAGTATGGAAAAATGAAGCATTCCAAATGCGATGCAATTTTGCCTCGACTGTGATGCAAAAATCGTGCAAAGCTCCTCATCTAAAAAAGGACCAGGAGCTTCTTTGGCATGATAAACAAGCATAGGCCATTCAAGTGAATGGGCTGCCCTATGTGCAGAAATGTGTATAAAGCGCATTAAAAAAATGTTTTGTGAATGGGGTGTATTTACACATATGCTTTGTGGCGTTACAATAAAAAAACAACCCTGCTTTAATATTTCAGCACAGTTTACAAGAAAATGCATATTTTAAATGGATGAATGGCAACATATGTAAAGTACAAGTCTAAACCAAACTGCAACTAAAATGCAGAGACTATGTTCTGCATTTTCCGCTTTCTCCCTAACTTTTGCTGAAAAATGCTTGTAGTTTATGTTGCACAATAGCTCAAGCTACAATCTACAATCTACACACAAGTGAATGAGTTAGAACAGTAACTCCTACCCCACTTCTTTGAATGAGTCATCTAAGGTTTCAGTGAGAGACACCTTAGGGGCATTTATGAAGCAAACTAGTGACAAATCTAGGTGCAAATCAGGCTGCCCATCAGTTAAAGTCTGTGCAAGAGAAATAATGAATGTCCACCATTGTGTCTAAAAGGAACCAAGTATGTCTGCATATGTCTTATTAGCTAACTTATAGTGCTCTGGGAATCCTCTCATATGCATTCTATATTTATTTGTAAAACAAACCTTGCATTGATATAGTAAAAGACAGATATAAAACATTAGTCTAAAAACAAATAAACTTAAAACACAAAAAAAAAAATATATATATATATATATATATATATACAAACGTGACAAGGGTGGATTGAAGTTTGACTGTAGTGAGACTTTACTGTAGGAGAGTAAATGAATACAGTTAACAAGGCATGCTTATTACACCCACTGTGGAACCTAAGGGGTTAATTCCAAGGGGTTAATCCTCTGCATTCTGTAAAAAGACAGTTTGATCCTGTCTTCTCTGATCCTCCCCTCCTTCCATTGTCCCAAATCCATCTGCTGATAGTACAGAGCCCTAGGAGGCACTTTGCACATGCTCAGTTTGCTATGTATTGCTAGGGCATTTTTTTTGTTAGGGTGCTTGTGATTGGCACAGGGCCAATCAGCACTGTCCTGACAGAGGGTCGGGGGTCCTGTAGTCTTGTAGGACAGTCAGAGGAAAACGAAAACTTCTCCTCCAAGATTTAAACGAACACTGATAGAAGTCACAAGACTGCTATATACTACTGATGGGAAAAGTTATTTAGCAGGTTATATTTACTAAACTAATTGCATTTCCATATTCTGTGTATTGTGGGAGACCAGATCTAATGCATGCAGGGTCCTGGGTTTGGTAACACTTTAACTTAAAGGTTTAAAATCATTTCCAGGGACAATGTCATAATGAAATAGCATGTGTATAAATACACAGGGTTACAGAAATGAGATCCTGTGAACTAGGAACTGTTACTTGGTGGCAATAAGATACGATAAAACTTTATAGTAACTTTATAGTAAGAAAATAAAATGAATTACTACAGTAGCAGGCAATGCATCTGCTCTTAAGTACATTCCGTGTATTCAACTAAGCCGCGTTAGAACAAAGAACAGTCTTGCCCACTTATTTGTATCAGCTCATTAAAAATGATGCAATGTATTCTAAAGCCCAACCATAAAAAGAAATTGTTTTCTATAGAAAATTTGCATATTTTATGGTTTTGCCACAATATCAGATTCAACCAGCAGGTGGCAATGTAGATGAAATCTGAAAATCATAGCTTTCAACTGAGATAAAACATGGAAGCTCTATAAGAAGCGGACTTCTATATGTATTATGGATACAAACAAGGGGTTCCTGCTAGTTCAAAGTGACGTGAAATATGGACTCTAGACTTTAACATGCTCAAAGAGCAATAAACCATAGGAACTGGATTTTAACAGTAAAAAGTATGTGGGTGTGAGAGATTAATGCAGTTTTCACATAGCAAATGACCTTAATTAATAAGCCCATAAATGCCGATGTTCTGGGAAATAGCTCAAGTTCTGTTAAAAGAACTCCAGGCTAAATTTCCTTTTAATTGAAAAGTATATACAGTGAACAATGTCTGATGCTTGTAGATGTGATAGGTGTGATTATGTGTAATCCTTCTGCTTCTTAATATTACATTTCCTTTGTCCTTTCCTCACCATCTAAAATTTCCGAATTAGAGTGAGACTGCTTGCACCGACTGCAGAAGTATGGAAGAATGGGGAAATCAGGGCCATCAACATAAAAATATATTCATTTCTGATTGTAGTAGATTTTATGTTTTTAGTGGCAGAGCTGACATTCCTGGAGAAATTATTTATAGTCTTAGAAAATGGGAGTCCTGCACTACAGGGTTAAGGTTTACAGATTAGCTTGAGGGACACAGTAGTACCTGTTCTTGTGTTGTGACCATCAGCTTTTTGTAGGATCTATGTAGTGTTGGCTATATGCTGCTGAACACCTCATCCACGGGCAGCTAATGGTTATTGGTAAATGGTTACAAGTAATGTCCTTTCTGCAGCACAATGCATGAACACAGCTTGGTTTTTGTAAGCAGCTGAAATAAGATCAGCTTAAACGTTTTACTAAGTCCTTTCACTGGAAATCTGTAACCTTTTTGCCGCAGTTAACCTAATGATATGCTATCAGCTATTCCTTACAAGTGTATTTAGTAATGCCGTGGCACATGTCCAAGGACACATTCTCAGACAGACACCAACCACAGCAAGTACTCAGTATCACCCCCACCAGCAACCGAAAGTCACCTACAGGCCCACAGAATCCAGAATTAGGAAGATGCCCTTCTAAGAAACTTGGAGATCTTCTGCTCAAAGCCCATTCCAGTGTAGAAAACACACTGACCCTTGTTTATGCATTTTTTTGAGTGCGTTTTGCAGAATTTTACTACAGCTCATTTAACGTGGTTTCCTATGGATCTAGTTCACATCTGTGTGTTTTGAGCAAGTGCGTTTTTTGGAAAGGGTCGGGGACTTTTGTTTTTTCCACAGCAGATTGCTTTTTACGTGTAATAGACTTCAATGGACCTGCACCAAAACACAAGTATTGCATTTTTAACTTCTTGAGATCCGCGCTATAGCCCAATGACGGCTACAGTGCGGACCTGCTTTGCCGGGACTACGTCCTATGAAGTCGTCCCATGCGCGAGCGGCCTACGCGTCCCCTGAAGGGTGTGCGCAGCGTGCTCTGTGATCCGAGTAAGGGGTCGTTCCCGACCCCTTAAACATCATTTGGGAGGGCTTTAGCTTTTTTATATGAGCTATTTCTAACACCAATTGATTAATTAAAAGTCAGGTTAATAGCAGGAGTTTCTACAAAATAGAGAAGCAACAAGACTTTTGTCAGGGACTGTATGAGACTCGCTGGATCACTGATCTGAGTAAGGGGTCGATCCCGACCCCTTACCACGTGATCAGCTGTCAGCCAATGACAGCTGATCACATGATGTCAACACAGCCGGTAATCGAAGAAAAAAAAAAAGCCGATCATCAGCAGCAGTGATCGGGACATCAGTCCCGATCACTGCAAGCTGCTGCCAGCCCCTCAGTGCCCACCTGTGCCCCCTACAAGTAGGCAACAGTGCCGCCTACCAGTGCCCACCAGCGCCACCCACCAGTGCCCACAGTGCCACCCATCAGTGCCATCTATCAGTGCCCATCCGTGGCACCCATCAGTGCTATCTTATCAGTGGCCATCCGTGCGCCTTATCTGTGCCCATCAGTACCGACTTATCTGTCCCCATCAGTGCCACCTTATCTGTGCCTATCAGTGCCGCCTTAACTGTGCCTATCAGTGCAGCCTATCAGTGCCCACCAGTGCAGCCTATCAGTGCCCACCAGTGCCGCCTCATCGGCGCATACCAATGAAGCAGAAAAATTACCCGTTTGCAACATTATATAACAAACTATTAAACATGATTTTTAGGCACTGTTATTAGCATTTATATGACCTAAGAATATGTACCATTTGTGTGGTGGTATTTGTTTACCACTATCCCCCACCCCCTTTCTCTTTATTCTGTACCCTCTACTGCTTTACTTGAAAAATGGTTAATAAAAATATATTCAACCTTAAATAAATCATTTTTTTTTTTTGTTTTGGCCGCAGTTGTTCACCAAGAATACTGACTACTTGACATATAGTTGGCTACCAAATATATGTATTTATGTAATATGATTATGAAAATATAGGGGGAAAAGTAAGTACAGTTTGAATATCTAATTTATAGGATAATTTCAGCAAACAGTTCTTTATAAAATAATATTAGTAAAACATTAACCACGAATAGGGTGCTCACTTGTAGAGGTACCAATGCCTTACTGTACCATCCAAAAGGTGACTGCAGAAGTACAGTCTGACATGAGTTCCTACTTCCTTCCTCTAGTTTGAAGCTGTCTATTAGAGATGATCATAGTTTTAATTTCTCAGACATTTTTACACAAATTGGGGATTTCAATTAAATGATTTTGGTGTTTTTAAGGATTTATGGGCTTTAAATGGCTTAGGGGATAAAAAAAGAAAAAAAAAGACCATGCATGCTTGAAAACTAAAGAATACATTACATTACATACAACACATTACATCACTTCTGAAGTTGTATTCTGTCTTACGAGAAGCTTTAGTAACCCCTTCATTTTTGAAATGAGACTGGCTTCAGATGCAGGTGCGGGCATCTCTAGTAAGGGAAACAGGAAGTGAAGCCTAGTGGCCTCACAGACGGTTTCCTACTGCAAATGTGCGAGCTATGCTGCACCTTGTAAATTGTCCCGTAG
Source organism: Lithobates sylvaticus (assembly GCA_028564925.1). NCBI lineage: Eukaryota > Metazoa > Chordata > Amphibia > Anura > Ranidae > Lithobates > Lithobates sylvaticus. The sequence continues at coordinate 115,701,048 of CM053038.1, forward strand.
TCTTCTGGGACCTGTGATGTGTCCCAGAAGACTGCAGGGGAAAGAGGGGGGGGGGGCGAACTTCCGGCTCAGATTACTGCTCCCTCCTCCCCCCCTAAAAGTGCCAAATGTGGCATCGGAGGAGGGGAGGATGCAAACCTTTTGGGTGAAGTTCCACTTTAAGTATTTCTTTGCTCCTGCCGGAAATGGAAAGAGGGAGCACACCCAAAATAAAGAAAAGCTTGATAGGGATAAAGTGGTGGAGCCGCAGTGTTAACCCCGAATATTTTTATAACTACCCTCCATACACACATGAAAATAAGGGGGAACAATTCTATTCATTATGCTATGCAAAAGCAAAGGCTCTAAAGATGCAAAATATTTAACTAAGTTCTAAGCGGGCAACCTGCACAGATCTACACTACAAGATAACCTATCTGCAGCTTTTTTTGGCCCTTATCTTCCACCAACCACACCCTTTATTGTTGAGTCATGGCTACATATTGCTATGTGCTTCAGTACTAAGCCACTTTGTAACCCATACTGGCCAGTTTCCCAGTCCAAGACGATGACCGGATTCTTCAGGACAAATTATTTTCAGTAACAGTATTTTGGTCCCTGACCGCACAGTATTATATTAATAAAGATTTCATACAAACAATGCTGCTATATCTACATACGTTTCCAAGATGCTTATGCACTGTACAATAAGAGAACAGCTACGGAACAAAACTTACAAGATAAAATAAAATAGAGGATATTAAATTGTATACAGGCTGCGCTGGCAGAGACATGATTAAATTGCAGACAGTTCCACTTCCACAATAATGAAGCTGTAATGTTAGAGTGTCTTTATTAAATGCATTGTACTATTAGCTTTGTGTATTAGTACCCCTTTCACACCAGGGTTGTCTGCCATACATCCTTTACCTATGTAAACCTTTGCAGGCACATGAAAAGTGCAATTCTAAAGAGGAAACATGTTGGATAAAATAGGGAATTATCCGATTCATTAGGGGAATCCTAAACACCAGCTTATATGTAAACACTTTACAAAGCTTTCACACAGGCTGCATAGACACATTCTGAAGGGAGGTTTCTCTCTTTCATTAATTAGCCATAAATATAAATGGCCAACATTACTCTATAAAAATAAGTGGTCAATAGTGGCTGGTATTAAGTGGTCAATTATACAGGAACCAATAAAGGTGGTTTGCAGAAGTTGAATTTAAGCAGGTGTAATTACATACAGAAGTAAAACGGAGGTAATTGTAGTTAGCGAGTAGTGAGGGAGGGCAGCCAATGATGTAGCACTGACAACAGGATGAGTGACACGGTCATCAGGTTAGGGTGACTTGTTTTTCCTTCAGCAGTTGCATAATCAGTTTATGAAGTGACCTGCAGGCCTTAACACAGCCAGTAGCCCTCAGGTAGAAGCAATCAAACCTCTGATTTTAGTGGCTAGTGCCGTCTGAGTGAACAAAGCCAAAATCTAAGTCCAGCAGCTGCACTCCGGGATGATGTGGGAGTCAGAAGAACATGAGCTGGTTGACGTGGACATTCTTCTCTTCCAGAGAACTTGGCTTCTCTATACATGGCAGTAATCCAACGACAATTATTTTGGCTTTTGGGTGCAAAATGTTTATGAGTCTTATGATGGCTTCCAACTCCTTCAGTCACTTCATCTTCAGACTTTTCATGGTTCTTGGTACCAATCCATAAAAAGATGAACTTTGGTTTGACATGCTCCAGTAACTCCTTTCCAACCTTTTAATGATTAAGCACAGGTCAGATGTGTGAAATGCATCTGCATGTCTAATACCTGGTGTCCCTGGTGTATCCTGGTCATTTTCAATAAAAGGCATTTTGTTTTGGAACCATTGGATATGCAGCCATTTCTTATTTTCTCAAGTTTTCACGGAGGCGGGTCGGGCTATTACTCCTACTTGGTTCCAATTGAGGTATTGCACACACCTGGAGCAGCGGATCCCTTTTCTCTTGATTCAACCTTTTAAGGCCTGTTCATACTTGGTAGTTTTTATTCATCATTATAGCATGGTTAGTTCACATATTTTCTTTGTAGCTCAGAGCAATTTTTTAAATAAGTAAAACAGCATCTTCTGTGCCTTGACATGTATTAAGTGAACCGTTTTGTAATAAATGGTTAACCCACACAACCACACATACAATATAATGACTTTTTGTACATTATTAGTAAATCTACACCATGGAAAATGTTTTATTATCTCTAATAGGGATGAGCCGAACACCCCCCCCCGTTCGGCTCGCACCAGAACCCGCGAACGGACCTAAAGTCCGTGCGAGCTTTAGAACGCTATTAGTTATAATGGATGCGAACGTTCGAAATTAAAAGTGCTAATTTTAAAGGCTAATATGCATGTTAATGTCATAAAAAGTGTTTGGGACCTGGGTCCTGCCCCAGGGGACATGTATCAATGCAAAAAGAAGTTTTAAAAACGGACGTTTTCAGGAGCAGTGATTTTAATAATGCTTAAATTGAAACAATAAAAGTGTAATATTCCTTTAAATTTCGTACCTGGGGGGTGTCTATAGTATGCCTGTGAAGGGGCGCATGTTTCCCGTGTTTAGAACTATCTCTGCGCAAAGTGTCATTTTTGAAAGTAAAAAAGCTATTTAAAATCACTCGCGGCTAATGTGTATTGACGGCTCCCGTAATACAGAGAACAGTCATTCATTGAAACTCATTCATAAAAAAAAAGTCATTGATAAAAAATAAAAAAAAAATGAAAAAATAAAAAGCGTAGGGGTCCCCCCAAATTCAATAACCAGGCCCTTCAGGTCTGGGATGGATATTAAGGGGAACCCCAGCCAAAAAAAAAAAAAAAATGGCGTAGGGTCCCCCTCAAAATCCATACCAGACCCTTGAGGTCTGGTATGGATTTTAAGGGGAACCCTAGCCCAAAAAAATGGCGTGGGGTCCCCCTCAAAATCCATACCAGACCCTTATCCGAGCACGCAACCTGGCAGGCCGCAGGAAAAGAGGGGGGGGGGGGCGAGAGCGCCCCCCCCTCCCGCCTGAACCGTACCAGGCCACATGCCCTCAACATTGGGAGGATGCTTTGGGGGTCTAAGACCCCCAAAGCACCTTGTCCCCATGTTGATGAGGACAAGGGCCTCTTCCCCACAACCGTGCCGGTGGTTGTGGGGGTCTGCGGGCGGGGGGCTTATCGGAATCTGGAAGCCCCCTTTAACAAGGGACCCCCAGATCCCGGCCCCCCCCCTGTGTGAAATGGTAAGGGGGTACAAAAGTACCCCTACCATTTCACCAAAAAAGTGGCAAAAATTGTAAAAATGACAGGAGACAGTCTTTGACAATTCCTTTATTAAAATCTTCTTTCTTCTTTCTTCATCCTTCGGTTTCTTCATCTTCTCCTTCCGTCATCTTCTTCCATCTTCTTCTTCCATTTTCTTCTTCCTCCGATCCGCTTCTTCTTGCGCTGGTCTTCTCGTCCTTCTCGTCCGGCATCTTCTTCCGTCGGCGTCCGTGTCGGTGTCTTCTTGGGCCGCTCCGCGCAATGGGAGGCTCCCGCTGTGTGAGGCTCCACTCCGTCTGACAGGTCTTTTAAAACGGAGGGCACCTGGTGACCCCGCCCCCCTTTGACGTCATGGGGAAAGCCATCATGGAATTCCCCATGACGTCCCCGTGCGTCAGAGGGGGCGGGGTCACCAGGTGCCCTCCATTATAAAAGACGGAGCGGAGCCTCACACAGCGGGAGCCTCCCATTGCGCGGATCGGCCCAAGAAGAGACAGAGACAGAGACACCGACGGAAGAAGATGCCGAACGAGAAGGACGAGAAGACCAGCGCAAGAAGAAGCGGATCGGAGGAAGAAGAAAATGGAAGAAGAAGATGGAAGAAGATGACGGAAGGAGAAGATGAAGAAACCGAAGGATGAAGAAAGAAGAAAGAAGATTTTAATAAAGGAATTGTCAAAGACTGTCTCCTGTCATTTTTTACCATTTTTGCCACTTTTTTGGTGAAATGGTAGGGGTACTTCTGTACCCCCTTACCATTTCACACAGGGGGGGGGCCGGGATCTGGGGGTCCCCTTGTTAAAGGGGGCTTCCAGATTCCGATAAGCCCCCCGCCCGCAGACCCCCACAACCACCGGGCACGGTTGTGGGGAAGAGGCCCTTGTCCTCATCAACATGGGGACAAGGTGCTTTGGGGGTCTTAGACCCCCAAAGCATCCTCCCAATGTTGAGGGCATGTGGCCTGGTACGGTTCAGGCGGGAGGGGGGGGCGCTCTGTCTTGGCATGTGTATTGAGTGATGTTACACCTGATATTAAACCTTTAGATTGGTCTCTATCGGAGTACGATGATTTGGCTCGTTCCCCAATGTCCTACCTTATTATCAGCGACTATTAAGCCAATTGTATCCAGTTTTCATATGTATCTTCATTATTTGTATATTCTATGATTATAAGCAAGATAAACTTTACAGAATATCTGTTTGGACTGTCACAGCTTCTGGATTGAAACTTGATCTTCAAAATAAAACATTTGTAAACACGAAAAGTGGACTATTTGTATGCACTTGGATGATTCAATTGAGCACTTTTATTAGCGTACCTTACATGCATTTATTTATGTGTGTTGTTATAAGTTGTTTACATATGTGGTCCATAGTTATGCTTTTTTGCATTATCACTTTGTATATGCAGAGTAATTTATGATTTTTTGGCACTGCACTATTTGCATTTTATATTATACAGTATATTCTCTCTCCCACCTATCTATGTACAAATTAGAAATACTAGGGGAGGGCTTATCTTCAATGGCTGTTCTTATCTGTTGTGAATAATACTGTCTAGTAAACTCAAAAATGGATGTGTCAGATAGGAATCTAAACGTTCTAAGATATGATCTTTTTTTGCTTCTGCCAGACTATCCCTCTTCAAAAAAAACTATTTTACTGTCTCTGGGTCTTCTCTGTAACAAATTATTTTATACAGTGAGAAAACATCAGCTGTGACTAATATAAAGTCTTTATCATATTTTAAAAAAAAATTCTAATTTTGTAATAAATGCTTAATATCTCTCAGAGATAGGATGGGGCAAACACCTTGGTGAAGACCCAAGGTGCTGTGAACAGGCTAGGCAGAAGGGTAACAAACAGGAAGGTGTATGTACTCACAGCACAATGCAAACAGGCATTGATGCAGAGGAAAGGAAAATGGGGATGTGTAAACAGGCATCCTTGATTTCTACAGAAGCTAGAGGCTAGCATGTCCACTGGCTGAAAGGTAGCAAAGATTTACCTGGCAGATTCCATGTGGCATTTTTGTGCCAAAAGGAATGTGTTGAGAATTTTCAGATCTAAAAATGGGTCAAATGCCCCCCCCCCCCCCCCGCCCCCTTTGCTTTCGGATCAGTGAACAGATTGAAGTAGAACCCCAGAAATCTAACTGTCTCTGGTACTGACTGGCACCCACTGAAAAAGGAGCTCTGGTGGACAGCGTGAAGATCCACCCTCTTCTGTGGGAAGGATGGCAAGTTTGACAACATGAAGTGGGGTGGAGGTAGGGGTAAGATCTCTTGTAAAGCCCTGAGAGACATCATTCTGGATCCTTGTGCCTAAAATATTCTGGGCCCAGATGGATATGAAGGCTGACAGGTATCTCTTCACTCTGACAAGTGGGGGTGGCCCCTCAATGCTAGGAAAGCTTGTCCCCAGACTTGGCAAGCTTAGGTGTCTGTGAGTTGGGCTTGGACTTGACACGGATGCCAAAGAATGAAAGGAGCTTATTTTGCCTCAGGAGTCTGTACGGTTTTAGCCTTCTTCTGATATAAGATAGTACTCTTACTCCCATGAGCTAAGGGATCAAGGAGTCACCAAATAGAAGTTGTCCAAAAGATATTGGAGCAAGACACTTCTTGCAGGAAAGCTCCACAGACCAACACTTGAGCCACAGGATCCTTTGCACATACACAAAAAAGGCTCCTCCTGGTAATTTGACATAAAGTTTCTGCAAACCTGTAAGGAGGACAGATCGATCTGTAAAAATGTACCCAGGGTCTTGGGCCATGTCCTTGGACCAGGCAGCCAAGATCTGACAGACAGACAGATGTAGTGGTTACAGCAGGACCACTCAGAGAAAATATGGCTTTAAGAAGGGCTTCTAATGGTCTATCCACAAGGTTCATAAACACGCAATATTCTCAACGAGGAACGGTAGTGGTTTTATTAGGGCAGGGAATGGCTTCCATTTTATCAGGAACCCCTCCTAAGTAGGGCATTTTTTTTAGCAAAGCTTTTGGGAGGCACAAAGATTTTCTTTGGATGAGGCCAGTCACTGCAAAAGTTCCAAGAGCAAGTGTACAGGAAATATTTTGGCTGGCTCAGTAATTAAGGAGCCAAGACTGGTGAACTTTGGTTGGGTCGACACAGGGTGTACTAGGGCAAGACAGGAGTGTACTGCATGAATAAACACATGGATAGTATTCTTTAGCTTGGTACAGGGATCAGCAGAGTGAATATCCTCAGAGTCATGAGATGAGAAGTCCTCTTCCTCCTATGCAGGTAGTACAGCAGTTACAAAAAGAAAATCAGAGGTTGACCCTGGAGGAGAGACAAAGAGGTCTTGCTTTCAGCCCCAATGATCTGAGGCCTCTAACAGGGTAGATAGCTTTTCCATAATTCAGACGTTGTGGCTGAGAAATTCTCTCTGCATAGACAGGAGGAAGAAGAAGCAACTGAAAGAGCTAGTGAGGCATCAGAGGAGAGCAGCAACACAGACTGTAGTCACTGGTAAGGACTATGTTATTCAAGGCCATTACAGAGATGCTGTATTATGTACAGATTACCCAAAGGGTTACACACAACCTTTGCTGTAGATCAGGAACAGAGAATGTCTTTTGCGACCAGTCATTGTAAGCAAAGGTCCCTAGAAATGTCCAAGGATCACTGTGTGCTGTAGCCAGGGGGAGGCAGGGAGTTAAGGAGTAAGTTTCTGTGCCTTCCAACTGTATGCCAAGAGATCAAAATGGCCCACTCCTACACAATATGTCCCAGTGGAATTGAGGCTGCACAGGCGCAGAATGCATCCCCAGATCATAACTCACTAATTCTTACAGTTGTTAAAATATACAGATATATAGTAAAGTAATAAAAATTACTATTTTCCATAAATATTATTAAGGCTTCTAGAGCTAGATTACCTGCTGGCTTCCAGGATATACAATTGACAAATTGTTTCCAGAACACTTGCCAAGTGGGGAGAAACTTTCTATTACGGTATTTTTATAAAGAGGAACACATACAAATGAAGGGGTCTAAAGAAAAATCTTCTGAATTACGGGAAACCTTAAAAAGCGACTGGCCATGGGAGGGACTGCTATTGTAGACCACCTACTAAAAATTCTAGATGTCTGTCTGTGTCTGAATTCAGTAACTGAATCACAGGCTGAGAACAAGCATGCTCTATAGGAGTATTAGAGAAGTATCTGAACTCAGTAATTGTTTTTGAGTCTATTACAGAACTGAAGCAAAAGTATCACAATAACAGCCAGCAAACTAGTGCTCTCAAAGTAGATTACAACAATGGCAACCGTTACGAATCTTTCAACAAATTCCCTTTAAAAAGATCATCTGTGTTCAGTGAAGTTTCGATTTGTTCATCAATTACCAGGCTTTTAGTACTTCTGCGCCAAGCTTTTTGTTAAGAGACTTGGGGTTAGAATTATAGATTATGGTATTATACTTAGTTTTACATTTTAAGATATTATTGCTACAATAAACATATATCATGTGAGTGCCATATGGATAAAAATGCTTGATGAAGAAACATAAAAATGTGTTTTGCAATTTCACAACTTTTAAAACATGTTGAGTTCCACCTAAGACCCCTTTCACACTGCGGGCGTTTTTCAGGCACCACAGTGCTAAAAATAACATCTGCATAGTGCCTGAAAAAAGCGTCTCCATTCACTCCAGTGTGAAAGCCCAAGGGCTGTCACACTGGAGCGGAGCGCTGGCAGGGCATCAGAAAAAGTCCTGCCAGCAGCTTCTTCTCCCCATTGAAGTGCTGCTATACTGCTGGCAAAACGCCACTGTGGCGGTGTTTTGCAGGCGGATTAAAACCGCCCCCCGCTAAAATAGCGCCGCTTTACCGCTGATGCCGGTGGCAGATGTTACTATTGTGCTGCTCACTGTTCTCCATGCTAGAGACATGACACAAGGATGCATAATTCTGCCTCTTCCAAAATGGTTGTCTCCACTCAGAGTGCAGAACAAGGCATAGTCAGTAATGGGAAATGATCAGCTGCAGAGAGACCACAGGGACTACTGGTGACTACTTCTTTACCCTCTATAGTTTAGTTCCTATTCAAGTACACGTAACAATAATAAATAAAATAAAAAACTAGGTAACACCTTTACTTGTTTTTTAAGAAATCTATTACTCATTCATTTCCTGTCTCAGCACTATTACCTGTAACTGGGATACACCCACAAGGCCTGGAATTTTCTTTTTTTTTTTTTTAACTTTATATTTTTATTTATCGTTTTTTCATTATACATCATATTCATTACATTCTCACATCTTACATTATCATATTATTACACAGGGAGAGTGACGATACCCCTCCTCCTCCAACATTTACAGGAGGGGAGAGGGTGCAAATTTAAATATAAAACTCTATCCATAACGGTACATATAAAATAACAAAAGAGCAAGCATAGTGCATAGAAAGAAAAAAGAGAAACAGTAGGGAAGAGAAAACGAAGCCCCGCCACAAGAAAGGATGACCCATTCCTGTAGCGTGTACGCTCCCCCTCTCCTCCCAAATAGCTCTCTCCATTAGCTCTTTTCCCCCCATTTGTTCGTAGGCATATCCTAATCATTCATATCCCTCATCCAACCTTCCACATGTCTCGTTGTTAATTGCAATAGTGTTCCTGTCTTTATATTGTGTCAAGATTTTTTTTTTTCGCACCAAATTTTCCACAATTTCCTAAATTTCCCAGTGCATCCCTGTCTTGTGTAAAGCGTTTTTTCCTTCAATATCATAGTGTTCACAGCTTGCTCCCATTCTCTACTGGATGGAGGTACAGATGCCTGCCATCACTGGGCTATAAGTTTGCGCGCCTGGAATAGGCACCTCAAAATTGCTATATTAATGTCTTTAGGCTTTCCCTTCCCATCCACCCATCCCAGTACACAAGTGTCAAGCTCTGCCTCAATAGGGACTTCAAAGACTTGTGATATTGTTTCTATTACCTCCATCCAGTAGCGGTATAGCTTGGGGCACTTCCAAAACATGTGAATCATATCACCCTCTGTCCTTCCACATCTAGGACAGGAGGAGTCAGTTCTGCGCCCAAAGCAAAAAAGTTTTTTAGGAGTAAAGTAAGCTCTGTATAGAAGAAACAGGTGTGACATTCTTTGGGGTGGGGAGAGAGAGACCCATGGTGCTAGCTCGAGGACCCCATCCCATTGGGAGCTTGTAATATTGCTCCCATCTCTTATCCATTTATCTCTACAAGCAGAGGTATCCTGAGAGCCCCTTGCTTCTTTGTGTAAGATCGCATAGATCCCTGAGGTGAGGCCTTTTGTTGACTCTGTTTGTGTTATTCTCACTAATGTTGATATATCCCCCCATTCTAATGGCAAGTCGCCAAATTGTGCTGCAAGTGCGTGCCTAAGTTGGAGATACCGGAAAAAAAAGATTTCCTTGGTATTGTAAACTCTAGTCTAAGCTCTTGGAAGGTTTTTAGTTGCCCATTGGTGTATAGCTGGTGTAGGTATTTTATATCTCTTCGTTCCCACTCCCATATTGGTCCTATTTTTTGTACCTCCCTTAAATTGTTATTCTCCCACAACGGTGAGTATTCCGTATGGCCTCTACATCCCAGTATTCCCTTGACAGCTACCCATACCTTATTCATTAGGTCCAGGGTGGGGATTCCCCGTATCTTCATGCCTGCCTCCATGCTTTCAACAATTTGTCTTTTTAGACAAGTCTGAAGGAGATTTCCTCCCGCCCCGGTGTCCCTCATGTACTGTAATTGGGTTGCTAAAAAGTATCTAAAGAGGTGTGGGAGTGCCACTCCCCCCTCATTGGTCGGAGATTGAAGAGTTTTTAGGCTAATACGCACCGCCTTTCCCTTCCAAATCAGTTCTCTAAATGTAGTATCCATTCTGGAGAACCACTTTTTATAAACCTAAACTGGGGAGTTAGCTAAAATGTACAAGGCCTGTGGCAACAAGATCATTTTGATTAGGTTACAACGGCCCATCGTCGAGAGAGGGAACCTCCTCCAAACTTTAACTTTTTCTTTAAACCTGACAAGGAGTGGAGCAAGGTTATTTGCTATGTTTTTTTTAGGGTCTCTTGTGATAATTACGCCAAGGTATTTCATCTGGGTTACTACTTGCAGCCGTCCAGCTTCTTGGGGGAGTAGACTGTCGAGGGGGTCCACTGGCATTAGGGTAGATTTGCCCCAATTAATCCCTAATCCAGAGAATTGACCGAATTCACAGATTTTACCCATGGTTCGTTTCAAGGAGTTCTGTACGTCACCCAGGAGAATAAGCAAGTCGTCTGCAAATAGGACTACTTTTTCTTCCTCCATACCTCTTTTAAAGCCCCTAATCTCTATACAGGAGCGAAGAGCTATAGCCAGAGGTTCGATTGCAAGAGCAAACAAAAGCGGGGACAAAGGACATCCCTGCCTCGTCCCCCTTAACAGTTGGAACCATGCGGAATGTTCGTTGTTAATCCTCACCTTTGCCTCCGGTGCTTTATACATCATTTGTACCCATTTAGAGAATGTTGGCCCGATTTGAAACTCCCTCAATATCCTCCACAGATAGCCCCATTCCAGTGTATCGAACGCCTTAGCGGCATCTAGAGATAAAATCGCTCTATGCCCCTCATTGTCCGTTGGGATTTGTAGATTTAGATACACTCGTCTAATGTTTATGTTTGTGGACCTGCCAGGTATAAATCCTGATTGGTCAGGGTGGACGAGTTCCTCCATCACCCCGTTCAATCTGGACGCCAAGATCTTGGCCAAAATCTTGGCGTCCAGATTAAGCAGGGATATCGGTCTATATGAAGAGGGGTCCAATGGGTCTTTATTTTCTTTTGGTATGACTATTATGGTTGACTCCCTCATGGAAAGAGGGAGTTCTCCATTAGCCAATGCCCAGTTGAGTGTCTTCAATAGCTCAGGGAGGAGGATTTCTCCAAAGTGGCGGTAGACCTCAACCGGTAGGCCGTCCGGCCCGGGAGATTTCCGGGTCGACATTGCCTGTACCGTATGTTGTATCTCCTCTAGTGTGATGGGGGCGTCCAGTTTGCTCCTATTGTCCCCGGAGAGACTGGGGATAGTCAGATCTTTAAAAAAAACTTCCATTAAGTCGCCCGTCTCTTCATGATTAGAGTTGTAGAGGGTTTTGTAGTAGTCTTTAAAGCATTCAACGATTTCTGGGGTGTTAGTGGTTGATCCCTTTGTGGTCGTATTAATCATTGGTACCAATGATGAAGGTGAGTTGGATTTGACCAATTGTGAGAGCATTCGACCCACACATTCCCCCTCCCCAAAACTAACTTGTTTTTGAAACAAATGCTTTTTCTCCGCTTTCTCCATCATTATCCAGCGATAGACCCGTTGTGCCTCTACCCAAGCCCCAAGGTTCGCTACTGATGGGTCCTTGATGTATTGTTCTTCTGACTGTGTCACCCTGTGAGCTGCCTCCATCTCCTTCCTACCTGACTCCTTCTTAATTCTTGAGATCTGTTGGATCAGGAGGCCCCTAAGAAATGCCTTTAGGGCATCCCAGATGACCCCCTGTGATGCTGATCCATTGTTTAAATCTAAAAAAACTCTGTCAGAGACCTTGTAACTTCCTGCGGTTCCCCGATAAGCTCCAACCATACTGGACTAATTTTCCATTCCCGAGGTTGCCTCTCCCCACCAATCCCCAAAGAGATTATCATCGGGGAGTGGTCGGATAGACCCCTCGGTAGATATCTAGGACTGTCAGATACAATGACTGCCTCATCGTTACCCAAAATCATATCAATCCGAGAGAGCGTAAAGTGTGTAGAAGAAAAACATGAGTAAGCCCGCTCTCCCGAATTCTGTATTCTCCATAGGTCCTTAAGACCCATCTCCCCCATTATATGGGCCAGTCTTCTATCCCCCAGTCCTCTCCCTTGGTTTAGTTGTGGGAGCCGATCAAGGTTTTGGTCTATGACCATATTAAAATCGCCCATCATAAAGATCGGGCTGTCGGGTTTATCCAACACGTAGTCTGATAGGTCGTAGAAAATATCAAGTTTGAAAGGTGGTGGAATATACACACCTGCTAGGACAAAAGTCTGGTTCTCTATCTTACAGTGAAGAAAAATGTATCTCCCGTATTCATCAATCTTTTTCTGAAAACAGTTGAATGCTACACCATTCTTGACAAAAATACTGACCCCCCTTGAGTAGGACGTATGAATAGAATGATATTGAGTTTGGAAATCCCTCCACCCCAATTGGGGTATGGAGGTGTTTGAAAAATGTGTTTCCTGTAGACACAGGATAGAAACCCCATGTGCCCTTACTGAATTCAATATTGCTATTCTTTTCCCAAGATCCCCCATATCCCTTACATTCCATGAGCAAAGAGTGATAGCTTTCTTTTTTGACCATGTATTACTAGCCATAAGCGTAAAAATAAAAGTGTCTATTCATTATATTTCTGTGAAATCTAACTTTATTTTGTGCATTAATTTTAAGCTGGAATTTTCTAGTAGGCATGGTGCATCTGAGAGCTTCAGTCAGTCCACCCATAACGTAAGCTACACAGTACCTCTAGTGATATGAGAACCTGTGCTAATATCTTTTATGTCAAGTCACAAGCTCTAATCATCACAGAGTTTAACTAGATTACACTGCATGGGGAGAGTAAAAAGCATGCAAGGCAAGGCTTGAGAACAGGTTAATATTCATGATGGTTTACATACAAACGTTGGAGCAATTACCCAGAGCAACCAGGATCTGCTTTCTTTTGTTTTTAAAGATGAAAAAACATTGTTTGCTGAGGGTAACTGATCTTTTTGTTGTTCCTGGTTGCCATTTAGAACAGTGGTCTCCAAACAGCAGCACTTTGCTTGCCTTTATCCAGCCCTAGAGGCATAATTCCTGCCACTGACACCAACAATGGGGCATCATTTCTGCCACTGACACCAACATTGGGGCATAATTCACTTCCACTGACAACAAAAACAGGGCACTATTCTTCCCACTGACACCAACTATTTCTCCCCCTAATGCCAAAGATCGGGCATTGTTTACTCCCACTGGGCACAGTCCAGCCCCTCTAACATCTGAAGGACAGTAAACTGGCCAATTTTTTTAAAAGTTTGGAGACCCCTGGTTTAGAACACTGCTAAGGCCGATCTTCATGCCCAGGGTCTGCATTATCCAAGTTAGCCACCAGCAGTTCTGTTCATCCCCATGATGAAGAGCAGTTACAGTGGGGCATATGGAATGGGCACTGGCCCATGCATTATAAAACCTAAAATGCAATGATATGTAAGAGAGCTTTATGCCCATCTACCCTAAGTGACAGAGTATGCCACAGAATCCATACACCTAAGTCCCCTAGAGCAGTGGTCATCAACCCTCTGCTCAGGGCCCACTAACAGGCCAGGTTTTAAGTCTTACCTTGGGGAGATGCAGACTAAAATACTGCAATCACTGAGCAGCAAATGATATCACCTGTGATGTATTTCAGTTATCTTGCAGACCTGGCCTGTTAGTGGGCAGGGTTGATGACCACTGCCCTAGAGAGATCAGTAGTTTCTACAGGAAAACTGAGCTGGGGATGAACACATCTTTGCTGAAAATGTCTTATACAATAAATTATTATTAAAAAGACTTTTCAAGGACAGCAAAAATATTTTACAGTTACAGCAGGCAATTTGAATCAATATTTCACCCACATACATAAATATTACTGAAATATGATTGGTTTATACGCAATACAGCACTTAGAAAACAACCATCTATTTGCACTGCATTGGAACACAGACACAGGAATTATTCTTCAAAGTTCTTCAAGCTTTATCTACAAGGCTGTGCCTTGATGGATTTTAAGGTTTTTCAGTTTAGTCCATCCTTAATGATGCTTTGTCTTACAGTCATTTTTTGAGATATACTCCAACTGCTTGATGTTGAAACATCTAAGCAAGTGAAACGTGTGAATGGCTTTGACCGGACAATGTCCTCATTGCATGTAGGTAATGAATTAGACAAGAACAAACAGCCTGCTGACTACTCAGATGTGAGGATGGAAGCTAGGTGAAGAGCCCATCAACAAGCACATGCTAAGTACACAGTTTACTTGTTGGTTTACAAACACAAAACCATCAGACAATTGTAAATTGGGGAGCAAAACACACAGTTGTGGGAGTAGAAGCCCTTTCTCTAAAGAAATCTATAACTCATAGACCTTGTGCACACTGAACGTTTTTTTACAGCTGCTCCGAGGGGCGTCTGCCATTTTTTTTTTCTGCCTCTAAACTCCCCTGCATGTTAATGCAGATGAGGGTGTGAGCCAGACAAAGGTATATAATGAATCCTCATTGTGGCACCATCCCATTTAAGTACATAACAAACCACAACATAACCCCTGTTAGAGGGAGGGCCACATCCTAAAAAGAAGGAGGGAACCTCAATAACCACAGAGGAAGGGACTTTAAATGTGCCAACAAATGAGGAAGAATTTTATATTATCACATTAAAAGGATGTAGTGCCATCAAAAGTAAAATCATATCGTATAAAACCAATACAATGTTAGACAGTCAGTCTTAGATATTATAAATGTATGGAATCAACGTGTTTCACTGTTATTAGCTTCTTCAGGATTCACGCTGGACACCACATAGATCAGACTGTTACTGACTTTCAGGGAGACCTGGGCATTGTTACTCTAGAGCCCATCCTGTTTTATCCACAGAGAGACATGTGATCCTAGAAATTAAATTTGGACTTCCCAGATCTCAAGTAAAGGTAGTATAAATGTCACAAAAATATGAATCTTAGCTTGCCTGGTTTAAAATGACATGCTCTTGTACATAGGGGGATTTTACCCAGCATTGGATGCAGAGGAATACGAGGGGTGTATGTCTCCACAATATAGGGTGACTCCACACCTTCTACACTGTTCTTAATGCATAAACCAAACACCAACCTTTGTCTCACCAAACCCACCGCCTTATATTGTGGAGATATACACCCCTCTTATTCCTCTGCATCCAATGCTGGGATAACCCCCCCTCCCCCAGGCAAGCTAAGATTCATATTTTTGTGACATTTATACTGCCTTTACTTTATATCTGGAGAGTCCAAGTTTAATTTCTAGGATCACATGTCTCTCTATGAATAAAACAGGATGGGCTCTAGAGTAGCAATGCCCAGGTCTCCTTAAAAGTCAGTAACAGTCTGATCTATGTGGTGTCCATCATTAAGCGTGAATCCTGAAGAAGCTATCAACAGCTAAACGCATTGATTCCATAGGCTTAAACTATTCAAGACTGACTGTCTAACACTGTAGTGTTTTTTTACGATATGATTTTACTTTTGATCACACTTCATCTTTTTAATGTGATACAAGACAATTATGTTTTTATACCCATGAAGGTTCAATTCTTCCTCATTTGTTGGCACAATTAAAGTCCATTCCCCTGTGGTTGTTGAGGTCCCCTCCTCCTTTTTAGGATGTGGCGCTCTCTCTAACAGGGGTTATGTTCTGGTTTGTTATCTCCTGCATGTTAGCCTATGTGTCTATGCACACATAGGCTTTTAGCAGAGTTTAGTGGTGGGGCTTTTAGAAGCAGGAAAAAAACTGCCACTGCCAGTGCATCCAGGAGCAGCAGAGTTTGGGCAGAAAAAAACACTTGACGCTACTGTGACAGACCAAGCCGGGACAGAGGCTTTTGGAGAGGATTGGATGCTGGCCTTTTGCCTTCTGATTATGGGTCCTAGATTTAATGGGAACAATACTCTTTGCGAGGTGAATGAGAAATCCAGTCTGATCTGTACTAATCGGACTCAATCTTGTATAAATGTACAGTACATATTGTATATTGTCTCATTTTGTTGTGGACTCTTTGCTGTGATCGTTTGGGGTGTGGCTGTATTCCTATGTTCTATCGTGTCAGTATGCCATGGATATTATGGGATGTTCATCTCTATGGATTCCTCCAGCGGCCCCCTGCTAAGACTGTTAACTGATGAGAAGTTAAACACACCTGACCTGTGTGTCCATTGTCATTGGACAGTTTAACCCGCCCTGTTTTCCAAGGGTGGGGGGAAGTGTTTTGAAGTAGGATCTTTATAACATGTGCTTGAATAAAGAGTCTGATTCCTGCTTGACCCTCAACACAGAGCCTTGTCTCGTACTTGGGGGAGAATTATTCGTATGGGTTTCTTGTTTGGCTGATTGGAGTGTTCGGTAGCTGCCTTTGTGTTCAGAAATGGAATGTCCTAAACGGCTTTAACCCCTTTCCTACACGGGGTGTCGTTACAGCTACTAACAGCTGCTAAACGCGCCTAAACATTAGGCACGTTTAGCGCTTAAACATTAATTCATTTCAATAATAAATTATTTATTCTGGCCAATGAAATTACTTGACGCCCAAGAGCATGTAAAAGCTTTAGTCACTGTCACAAGCGTCAGGCATTTTTTCTGCAAAAACGTTGCTGGCTTCTAGTAGAGTTAAATAAACATCCTGTGTGCATAAGGCCTGATATCGAGACCCATTCTCACCATTATTTTGGGATAAAATAGACATATTACACTGATTCCCCCACAGCTGTCGTGGACTTTTCTGTATAAGGCTACTTTCACACTGAAGCGTTGCGAGCGATGGCTGGCTGGCTTTACTTTCGTTTTAGCGGCGCTATTTGGCCACTAGCGGGGCGGTTTGAACCCCCACTGGTGGCCAAAAAAGGGTTAAAACCGCCCGCAAAGCGCCGCAGGTTTGCAGCGCTGCCCCATTGTTTTCAATGAGAAGGGGCGCTTTAGGAGCGGTAAATGCACCACTCCTACAGCGCTCCAAAGATGCGGCTTGCAGGACTTTTTTGACCGTCCTGCAAGCGCACCGCTCCAGTGTGAAAGGGGTCTAACTCCTTAGGGCACGACACAAGTTTTGTCTTTGTCTCAGACAAGCAGATATTTTGTTTATTTTAAAATTTCCACCTGCTATTTAAAGCCCTTCTGCATCCGCATTGTGTTTTTGTGCTGCTTTGTTGAATAGAAGTGCAGGACAATCCTGTTTATACTATTCCTCCGTGTTCCCTGTTACCCTTACACTATGTGTGTGTGTATATATGGGGTTAGCTCAAGGGGATAACCTTCTCTGGAAAAAAGGCAGACCAAACTTCAGGTCTTTTCTTAACCACTTGCCCTCTGGAAGATTTACCCCCTTCATAAAAAGGTCAATAACCAGGCCATGCTGAAATGCAAGTAATTTTTTTCCCCCACACATAGAGCTTTTTTTTGGTGGTATTTGATCACCTCTGGGTTTTCTATATTTTGTGCTATAAACAAAGAAGATTAACAATTTTGCAAAAAACAAAACAAAAACATAAAAACAACACTTTTTACTCTCTGCTATAAAACATTCAATAGAAAAATGTGAAAAAAATAAAATTTCTTCATGAATTTACGCCAATATGTATTCTGCTACATGTTTTGGGTTAAAATAAAAATCCAGAAAAGGGTATATTGATTGGTTTTCACAAAAGTTAAAGCGTCTACATACTATGGGATATATACTAGAGTTTTTATTTATTTTTTTACTACTAGTAATGGTGGCGATCAGCGACTTATAGCGGGACTGTGATATTGAAGTGGACAATCTGACACTAGCTGACACTTTGGGGGAATCAGTGACACTAATACAGTGATCAGTGCTAAAAATATGCTCTGTCACTGTATTAATGACACTGGCTGGGAAGGGGGTAAACATCTAGGGTGATTAAAGGGTTAAATGTGTGCCTAACCTGTGTTTTTGTGTACTGCTTTTACTAAGGCATATGGTGGATTTCATTCCCTGCTTTTTAGTGAAACAAAATCCACCACATCCCTGCTGACAGGACAGAGCTCTGTCTTGTTTACATTGGCCGGCACCCACTGATTGCCATCTGTTGTGACTAATCACAGCAGCAGCGGTGCACCCCCTATGCGGAAGCACAGAATCATGTATATATGTATATATATATATATATATATATATATATATATATATATATATATATGTGTTATTTTGCACAGAACAGCCACCCTGTACCAGTAAATCTGCTATAGGGCGGTCGGTTTTAAAATTGAGTTATTAAAAAAGGTTGCAAACAGAACAAAACAGAAAAAAAAAAAAAAAAAAAAACAGTACAGATCCCTCTCTGACAGGTGAAGGACTTCTGATTGACAAACACGTGTTTTGCAAACCTTTTCTTACAGAGTGATTATCACATGTAGATCTCTCAGGAGGCATCCCGAGTCCCAGGATAGAGCACCCTTTTGTTCCAGCCCTTCCTTATTTATTCCACCTGCTGCTGCTCAAAAGTGGGAAGCAAAACTCATGCTCCCAACTTTGTGGGAACAGTTTGGGGATGGCCCCTTCCTGTGCCAACATGACGGCACACCAGTGCACAAAGCAAGGTCCATAAAGACATGGATGAGTGAGTTTGGGGTGGAGGAACTTGACGGGCATGCACAGAGTCTTGACCTCAAGTAAAACACCTTTGAGATAATTGAGAGTGGAGACTGCGAGCCAGTCCTTCTCGTCCACAGCAGTGCCTGACCTCACAAATGTGCCTTAAATGGAAGAATGGTCAAACGTTCCCACAGACATACTCCTAAACCTTGTGGACAGCCTTTCCAGAAGAGTTGAAGCTACAAAGGGTGGGCCAACTCAATATTGAACCCTACGGACTAAGATTGGGGTGCCATTTAAAAAGTTCATGTGCGTGTAAAGGCAGGCGTCCCAATACTTTGGTAATATAGTGTACACAAATATATATATATATACTGTATAGATGTGTGAAAATAAAGGCCGGCATGATGATGTACCCCCAGGAGGCAGGTTTATGACAGCGGAGGTGGACTAAAAGATGCCGGTCAAATTCCTGACCTCTAGTGGCACAAATGAATTAATGCTTGGGATTAAAGTATTGCAGCATAAGCTCCTTTTTTATTTTTACTTTTCCTGAGAAATATATATATTTTCTTAACTAGAGTTTCACCTAAATAAAATGCAGGGAAAGAAAAAAAAATGTCTATTAATTATAATACTAAATGCATAAAACACACAAATCTGGAAATACATATATTGGATGATTTTTATAAGCAATTTACAAAAAAGCTGCAGGGGATTCAGCTGATCGGACGTTTAAATCAGAATTACTGAAATCGGTCAGATGAGATAGAGAGGCTGGTTAACTATTAATTGAAAGCAAATAACCACACCTATCTTGCAGTATAGATTTCTGGGTAATTACATTCACCTGGCAGCCCTTTGTATGTTGCCCCCAGTAACCAATTATACACACAAATGACAGCTGAAATGTGACTAGTAGCAGCAGGTACCAGCTATACTTTACATTTCCCCTAATTTCCCCTAACTTAAAGGTTTACTCTATATGGGTGAACCAGTGGCAGTATCCCTACGAGGCTGTCATTTTGTCCCTATGGAATCACTCCCTCTAGCCAAGGCAGCAGGATGTTCCTCCTATTGCTAACGATCGATATTCAGCAGCATTCAGGACCGCAACAGAGCGACATCTCCCTGTATCTGGTTACAGTGGGAGAGATTCCATAAGGACAGACAGGCAGGCTATTTAGCAATTCTGTTGCTGGCAATTTGGACTGCACAGCATAGACACTGCCCAACTACTGTAAGAGGAAGTACTATAAAAATGAGACCCTTAGCACAATGGTGATCTGAATTGCTATCTATTTCTGTCAGCCTATGAAAGAGCTGAGGAAGTGAGGAACAAGGTAAGTATATCACCTTATTCATCATCCCCTAGACCAGTGATGGTGAACCTTGGCACCCCAGATGTTTTGGAACTACATTTCCCATGATGCTCATGCACTCTGCAGTGTAGTTGAGCATCATGGGAAATGTAGTTCCAAAACATCTGGGGTGCCAAGGTTCTCCATCACTGCCCTAGACCAACCTTTTTCAACCAGGGTGCCTTGAGGTTTCTTTAGGGGTGCCTTGGCAAAATGCCTAAAAATTGCCCAAACATTGTATACACGCTGGCGTGTGGGTAAAGCGGCCTTTTAGTTACACAAATCCACAGGTTTTCATTGTGCATCATTACAACCTTCTAGCGGCCGGCGTCCTAAAGACCAATGGTATCACCAGTTGATAAGGATGCATAGCATCCTTGTTTCACCCTCCCCTGCCCATCTCCATCAGCATTGAGGGCACCTTAGCTGAGTGATGGAGAAAAACTAAGGGAGAAGAGAAACATTGGAATAGTAGTCAGTACCAGTTTACAAATGTGTATTTGCTTCGGAAGAATAAATTACCTCAACCACCACATTGGGTGTCCTACTTAAGGGGATGTTGCTGCTTTATACAAAACTATTAGAATCGTTTTTAACATTTTACAATGCCTCGAGACTGTCCATGATTTTTCAAGGGTGCCTTGACTGAAAAAAGGTTGAGAAACACTGCCCTAGGCAAACTGAGCAGTTAACCCTTGAAGTGGAGAGGAAGAGCCACTGCAAGGATAATTTTAATTTTTTTTGCCTGGAGTTCAGATCTAATGTACAATGAAGGAGTCAATCTATTTTCAAGGAATAATGTGGAAAAGTTACCTTTGTGAGCAAAAATTAGCACTACCAACACTTACATGAGTGGGTGACAGTAGAATGCCTTCAAACCTCCCGACTTTTTGAGATGGGAACGAGGAAAGCCGATAAACGTCACTTTCGTGTTTACAAGTGATCGGCTGTGATTGGACACAGCCAATCACATGGGTAAAGAGCCGCAACATTGCGGGTGCGCAAGCGCGGTGAGACTGGGGCGACGTCATATGACGTCATCTTAGAACAAGATGGGATCCCATCCACCGCCATTAGTCTATATGTCGGGCGGGATCCCCTCTTATTCTGGAGGAGGTTAAAGGAGAATTATACAATTATGTTTTCTCCAGATCATTGGGACCCTGTATTCATGTCCACAGGCAAAAGTTAAGCTGGCAGGATATTATTCTGATCCCATAGGTATTTCACGGGGCACTCGTCAGGGATGCCACTTATGCCCTCTGCTATTCGCTATTGCGATAGGTACGTTAGCTATCCGGGATAATCCTGATGTTAAAGGGGTATCCTGTGGCACGCGGGAGCACAAGTGCGCTCTAGTTGCAGATGACATGCTTCTGTTTGTCACATCTCCTCTTACCTCATTTCCAGTACTGACAAAGACGCTCAGAGAATTTGGTGCGATATCCAGCCTTTCTATTAATGAGACTATGGCAGGCCATACGTGGGTCCAATTTCAAAAGAATTTTCTTTCGAAAATCTTATCTAAGAATTTTTGTTCGTATTTAGCACCATTAGTGGGCTGCAGCAACAGACGATTTTTGTGCGGCCATCTAATTTGTTTAATCAGACATGTTGGAAATTTTTTGAAAAACAAACAATTTTCGAATCAATGATGGTAGAATCATGCGAGAAATGTAATCGAAAAAGAAATGCGCATGTGCAAGAAAAGAAAATTCTCGGAAAGTAAAGAAGATTCCCAGCCACGAAAATTCTTTTCTGTAGCAACATGAGGTAAAATTGAAGGCTTGGTTGGTCGAATTTCGAAATCAATGGTGGCACCATCGGATCACAAAACGCACAAATTTTCTGATTTTCAAAAGAAAATTCTTTCAAAATTTGACCATGTATGGCCAGCCTAAATCTCTAGCTCTTAACATTAATACTCCTGCTAGACTGCTTTCACGCCTTAGAGAAGCTTTCCCATTTCAGTGGCAAGATAAAGCTTTACCATACCTGGCAAAATCCCCCTTACTGCGTCTTCTTGGTCGTTATATTTGATTAATTATCCCCTCTTTTTCCTTCACCTGACTAAACTTCTCTTGCATTGGTCGCTACACGAGCTTTTGTGGTTTGGAAAAATTTCTGCAGTTAAAATTACTCTGCTACCCAAATTATTATACCTGTTCCGCCCTTTACCCATTCCCCTTAACAGGGCCGACTTAGCATGATTCCAATCAAAAGTTATTACGTTTATTTGGGTCCTAGACTACCTTGAGTCACCCTCTATACATGGAAAATAGGGCACTTCTGATCAGGAATTCAATCCTCAAATGTAGAGCAGTAGTGTCATCCAAGGAGATATAGGGGGCTCCTTCGTCAGACCTCTGACAACTGACGAAGGAGCTCTACTGCGCATGCCCCGAAACGCATTACCACCCCCTGACGTCCACGAGTGAGGCGTGTGTTCCACCGTGGCCTCGGATGACAGGAGCTCCCTGGGTCGGCTCACCACATCCACCCCCCTCTCGCTGCTGGTCGGCTAAAGGAGAGGGAGCCACAGGGATAGGAAGAGAACCCTATGTGACAATCAGACACGCCCATTTTACACTGTGATTCTGTAAGCGCAATTCACTTTGGTTGTCATTAAACGTTTTTAATACTGCACTTAAAAGGTGCCTTCTCCTCTTCTTATCACCCTCTATACGCCCAGGCTTAACCATTTCAGCCCTGGAAGGTTTCACCCCCTTCCTTACCAGGCCATTTTTTGCGGTACGGCACTGCATTACTTTAACTGACAATTGCACGGTCGTGCAACGCTCTATCCAAATAAAATTTGTACTTTTTTTACCCACAAATAGAGGTTTCTTTTGGTGGTATTTGATCACCTCTGCAGTCTTTATTTTTTTGCGCTATAAACAAAAAAGATGACAATTTCGAAAAAAACAAAACATTTTTTTACTTTCTGCTATAAAACATATCCAGTAAAAAAAATTGAATTTCAGTATCCATTTAGGCTAATGTGTATTCTGCTACATATTTTTGGTAAAAAAAATCCTAATAAGCGCATATATATTGGTTTGCGCAAAAGTTATAGCGTCTACAAACTATGGGATATTTTTATGGAATTTTGTTTTTTTTACTAGTAATGGTGGTGATCCGCGATTTTTAGCGAGACTGTGACATTGCAGCAGAAACACAAGGTCTCTCTCTTTTCCTCTCAGAGAACGGCGATCTGCCTTGTTTACATAGGCAGACCGCTGTTCTGCCTCTCTGCAAATGATTTCCAGGTTCCCGGCGGACATCGCATCCGTTGGACAAGCTGATCGGCTCCCGCTGTGTCCAATCACAGTGGGAGCGGGACGCTGGTGGTGCACGCGTGCGCCCCAGACCTTGTGCACAAAATCACATACAGGTGCGTGATTTCATGCAGCAGGGCTGCCCTGCCACAGTATATATGTGGTAGGCAGTCCAGAAGTGGTTAATAAAGGGTTGGGTGTTCCAGATTTCTGGACATATTATAGGGCGGCACAACTCATGCAATTATTGGTAGTATATTCCCTGCGCAAACATCCTGATTGGGTGTCTATAGAACGGATAACCACTCCATCTCACACTATCACCTTCCTCTTTTGGCGAACCACGAAATGTAGACCACCTATTATGGCACCTTCGCTTTACCATTCTTTTATGCTTTGGGACCGCGTTCGCACTAACCCAACATTGATGTCTGACTTTTCTCCCCTACATCACTTTTTCCACAACACAGTCTTACCTCCAGGTATGCAAACCAGAGCATTTAAGTGGAGGAGGGACAAAGGCCTCTACCGTATAGGTCACTTTTTTTATGCATAGAGGTCCTTTCACTCTATCCCATTGCAATACTGTTTTGGAGATGCCTTCCTCTGAATGGTTTTGTTTTACTCAAATTGTTTATTTTTTATCGACAAATTAATCCACACCTCCTCTGATCCTCCTTCTTTAACTGCTTATGAACAATGGTGTACTAAGGATGAGGGCTCCAGTTGTGGCAGCTCCATGGCTTACGTGTCTTTACTTGCTTCCTTTTCAAAACATCC
The DNA here is from genome assembly GCA_028564925.1 of Lithobates sylvaticus. NCBI lineage: Eukaryota > Metazoa > Chordata > Amphibia > Anura > Ranidae > Lithobates > Lithobates sylvaticus. Next base: position 115,725,150 of record CM053038.1, read on the forward strand.
GTACATGCTGGCATGGGAGAGAGATCTTCAGCGGATTGCTTTAGAGGATGTGCATTACGGGGTACTATGATCCATATATGGTGGGAATGTCCACGCATCAGGAGCTATTGGAGGCAAGTCTTTACCATGATTCGAAATCACCATACCAGGAGCTTGGAAGTCCCCAACTGTCTCTATCCGCCACATGAAGCATAAAGTCTCTTGGATTATGTTATATGAGAGGGTAGCTAGCATAATAAACTACAAATTGACTCTTTTTGAACAAACATGGGAGCCATCGGCAACCCATGTACAGGTGCCGCTCTCCACACTTGAATAACTTGTACAACCTGTGTCTTCGTTGAGTACAAGGTCTCCGTTTCTCTCCTCTCCCTCTCTTTCTTTCCTTTTTCTCTAACTTTTTTATTTTCTATGGCTCGTCGTTGGGCTGTACCTTTATAGCACTCTTTTAATGGTAATATGATGTTATAAGATCTACAAATGACTTACACATACCAGGCCTTTTCTGGGCTGATATTAGCCGAATTTATACTCGTTTTGACTGGCTTACTCCAAGAACCTGTGGGCAGATTTTCTATTTGCCTGTTTGCACAGCATTGATACCCTAATTGGATTGAAATGTTTATTAGTTTATGTTTTATCTGGCATTTGCTCATTGATGTTGTAATTCATATGTACCTTCCTTGTGTACTGTGCAATGTGGTGAAGTTTGTTTTCATATGGATATTGGCTCCATGGATGTATGTTCTTCTTAAGATCTATAATGATATTAAAAAATTTTTTAACATAAAAAAAACTTTTTTTAGTTAAACCCACGAGTGCTTTTTTTTTACCACTACTATTCCTTTACAGTGCCTTGAAAAAAGTATTCATACCCCTTGAAATTTTCAACATTTCATCATGTTACAACCAAAACCTTGAATGTATTTTATTGGGATTGTATGTGATAGATCAACACAAAGTGTCACATAATTGTGAAGTGAAAAGAAAATGATAAAATGGTTTTCAATTTTTTTTTTTACAAATACATATGTGAAAAGTGTGGAGTGCATTCATATGCAGCCCTCTTTACTCTGATACCCCTAACTAAAATCTAGTGGAACCAATTGCCTTCAGAAGTCACCTAATTAGTAAATAGAGTTCACCTGTGTATAATTTAACCTCAGTATAAATACAGCTGTTCTGTGAAGCCCTCAGAGGTTTGTTAGAGAACCTTAGTAAACAAACAGCATTATGAAGGCCAAGGAACACACCAGACAGGTCAGGGATAAAGTTGTGGAGAAGTTTAAAGCAAGGTTAGGTTATAAAAAAATACCCCAAGCTTTGAACATCTCACGGAGCACTGTTCAACCCATTATCCGAAAATGGAAAGAGTATGGCACAAACTGCAAACCTACCAAGACATGGCTGTTAACCTAACTTGACTGGCCGGGCAAGCAGGACATTAATTAGAGAAGCAGCCAAGAGGCCCATGGTAACTCTGGAGGAGCTGCAGAGATCCACCGCTCAGGTGGGAGAATCTGTCCACAGGACAACTATTAGTCGTGCACTCCACGAATCATTTTTTTATGGAAAAGTGGCAAGAAGAAAGCCATTGTTGAAAGAAAGCCATAAGAAGTCCCGTTTTCAGTTTACGAGAAGCTATGTGGGGTGCACAGCAAACATGTGGAAGAAGGTGCTCTGGTCAGATGAGACCAAAATTTAACATTTTGGCCTAAAAGCAAAACGCTATGTGTGGCAGAAAACTAACACTGCACATCACCCTAAACACACCATCCCCACCGTGAAACATGGTGGTGGCAGCATCAAGTGGGGATGCTTTTCTTCAGCAGGGACAGGGAAGCTGGTCAGAGTTGATGGGAAGATGTATGGAACCCAATACAGGGCAATCTTAAAAGAAAACCTGTTAGAGTCTGCAAAAGACTTGAAACTTCAGGTTTACCTTCTAGGAGGACAACGACCCTATAGCATACAGCCAGAGCTACAATGGAATGGCCCAGTCAAAGTCAAGACCTAAATCCAATTGAGAATCTGTAGAAAGACTTGAAAATTGCTGTTAACAGACACTCTCCATCCAATCTGACAGAGCTTGAGCTATTTTGCCAAGAAGAATGGGCAAAAATTTCACTCTCTAGATGCACAAAGCTGGTAGAGACATAACCAAAAAGACTTGCAGCTGTAATTGTAGTGAAAGTGGGTTCTATAAAGTATTGACTCAGGGGGGCTGAATACAAATGCAACCCACACTTTTCACATATTTGTAAAAAAAAAATTCAAATCATTTATCATGTTCCTTCCACTTCACAATTATGTGCCACTTTGGGTTGGTCCATCACATAAAATCCCAATAAAAAACATTTACGTTTTTGGTTGTAATATGACAAAATGTGAAAATGTTTATAGGGTATGAATACTTTTTCAAGGCACTGTATATTGGCTTTTGAAATTACAAATGCATCAATTTAGAAATGAGCGAAAGTGGTATTTCATTAAGCCAAGAAAAGTGCATCCAATGTGACATATCTCCGTCAGTTTGCAGGAGAACCTACTGAAGTATTAAGAAGGGTTTCCCACGACTGAGAAACAGAATTGTAAACTGATATCCATTATGGATCATAATGTACTTGTCTGTGACAATTTGACAGCCTGAGAAAATATGAGGAGCACTAGACACTTGTGCAAGTTGACACTGCTGGTGTACATCTAATAGCCAATGAAAGCCATCCCCGCCCTAAACAAACCACCTCCCTAGGCTTCCACACCAATTTCCAGTCCAAGGCTGCAGATGTTTAAACTGGCACCTTTATTTCACAAGTGCTCCAAGACTTCACAGGTAAAATAAAGCCTGCGCTGGTTAAATAAACCTGAAATGACACAATGAAACACGCCTAGGCTTTACGTGTATTCAGCAGAGGGAATTTACAAGACAATTGGTTTTGAAAATATTTAGCCTAAGCCAACAAACCACAGTGTGCTTAACAGTTTGCGGTAATTTATGGGACTCTGAAAGGAGGGGCCTCGTTGCCTTTCACACTTAAAAAGTTAATGAAATGGCCTTTGTTGATTGGCCAGGCCAAAAGCCGGACATGCAATACAGTTCAAATTCCTGGATTTATCTCTACACTGATCTAGGAACATACTCAAATATTACCACCCTTTTCATGGGAGCAAAAGTCTTTCTTTTGTGTGGCTGTCGCAGGCTCGGTCTTATTTTCTGAGACACAGCTGACCTGACTGTGTAAACAGGTGCCATTATCACACATGTCTATACTGTTATAAGGGAACATTATATATGTTACATTGGTTAAGGAAGGCTGTCTTACAAGGATACTTGTCTAAGTAATAAAAATCAACACAATCTAACATTTTTTTTTCCGTCTTATTTCCTGTTGTTTCACTGTACTGGGTCCGCTGTGTACTTGATGCATTTTTTATGCTTTTTGCCTCATTCCAGTACAGTTCAGTGCAGGAAAAATACGGCATGTTGTACTTTTTTATTCTGGAGGTGGAAAGCACTGAACTGGTGTGAACTATGCCATTGGAATCCATATAACTTACTTTTCATGCTTTATTAATGCATAAAAAAAGCACTACACTGCATCTGATGTGAACAGGCACTAAGACCATTATATTTTGTATTAGTTTACATCTCACTTTATTAAAGTGTTCTTAAAGGCTGAAGGTTTTTAACCTTCATGTATTCTTTTAAATCTGTCTATCTAAAACCGTCAGTGTGCAGCTCCCTGCCCCCCAAAGCCCCCCTTCCCCCTTATACTCACCTGAGCAAAAATCCTGATCCAACAATGTGCATGAGAGCAGAAGCTCTCCTGGGTTTCTCCCTCCTCATTGGCTGAGACACAGCAGCAGGGGCCATTGGCTCCTGCTGCTGTCAATCACAGCCAGTGAGGAGGGAGTGGGGGGCAGGGCAGAGCCACCTTCTGTCTGTCTCACAGGTGGCTCGGGAGCGAACACACACGGTGCCCCCACAGCAAGCATCTTGCTGTGGGGGCACTCAGCGGGGGGGAGGGGCTATGAGCACCAACAGGGGACCCAAGCAGAAAAGAATCAGGGCTGTTCTGTGCAAAACCATTGCAGAGAGCAGGGAAGTATGACAAAATGCTTTAAGAACATATGTTTTCTGCTTTGAGCTCATGTAGCTAAATTACCTTCCAGAAAATAAAACAGTAGGACTGTTGTAAAATGTACAATTGTCGTCTTACGTAATTATAATTAATCTACACATCAATATTGGAATATCTATCTGATATCCGGCTTACATTTAATTCCTTATCCAATATATATATATATATATATATATATATATATATATATATACACACACATACACATACAGTATATATTTATTATCCTTATCTTATTATATAGCATATCTATACCCCAAAACAAATAATATATTGCAGCTTACTAGTCCTTAGATGTGGTGGCTGCATTGGTTTAATTTTTTTAAGTAGTTTTTTTATTTTTTTATTTTCACCTAGTAATCCTGGGAATAACATACTTTATGATATTTCTTGTCTACACTCACTTGTCCATGGTATACATGGAGGGAGCCATGGTTGTCACACAGGTTTGACTTTAAAAACGTCTCTCTCTTTTCATCTCCATTACATGGTGAATTGACAGGACTAGTCGTTTACAGAAAAAAAATTGTGTACATTTTGCCATGTCTGGCAAGATCAACAGATATTAACTGTACTTGCTAAAAATGTTTTTAGCCTAAAAAATTTGAACTTGCGTAGACACTAGCTAAGGGTTTGTAGGGTTTATAAAAGCTTTCAACCAATGCAGGTAGAATACGCAGAATCTAAAATGACTAAACTAGGGATACAAAAACAAAAAAAAACACTTTAATTTTCCTGGTGAACAACAAAGATCTGGACATGAAAGTTTATCTGTATAGTATTATAACCTTAAAACTAATCACCTCCACTTTTGTGTGTGTATGTGTGTATATATATATATATATACACATACATACACACACATATATATATATATATACACATACACACACACACACACATATGTATATATATATATATATATATATGATACCTGAATATGTCAAAATGTATAGACGCATACAAATAACTTTGGAGCAGGTATTGCAATGTATTTGGGAAAATCCTTAGGCTACGGGTAATTAGAACTTTCATATGTCCGGATCAAACTGAATTTTTGCTTGATAGATCTATCTCCCATCATGATTCCGTTTTGTAGAAAAAGCAGTATTAGCAGGCCCGGATTTACTCCCTTTGCCGCCCCAAGGCCGGGTCCTTCAATGCCCCCCCCCCACCCCCATCAGTGTCCCCTGCCCCTAAAGACCCACATTAGACTGCCTTACCGAGAGCCGTTTTGAGCCAGAAAATGTGTAAGTCGGAGTTTGGGGGCGGAGCGAAGCAGCTCTACTGTAGTTTTATTTTCCTTCTTCCCTTCCCTTGTGTGGGGGGGCTTGGAGAGAAGGCAAGTAGAGGCAGGTGCTGCATCGCTGTGCCGAGTGTGTCGGCAAGACACAGGAAACAAAACACATCCAAACTTGTACACTCACAGGGTCGCTGTTAGGAATCATGGGGCCCTCGCCCCCTAAGGGGGGAGAAGAGGTGGGGGGAGGGAGGTGAGAAAGGGTGAGAGGAGGAGGTAAGGGGGTGAGGAGGCAGAAGAGAGAGGGAGGTAAGAAGGATAGAGGGGGAGGGGATTGGGGTTGTGAGGGGGAGTGGGGTGGTAGAGAGAAGGGGGCTGATAGAGAGGAGGGGTGGTAGAGAGAAGGGGGCTGAGAGGGAGGAGGGGTGAGAGAGAGAAGGGGGTTGATAGGGAGGAGGGGTAAGAGAGAGAAGGGGGTTGATAGGGAGGAGGGGTGGGAGAGAAAAGGGGGCTGAGAGGGAGGAGGGGTGACAGAGAGAAGGGGACAGAGAGGGAGGAGGGGTGACAGAGAGAAGGGGGCTGATAGGGAGAAGGGGTGGGAGAGAGAAGGGAGCTGAGAGGGAGGAGGGGTGAGAGAGAGAAGGGGGCTGATAGGGAGGAGGGGTGGGAGAGAGAAGGGGGCTGAGAGGGAGGAGGGGTGAGAGAGAGAAGGGGGCTGATAGGGAGGAGGAGTGAGAGAGAGAAGGGGGCTGATAGGGAGGAGGGGTGGGAGAGAGAAGGGGCTGAGAGGGAGGAGGGGTGAGAGAGAGAAGGGGGCTGAGAGGGAGGAGGGTGAGAGAGAGAAGGGGGCTGATAGGGAGGAGGGGTGGGAGAGAGAAGGGGGCTGATAGGGAGGAGGGGTGGTAGTGAGAAGGGGGCTGATAGGGAGAAGGGGTGGGGAAGAGAAGGGGGCTGAGAGGGAGGAGGGGTGGGGAAGAGAAGGGGGCTGAGAGGGAGGAGGGGTGGGGAAGAGAAGGGGGCTGAGAGGGAGGAGGGGGTGAGAGAGAGAAGGGGGCTGAGAGGGAGGAGGGGTGAGAGAGAGAAGGGGGCTGATGGGGAGGAGGGGTGGGAGAGAGAAGGGGGCTGATAGGGAGGAGTGGTGGGAGAGAGAAGGGGCTGAGAGGGAGGAGGGATGAGAGAGAAGGGGGCTGATAGGGAGGAGGGGTGGGAGAGAGAAGGGGGCTGAGAGGGAGGAGGGGTGAGAGAGAGAGAAGGGGGCTGAGGGGGAGGAGGGGTGAGAGAGAAAAGGGGGCTGATGGGGAGGATGGGTGGGAGAGAGAAGGGGGCTGATGGGGAGGAGGGGTGAGAGAGAAAGGTGGTAAGAGAGGGGGTGGCCTGACAGAGAGGGGGAGGAGCAGACAGAGGGGGGGTAGCTGACAGATGGGGGGAGTAGCTGACAAAGGGGGGGGGGGTAGCTGACAGAGGGGGGGTGTAGCTGACAGAGGGAGGGAGTAGCTGACAGAGTGGGGGGTGTAGCTGACAGAGGGGGGGAGTAGCTGACAGAGGAGGGGTGTAGCTGACAGAGGGGGGGAGTAGCTGACAGAGGGGGGGGGGGGGGAGTAGCTGACAGAGGGGGTGGGAGTAGCTGACAGAGGGGGTGGGAGTAGCTGACAGAGGGGGTGGGAGTAGCTGACAGAGGGGGTGGGAGTAGCTGACAGAGGGGGGTGTAGCTGACAGAGGGGGGGAGTAGCTGACAGAGGAGGGGTGTAGCTGACAGAGGGGGGGAGTAGCTGACAGAGGGGGGGGGGGTAGCTGACAGAGGGGGTGGGAGTAGCTGACAGAGGGGGTGGGAGTAGCTGACAGAGGGGGTGGGAGTAGCTGACAGAGGGGGTGGGAGTAGCTGACAGAGGGGGGGGAGTAGCTGACAGGGGGGGGAGTAGCTGACAGAGGGGGGAGTAGATGACAGGGGGGGGAGTAGATGACAGAGGGGGGAGTAGCTGACAGGAGAGGGGAGTAGCTGACAGGGGGAGTAGCTGACAAGGTGGGGAGTAGCTGGCAGAGGGGGGAGTAGCTGACAGAGGGGGGAGTAGCTGACAGAGGGGGGGGGAGTAGCTGACAGAGGGGGGGGGGAGTAGCTGACAGAGGGGGGGAGTAGCTGACAGAGGGGGGAGTAGCTGACAGAGGGGGGAGTAGCTGACAGAGGGGGGAGTAGATGACAGAGGGGGGAGTAGCTGACAGGGGAGGGGAGTAGCTGACAGGGGGGAGTAGCTGACAAGGTGGGGAGTAGCTGGCAGAGGGGGGAGTAGCTGACAGAGGGGGGAGTAGCTGATAGGGGAGCACACGACAGGCAAGGAGGCGGGACTCCGGGCAACCGCGATCACCCACAGTCAAGCCCCACCTCCACATGTGACCAATTGTGGCCGCCGCCCGCACGTGACCTATTCAGCCAATCACAGGCTAAATAGGTACGCCTGCTGCCCATCGCTGAGCTCGGCTCGGAGGCGGAGCGCACAGGCAATAATATATTGATGACGGGCGCGCGATTCGGGATGCTGAACTGCTGCTATATGCGCCGCCCCTGCACCACTGCCGCCCCGAGGCCTGGCCTTGGTGGCCTTGTGGGAAATCCGGCCCTGAGTATTAGGAGTAGATCACAAACACAAAGGAGAAGGACCTGTGTCCCTAATGAACTCCAAGAACCAGATTTTCTGGTAAGTACAAAAGTCCAGTTTAGTTTCTCAGATATTAGGGGCAAAGAATTCTGTTATTCAGAGACAATTGGATAGCCAAAAGCAGTCCAAATCAGATTTGTAACAGTAAAAAAACACTAAAAGGCCCATATTACAGAACAGTAAAGCTGTTGGTAGCCTGTAGATCAAAGACCACCTAAACACTTGTGCTGTGTCATTTGGCCCCCTGTATCACCTGAAATAATTGGCTGATCCTGTCAGTTTCTACCCTCCCCTCTGTAAACTCACCATGGTTCATTATGGCTGCTGAGCCCTGACACCATGGTCAGTTTTCATGCCTCCATCATCCGCAGCTCTCCTGTCTCTTTCTGCTCTTCCCCCCTCCCTCCCTGCCTGTCAGCTAGTGACAGTGCCCTCCCCCCTCCTTCTGCTGGAATAACATGTACATATTTATACTATCAGCACTGTCTCTTAATACAGTGTGCCCCTTTGATTTACAAATAAAAAAGCCAATTATACCTCATTTCTGAGTGCCGATTGGTGCTCACGTGACCAGCCGGCTCTCTCCTCTTGCCCTCCCAACTGATGTCAGCAAGGGAATCTCGGCCCCGCCTGCTGCATCTGTCAGACGGGGAGAGGAGAGAGCCGGCCGGTCACATGAGTGCCGACAGGTGCTCAGAAATTAGGTATAATATTTTTTTAGAAACCACACACACAGGGGCACCCTGCATTAAGAGACAGCCAGATAGTATAAATATGTACATGTGGCTTAACCACTTGCTTACTGGGCACTTAAACACCCTTCCTGCCCAGACCAATTTTCAGCTTTCGGTGCTCTCACAATTTGAATGACAATTACTCAGTCATGCAACACTGAACCCAAATGAATTTTTTGTCCTTTTTTTCCCACAAATAGAGCTTTCTTTTGGTGGTATTTGATCACCTCTGGGTTTTTTTATTTTTTGTGCTATAAATGAAAAAAGACCGAAAATTTTGAAAAAAAAAGAATTTCTTTGTTTCTGTGATAAAATTTAGCAAATTATTAATTTTTCTTCATAAATTTTGGCCACAATTTATACTGCCACATATCTTTGGTAAAAATAACCCAAATTAGTGGATATTATTTGGTCTTTGTGAAAGTTAGAGAGTCTACAAACTGTGGTGCGAATTATACAAAATTCATCACATCTGATGTACTGGTGGCCTATCTCATTTCTTGTGACCCGAACAAGCCAGGAAAGTACAAATACCCCCCAAATGACCCCTTTTTTGAAAGTAGACATTCCAAGGTATTTAGTAAGAGGCATGGTGAGCTTTTTGATGTTGTCATTTTTTTCCCACAATTCTTTGTAAAATTAATTTTTTTTTATTTTTTTCCACAAAATTGTCATTGTAATAGGTTATTTCTCTCACATGGCATGTGTATACCACAAATGACACCCCAAAATAAATTCTGTTACTCCTCCTGAGTATTACGATACCACATATGTGGGACTTTTACACAGCCTGGCCACTTAGAGAGGCCCAACATGCAGGGAGCGCCATCACGTGTTCTAGGAGCATAAATTACACATCTAACTTCTTGACTACCTATTACACTTTTGAAGGCCCTGGAGCACCAGGACAATGACACGCGACACTGACGTGGCACTGATGACAGGTGGCACTGATGACACGCGACACTGATGTGGCACTGATGACAGATGGCACTAGTACGGGGCACTGATGACACGTGACACTGACGACAGATGGCACTAATACGGGGCACTGATGACACGTGACACTGACAGATGGCACTAATATGTGGCACTGGTGACAGATGGCACTTATATGTGGCACTGATATCATGTGGCACTAATACGTGGCACTGATGAGAGATGGCACTAATATGTGACACTGATGACAGATGGCACTGATACGTGGCACCGATGACACGTGACACTGATGACAGATGGCACTGATACGTGGCATTGATGACACGTGGCACTGATGACAGATGGCACTGATACGTGGCACTGATGACAGATGGCACTGATATGGCACTGATGACAGATGGCACTGACGTGGCACTGATGACACGTTGCACTTATACATGGCACTGGGGACAAGTGGCACTGGGGACAAGGGCACTGGGGACAGATGGCACTGGGGACAAGTGCACTGGGGACAGGTGCACTGGGGACAGATGGCAGGGGGGACAGATGGCAGCGGGCAGGGGGGACAGATGAAGACAGATGGCAGCGGGCAGGGGGGACCGCTGAAGACAGATGGCAGCGGGCAGGGGGGGACAGATGAAGACAGATGGCAGCGTGCAGGGGGGGGACAGATGAAGACAGTTGGCAGCGGACAGATGAAGACAGATGGCAGCGGGCAGGGGGGGACAGATGGGGACAGATGGGGGCAGCAGGCAGCGGGCACAGATGGCAGCGGGCACAGATCAAAATAAATTCTGTTACTCCTCCTGAGTATTACGATACCACATATGTGGGACTTTTACACAGCCTGGCCACTTAGAGAGGCCCAACATGCAGGGAGCGCCATCACGTGTTCTAGGAGCATAAATTACACATCTAACTTCTTGACTACCTATTACACTTTTGAAGGCCCTGGAGCACCAGGACAATGACATGCGACACTGACGTGGCACTGATGACAGGTGGCACTGATGACACGCGACACTGATGTGGCACTGATGACAGATGGCACTAGTACGGGGCACTGATGACACGTGACACTGATGACAGATGGCACTAATACGGGGCACTGATGACATGTGACACTGACAGATGGCACTAATATGTGGCACTGGTGACAGATGGCACTTATATGTGGCACTGATATCATGTGGCACTAATACGTGGCACTGATGAGAGATGGCACTAATATGTGACACTGATGACAGATGGCACTGATACGTGGCACCGATGACACGTGACACTGATGACAGATGGCACTGATACGTGGCATTGATGACACGTGGCACTGATGACAGATGGCACTGATACGTGGCACTGATGACAGATGGCACTGATATGGCACTGATGACAGATGGCACTGACGTGGCACTGATGACACGTTGCACTTATACATGGCACTGGGGACAAGTGGCACTGGGGACAAGGGCACTGGGGACAAGGGCACTGGGGACAAGTGCACTGGGGACAAGTGCACTGGGGACAGATGGCAGGGGGGACAGATGGCAGCGGGCAGGGGGGACAGATGAAGACAGATGGCAGCGGGCAGGGGGGGACAGATGAAGACAGATGGCAGCGTGCAGGGGGGGGACAGATGAAGACAGTTGGCAGCGGACAGATGAAGACAGATGGCAGCGGGCAGGGGGGGACAGATGGGGACAGATGGGGGCAGCAGGCAGCGGGCAGAGATGGCAGCGGGCACAGATCGCACATTTTTTTTTTTTTTACTTACGGCCGTTCATCTCTCTCTCTTCTCACACGCTGTCTGTGTGAGGAGAGAGAGCGGCGCTGACAGATGATCTCATATGTTTCCATATGAGATCATCTCTCATTGGACACGCCGATCTCGCTGTAAACGGCCGCTGTGATTGGCCGTTTACAGCGATCTGTGACTGGCTGTGTCCTACGGACACGGCCAGCACAGAACTTCCCCGATGCGCGCTCTCAGGAGCGCGCATTAGGGAAGTAAACAGGAGGACGTCCAGGGACGTCCTCCCGGCAGGGAGCGTCCTCGCTGCAGCCGTCTTTCGGCTATAGCGCGGGCGCCTAGTGGTTAACAACCACTTTAAGACAAGTTGATCTAATGATCGTCTTCTCTCAAATGGAAATGTTGGAAATGTTTCACTCGAGCAGCACATGCTGCCTCCCATTAGATTTTGTTGAAATAATTGGTCTATGGGTTCACTTACTTTTCCCTCCAGCAATGTAAATGTTTAATGGGTGGGTTCAACGAAGACACAAGAAATTAGAATTAGTTGTGTGTTATCAGCTTAAGCACAATGGAGGAGATTTCCTAAAACTGGTGCACACAGAATCTGGTGCAGCTGTGCATTGTAACCCATCAGCTTCTAACTTCCGCGTGTTCCATTAAGCTTTGACAATGCAATCTAGAAACTGATTGGTTACTATGCACAGCTGCACCAGATTTTTTGTGCACCAGTTTTAGTAAATCTTCACCAATGTGTTTGTCTAATGTTGTGACTCAAACTGGCTTTAGATTATGCAATTTTCTGTAGTAAAGATGCAGGAAAGGAAATAGCGCGATTCCCCCATCAACACAGTTCGGGGAGCTGTCCCCTTTTGGAGAACACAGTGAATACTGCTAGTGGCTATAGCCACTGGAAATAATCGCATCCTATAAATTTGACATGCTGGTTTTACCAAGTCGATCGATGGATTGACTAGGGTACAATAAGTCTGCCCATAGATGGTTTGAATCTTGGCCGCAGGATCAGATCACATTTTATGGCACATTATTGCAGAAAAAAAGTTTGCCACAGTATATATACTGTGTGTATATATACACTCACCGCCCATTTTATTAGGTACGCCCATTCAATTGCTTGGTAACACAAATTGCTAATCAGCCAATCACATGGCAGCAACTCAATGCATTTAGCCATCTAGACATGGTGAAGACAACTTGCTGAAGTTCAAATAGAACATCAGAATGGGGAAGAAAGAGGAATTAACTGACTTTGAACGTGGCCATGGTTGTTGGTGTCAGACGGGCTGGTCCGAGTATTTCAAAAACTGCTGATCTACTGGGATTTTCTATGCCACCCAGTAATAGCAAGGTGTAACTAACAAAGTGGCCGGTGAGTGTGTGTGTGTGTGTGTGTGTATATATATATATACACACACAGTGCCTTGAAAAAGTATTCATACCCCTTGACATTTTCCACATTTTGTCATGTTACAACCAAAAACGTAAATGTATTTTATTGGGATTTTATGTGATAGACCAACACAGTGTGGCACATAATTGTGAAGTGCCAAATACAGGGCAATCTTAGAAGAAAACCTGTTGGACTCTGCAAAAGACTTGAGACTGGGGTGGAGGTTCACCTTCCAGCAGGACAACAAGCCTAAATATACAGCCAGAACTACAATGGAATGGTTTAGATCAAAGCATTTTCATGTGGTTAGAATGGCCAAGTCAAAGTCCAGACCTAAATCCAATTGAGAATCTGTGGCAAGACTTGAAAATTGCTGTTCACAGACGTTCTCCATCCAATCTGACAGAGCTTGAGATATTTTGCAAAGAAGAATGGGCAAAGATTTCACTCTCTATATGTGCAAAGCATGCCACACTATTCACATATTTATTTGTAAAAATAAATTGAAAACCATTTATCATTTTCCTTCCACTTCACAATTATGTGCGACTTTGTGTTGGTCTATCGCATAAAATCCCAATAAAATACATTTACGTTTGTGGTTGTAACATGACAAAGTGTTGAAAATTGCAAGGGGTATGAATAATTTTTCAAGGCACTGTACACACACACACACACACACACATACATATATATATATACACACACACATTATATCACAGTTTTCTTAGCTGTCTGATTGGAGTTACCCTTTAAAAAAACTAATAAAAAAAACTTGACCTTAAAGCAGTAATTTGAGGATATATCGCTCGTCACAAGTATGGCACCACCAAACTTCACGCTTGTCAGAGATTCATAACGGATGCATTCACTAAAATAACAGAGATGAATAACCCTTTCAGGCTGAAAAAACTTGATGGACTTCTTGCTGCATTTTCTCTCTTGGAAGCATCTCTTATGTACAGACTTGTCACTTCCAGGCTTTATGATTCAGTTTATTATCAAACACGCTTTTTTAAACATAGTGAAATGAATCCTCTCTCTAATTTACATATTAAAATTAGCCAGAAGCTAACCCTCAGCCTGGGTGGCTCCCGGGGAATCCGTCTTGACCTGGGCTCACTACCCACGCAAGGTCGACCAAAGTTAAACAAGACGAAGTTTTACTGTATTTTGTATGCTAATGTCTCTCTTCTCTCTCTCTCTCCCCGCCTTTCCCACCCCCTCTCTCTCCCCCCCCCCTTCTCTGGGTCATCGTGGTGGAACACCTTCCGGAAAAAGAAGGCGAAACAGGCTCCTGGCGGTCATCACGGCCCTCATCGGCAGGTGAGTCCCCACCCCCCCATGACACAAACCCATGGCTAAGATACTATCCATGAACGTGCACGGTTTAAACTCCAACAGAAAGCGACACTTAGCACTAAGAGAATTCAGACAATCGGGAGCAGACATAATCCTGGCCCAAGAAACACACTTTGACAAGGAAGGCTCCTTTGCATTTGCCTCCAGACACTATCCCCAAATCTACCACTCCTCAGGCCCACATAAAAAAGCGGGGGTGGCCATCCTTATTAAACGCGGCGCCCCATTCACCTACCTTGACCACTATAGCGACCCCCAGGGCGGGTACCTTATTTTAACCGGAACTTGGCAATCCCAAAAAATCACACTGTGTACACTATATGCCCCAAACACCAAACAACACGCATTCCTTACGAAAGTACTGACCAGACTTTTCAAGACAGTACATAACTACCTGGTGGTGGGAGGAGACTTTAATCTGGCCCATTCGGCAACCTCAGACCGGCTGGTGGCAACCCCCCGGACCTCCCAAACTAGAGCCATAAAAGACTCTAAATTATTCCGCTAGATCACTAGGCGACACGCATTGTTTGATGCATGGAGGGCCCTCCATCCAAAGGATCGACAATACACTTTTTACTCCTCCCCCCACCAGATGCATTCCCGTATTGACTACCTATTTGTTAACAACCCCACTCTTAGAATAACACAAAAAGCACAGATTTTCCCAATCTCCTGGTCAGATCATGCTCCAATCTCCATCAACCTAGATTTGGGCTCCCCCAACATCAGGCCCTGTAACTGGAAACTAAACAATTTCCTGCTACAGCACCTCCCCTCAAAGGAAGAACTCAGCTCCACACTAGAACACTATTTTAAAGAGAACAACACTCCTGACATATCCCTCTCTACGTTGTGGGAGGCCCACAAGGCCGTGATCCGCGGAAAGTGCATGGCTCTATCCTCGGCTATGAAGAGGAATGCTGACTCCACGAAACTCCAAACCGAAAGGGAACTTAGGCTCTTGGAGCGCCAACTACAGGCCGCTCCATCCCTGAAGCTCCTCAAGAAAATTACAAGCCTCAGGTCGATATTGAGCGACCTGGCCAACGGCAAGGTAGAGAGGGCCCTCCTTAAGATAAAACAAACATACTATGACAAAGGCAATAAAGCCCACTCCCTGTTAGCAAGAAAGCTTAAAGATAACGCCCACCTATCCACCCCCCATCAAATCAGAGATAAGAATAACACTGTCCACTCCCATCCTGCGGACATCGCTAAAGTTTTTGCGGAGTTCTACACAGAGCTCTACAACAACCCAGAAATTCCGAGGAAACCCCTCTCCCAAGACATCTCTCACCGCATACAGCAATACCTTGAAGAGAGCGGGGTAGCCCAAATCCAGAAGTCCGACCTGACAGCCCTAAATGCGCAAATCACGGAGGAGGAAATAGAATTAACCATTAAAGCCCTACCAACCCACAAATCCCCAGGACCGGACGGTCTGACCTATGAGTACTACAAGGCCTTCCTGCCCCTACTCCTACCGTATATGTCTAGACTCTTCAATGCCTTTCTGAAGGACACCCCCCTACCACCAGACATGCAACGTTCCTTTATAACTTTAGTCCCCAAGCCCGACAAGGACCCCATCCTGTGTGCCAATTATAGGCCCATAGCTTTATTGAACACAGATCTAAAAATCTTCACAAAACTACTCTCCCTGCGACTAAATATGGTGCTCCCCTCCCTTATTCATAAAGACCAAGTGGGATTTGTCCCCCTCCGACAGGCAGGGGACAACACCAGGAAAGTGATTGACCTCGTGGACGTGGCAAACAGGGAGGGCTCGCAGGCTTTGCTACTGAGTCTAGATGCGGAAAAAGCCTTTGATAGGCTGGGCTGGCCCTTCCTGTTTGCCACAATGAAGCACATCGGAATCAGGGGCCCATATTTACAAGCAATATACCACCTTTACTCAAACCCAACCTCACAGGTCAGGACCCCCTTTGCTATCTCCCCCCAGTTTTCCATCTCCAATGGAACCCGACAGGGCTGCCCGCTTTCCCCCTTGCTATTCGCCCTATGTGTAGAACCCCTAGCAGCCCACATTCGCAACAACCCAGCCATAAGAGGAATACCAGTAAGAGGAAGGGAATTTAAGATCTCACTGTTTGCGGATGACATCATCCTCACCCTCACACAGCCGAGAATCTCCCTCCCTAACCTCCACAAAGAACTTGATCGTTACGGAGCCCTCTCGGGTTACAAAATAAACCAGACCAAATCGGAAGCTCTCCCAATTAACATCCCAGACTCGGAAGTTGCACAACTACAAACCAACTTTTCATACCACTGGAAATCATCCTCCCTTAAATACTTGGGAGTACATATAACCCCAAAATTTGCGTCACTGTATCAGGCGAACTTCCCCCCCCTCTTCACCTCAATAAGGTCCCTACTACTACAATGGAAGAAACACCCCATCTCCCTCCTGGGTAAGATAGCCTCGGTAAAGATGACGATCCTACCGAAACTCCTTTATCTTTTCCAAACGCTGCCCATTCCCGTACCTTTTAACCAACTGAGACGACTGCAGGCAGACCTACTTAAATTCACATGGGGTCATAAGAGGCACAGAATACCCCAATCGGTGATGATGGCCTCACGTACAGACGGAGGTCTAGCCTTCCCCAACCTCGTCAATTACTACCAAGCAGCCCAACTGCGTGCAGTCGCCTCGTGGTATACCCAGAGGTCGTATAACAAATGGTCAGAGATTGAAAAAATTTGGATGGCCCCGGCCCACCCTAACAGCTTGCTGTGGAGCAAGAGTGCAGAAGTCCCCCCCGAACGCCTACTAGGGTCTATGACCCAACTACGCCATCTCTGGCGAAGGACCTCCAAAACACACAAACTCCCATCTGAAAGATCGCTCCTAACCTCGTTCGTATGTAACCCTAACCTCCCTGATAGCCTGACGCACCAAATGTCCCATACATGGTCATCACGGAACCTCTTTCATTTAGGGTCCCTAGTAGACCGCAGATCACGCAAACTACTGACATATGCGGCTCTCCAGGCTAAATATGACCTCCCCCACCGAGCATTTTATAGCTACCTACAGATACGGCACTTTGCCCAGACCATAGCACCCAACCTTCTCTTCTCTCCTCCATCTCCCTTCGAAAACTTAATCCTAGCAGGCTCAGCCCAGAAGGGACTAATTTCAGACATATACAAGATATTAAATGCCTACCCTATGGAAACCAAAGGCAAACACGCCTACATGCTAAAATGGGAGGGAGCCATAGGAGAGGAGATCCCCATGGAGCAGTGGAGGGTGATATGGTCTCAGGCAGCCAAGAGCTCAATGTGCACCCTATACAAAGAGAACACATATAAGATACTTTTTTTCTGGTACATGACCCCTGCTGTCCTCCACGCCATCTACCCAGCATCCCCTGACTGCTGCTGGAGATGCCTGCAGGACAGGGGCACACTTTACCATATATACTGGGGGTGCCCACGAATAGTACCCTACTGGCAGGAAGTCCAGCAATTACTAACCCAACTCCTGGGAACACACATCCCTATGACCCCCAAATCTTTCCTACTGGGCATACCCCACCCACAACTCTCCACACCCTGCAAGAAGTTAATGAGACATATACTAACAGCCGCACGATGCCTTATAGCCCTGAATTGGAAAAAAAAACGCCCCCCCGACCCAGGAGCCCTACATGCCAGAATTAAAGACGTAGAGCTGATGGAGAAGATGACCGCCAGGATGCAAGATAGGCTGGAAGCGCACGATATGGTATGGAGCCCCTGGAACCTCCGAGAAATCCAGAACCAAACCTGATCCGGCAGGACAGACCACCACGGTGACGACCCTCCCCTACTCCTTCCTTCCTCCCTCATGCTGTCTCTCCCCCTCCTCTCTAACCCTCTTAAGACCTCTCTTATAACTCCTACCCCTCCCCTATAAGCAGATATAACGCACCTACGTTACGAGGTACACAGGTTCCCACCCTCCTAAAAGAACAGATCGAAATAAAGACACCATGGACTTAGGAGGAGCTCAAAGACTACTAGATACATTGTATAGTTAGACCTAAATGTTTTCTTTTTTTTTTCCCTGCCTCCCGCCCCCCACAGGTCTATAGGTCTATGAATTCTGTGTACTTCTCCCAATCCTCTCAACTCCTCTTGTCCCTCTCCTCCGCCCCCTCTTGCTACTCCTTCCCCTATGATTTCATACTGTGAGTAATAGCACAAGTTATAATCCTTGCTTTGACTGCTTGATTCACTTGTACTGTACATTTCTTGAATAAAATGTTATTTGGAAAAAAAAAAAATTAGCCAGAAGAAGATGCATTTTAATTTGTGATCATTGGTGTTTAGCTAAGGATTTAAATTTGGCCGGCCAATTTCTGTATTCTAATCTTGCCAAACCTTTATTTAATCAAATTCTGGATTCCGTGCATTTGTGGAGATCGGCATCAGGAAACAGATTCTTTGCTTCCTAACCCTCCATGTGCCTCCATTGCAGATTTAGATCATTTGCCACCTAAAATGGTTTCCTCCTACATTATTATTAAGTTTTAAGTATATTATTATTATTATTATATATTAAGTATATTATTAAGTTTAAGTATATTAGTATTATTATTATTGTATATTATGTATTAAGTATATTATTAAGTATATTAAAATTCTTTGTAGAATGTTCTATCTACAGTTTATGACTAGCGTTACCTGGAAGAGACGAACAATAAAAACTCTTGCCTTAATCTCATCATGTTTTCAGTAGCAAGGTCTTTGGGGACTTTAAAAAAAAAATAAAATCTAAAGGATAAGTTCACCTTTAAAAATGAATAAAACACACATCTTTTTGCAGGTATAAAAAAAATAGCATTTATTCCTTTTTTTACTAGGAGCCTGGAAAGCATTGCACCCGCGATCAGCAAATCACAGGTGCCATGTAGGTCTCCTGCAGACTTGTCAGTATATGTGTCTGTTCATACCTGGTACAGGCAGGCAGTTACACACAGGAAGAGACGGTGCTCAACAGCACCCTGATAGTTCAATGAGAGCTACAAGCCGACAGCCAGTTGTCGGTACAGGTAGTTTCCCATTCACAGAACTCTGTAAGGCTGGGTTCACACCAGATCACGGAGTGGCTCAGGGGGTCTGGTGCGTCTCCATTCACCGGTTCAGCTCCGATTTCAGCCTGAATTTTTGGCTGAATTCGGACCTAAAACAAACCAAAAGAAGCACAGGACTCCTCTGCAATTCACACCGGAGCCGCTCCGGAGATGTGTGAACCGACTCCATAGAGAGCCGGTAACAATCTCCTGCTATGCAAATTGGATGCAGGGAAACCACAATAGTGTGAACCCAGCCTGAATGAATGATGCAGCCGTGTGGGCGGAGCCGCGCTCAACCGCATTTTTTTTTTAATAGTGACAGTGAATTTGGGGAGTAGATCCCCTCGCTTGCTGGCACTAGAGTTAGAGGATTGCTGTAGGAGTGGGAACATGTTACATGTTACACCCTAAAAAAAGGTGGAACATGTTCCCAAGGGTGAACTTATCCTTTAACCACTTTCCGACCGGCGCACGACGATGTACGTCCTGATTTTGAAGAGGGATATCTCGGTAACGGCAGCAGCTGCTGCCACAACCGAGATATCCATCTCTTCAGGCGCCGGTCGGCATTCCGATAATGGTGGTCATCGCGGCGGATTCTCCGCGAGATCACCGTTTTCGGCGGCGGGAGAGGTGCCCCCCTCCCGCCGCTCTCCCGCGCCTTCCGCCGCTTACCGGAACCGTCGGCAGCGGCGGAGGCGATCGGGTCCTTTCTCCTGCTGGGCATAGAGATGAGTGATGGTAAGATGGCCACTCATCTCTATACCATAGGAGGGCGGAAGCGACGTCAAAAACGTCACTTCCGCCCATACCTCTTAAAGAGGAATTTTCAAATGTCATTTTTTTAAATGACATTTTTATTTTTATTTTTTTCCATTGAAGTCCAAATATGAGATCTGAGGACTTTTTGACCCCAGATCTCATATTTAAGAGGACCTGTCATCCTTTTTTCTATTACAAGGAATGTTTACATTCCTTGTAATAGGAATAAAAGTGAGCCAATTAATTTTTTTTTAAAAAACTGTGTAAAAATAAATAAAATCAAGAAAAATAAATAAGAAAAACAAAAAAAAAATTTTTTAAAGCGCCCCGTCCCGACGAGCTCGTGCGCAGAAGCGAACGCATATGTGAGTAGCGCCCGCATATGAAAACGGTGGTCAAACCACACATGTGAGGTATCGCCGCGATCGGTAGAGCGAGAGCAATAATTATAGCCGTAGACCTCCTCTGTAACGCAAAATATGCAAGCTGTAGAAATTTTTAAACGTCGCCTATGGAGATTTTTGAGGGTAAAAGTTTGATGCCATTCCACGAGCGGGCGCAATTTTGAAGCGTCACATGTTAGGTATCAATTTACTCGGCGTAACATTATCTTTCACAATATATAAAAAAATTGGACTAACTGTACTGTTGTCTTATTTTTTTATTCAAAAAAGTGAATTTTTTCCAAAAAAAAGTGCGCTTGCAAGACCGCTGCGCAAATACGGTGTGAAAAAAAGTATTGCAACGACCGCCATTTTATTCTCTAGGGTGTTAGAAAAAAAAACAATATATAATGTTTGGGGTTCTAAGTTTTTTTCTAGCAAAAAAAACTGTTTTAAACATGTAAACACCTAAAATCCAAAACGAGGCTGGTCTTAAAGTGGTTAAAATGTATCTAAACTGAAGAACAACTATATAATATTTTGCACTTAATCAGTCCTTAGTCTTTTTTCACATGGTGATCCTGCCAGTAACACATTTCCTGTGCTAGAGCAAAACTCCCTGTACTGTATCTATGGAGGAGCAGTGTTATCTCCCTAAGCTGCTCAATCCTGATTTGGATTACAGAACATTTCTCTTTCCTCCTCTTGACTGCATAGGGAAAGGTGTTCAGGGAGACTGACAAGCGTGTCGGATTTCTGCAGAATTAAGGGCACATATTAACAAGATATAAAAATGTTTTCAATGGTAGTATATATATATATATATATATATATATATAAAGAAAAAGTCCAGGGATTGCTGCACTTAAAATGTATTAATTCCACATTCCAACAGTTTCGGGCTACAAAGCTTACACCATTCTTCAGATGGGAACACGATGTATACTGACATTATATAATTGGAAGTACAATAGATACATAGATTGGATACTTTACAACCTAGAGGAGAGCTGAAGTTACACTCTGCAGAGCTTAAAGAGGAGAGCTCTGACAACTGATTGGAGGGAAGGGACACACCCCCTTTATACAGCCCACTCTGATTTTGACTTGCATTTATTTCTATAGATCACTAAAATGAGGTTTATTGTATATAGATTATGATTTGAATGCATTATTTTTGATTATTACACACCACATTTACCTACAGGTAAGCCTATAATAAGGCTTACCTTGTAGGTAATGGAAATATCTCCTAAACCTGCACGATTTATGAGATATTTACCATATAAGCTTGCGCCAACATAATCGGCGCATGCACACTAAAGAGAGTGCAGTTTCTATAGGGCCCGTGCCATGGCCGTTGGCTTCTGCGTGCATGGGCGGGAGTGACGTCACGCGACTCAGGCCAGTCACAGAGCCGGAGTCCACAGCCCTGGAGGCAAGAGGGGTGCAGATGGACGCAGCCACCAACGGGGACATCGCAGGCTTCGGTTGCAGGTAAGTGCAACATAATGGGCTAGTATGGGATGCATACTAGCCCATTATGCTTTTACTTTGCAGGGAATAAAAAGGAAGTAAAACCCATCAGGGTTTACTTCATTTTTAAACAACTCTTATAAAAGTTGTACCTGTTTACCTGCTGTCTTCTCTTCTCTACAGCTGCTCAAAGTACTGAATTTAAAAAGCTTCACTGAGTTGTCAGAAAAAAGAGAGCAGAGACCTGAAGTTACACTCTGCAGAGCTCAAAGAGGAGAGCTCTGACAGCTGATTGAAGCGCAGGGACACACCCCCCTTTATACAGCCCACAGAAACAGAGCTGAGGATGTTAATCAGATGGAGATCACTCCCCTGTCATTATTTTTCCCTTGTTGTCAGGAAAACAAGCATCACACTGATAGCAGAGCATGAAGCAGCAGACAGAAATTACAGGTATTGCTCTGGAGTGAGGCAAGTACACACTACAGAGGGATAGGCTTTGTTCATATTTCATGTCTGAGGTTTACAACCACTTTAACATGACAACTTTTGTATTATTCTGAGTTCCCCTTTAGCTTAGTTTTACTACCTGTTCCTGTCAGTACATCCGCTATTTTTTCACTATAGTAGTCCATTAACAGACAAATGTCTTTTATGGAGTAAGGGGAACAATTATTGGTGAGAGAGATTTTCAATCATGCAGAATAATTTGTAAATGACACAAGAACTTCTATAGCTTAGGTGTTCTTTATCACTTGGTTATTAACCCTATCCTGCCCAATTATCGCAAGCAGTACCCAAACCAACTGCACTGCAATGTAACCTGTAATCACCTACTGTGCACAACAGACAATTGTTATGCCGCGTACACACGACCGGACTTTTCGACAGAAAAGGTCCGACAGAACAAATCCGTCTGACAATTCGATCGTGTGTGGGCTCCATCGGACCTTTGCTGTCCAAAAATCTGACGGACTTTAGAAACATGTTTCAAATTTTTCCGCCAGAACTCCGCCGGACCCAGTTCCTATAGAGAATCCGTTCGTGTTTATGCTAGTCCGACGGACAAAAAACAACGCTAGGGTAGCTATTGGCTACTGGCTATGAACTTTCTTATTCTAGTCCGGTCGTACGTCATCAAGTTCGAATCCGTCGGACTTTGGTGTGATTGTGTGTGGCCAAGTCCGTTCATTCGAAAAGTCCATCGAAACCCTGCCGAAAGTCCGTCGGAAAGTCCGGTCGTGTGTACGCGGCATTAGAAATAAAATCAGCTAAAGGAAAACCATTATCAAAGTCTTACATCAAAAAAAAGATTTAGTAACAGCTGTTAAAATTCCGCATTTTGGTAAAGCCTGTTGTAGAGCAGGAGGACAGGTTGCGTGAACATTTCGCAGTGTCTTTGCCCGCTTGAGAATAGCGCCTGAACATTCCAGCATCAGCATTCTCTCCTTCCGCAGTGTGATCTCCCTCGCCATTTCCCCAGCTAATGAATGGCAGCAATTAGTAAAATGTAATCCTATCGCACAATCATTTTAATGCTTTTAGCACTCAGAAAAGTAAACACCAAATTAATACTGCTCAAGCCATCTCAGATCCTCGTTAGCAGCAAGCAATTATAGTTCAGCTCCTCAGGTGTAATTAAATGATTGCAATGATTTAGTTCCATAAATGCAAGTTAATTCATAAGCAAGCAACAAATATTCTGGGAGTAATTACCGGAAAAGACACAGCACAAGCGACTGTGTACCTGCAGAGGGGAAGAGGTGCCCCCTCCTGCCCAAACAGGGAACACAGAACAGCGACCTTCTCTATCCAGATATTAACCCTGTTGAAACTCATTGTTTTGATAGTGATTAGTGCATTAGCATTTCGGTAGTCTAAATCCTACAGCGTAAATGCCACAAAGACTTTCATGGTAGCTAAAGTATCGTATGCATTTCATGGCAAATTAAAGAGTGTACTGTGTCATGAAATTGCTCTGCCGTCTTAAACAGTAAAAACACTTTGACTCTTGCAGCAAATATTGATATTCTTTGAGCTTTTAAAATATTTAATAATTCAGAAAAAAAACAACTGATTAACAGGTATGTCCACTCAACAGATTTGGGTGAAGAGGAGTAAGCGGCAATCAAACAATTGTGTTAACCGCTTGCTGACCGACGCATGGACATTTACGTCGGCAGAATGACACAGCTGGGCAAATTGGTGTACCTGTACGTCGCCTGCTCCGTGACCGTGCCCGCGGACTCGATGTCCGCAGGTCTCCCGGCGATCGTGTCACGGAGAGGTAGAACAGCGAGATGCTTTTGTAAACAAGGAATTTCCCCATTCTGCCTAGTGACAGGACAGTGATCACAGCTCTCTGTCATCGGGAGCAGTGATCGCTGTCCTGTGTGTTCAAGCCCAGCCCCCTCACAGTTCGAATCACTCCCTAGAACACACTTAACCCCTTCACCGCCCCCTAGTGATTAACCCCTTCACTGCCAGTGTCATTTACACAGTGATCAATGCATTTTTATAGCACTGATCGCTGTATAAATGACAACGATCCAAAATAGTGTCAAAAATGTCCGATGTGTTCGCCATAATGTCGCAGTCACAATAAAAATCGCAGATCGCCGCCCTTACTAATAAAAAAATAAAAATAATAAAAATGCCATAAAACTATTCCCTATTTTGTAGACGCTATAAATTTTGCGCAAACCAATCAATATATGCTTTTTTTTTTTTAACCAAAAATATGTAGAAGAATACATATCGGCCTAAACTGAGGAAAAAAATATATTTTATATATTTTTGGGGGATATTTATTACAGCAAAAAAGTAAAAAATATTGATTTTTTTTTCAAAATTGTCGCTTTTTCTTTGTTTATAGCGCAACAAAAATAAAAATCTCAGAGATGATCAAATACCAGCAAAAGAAAGCTATTTGTGGGGAAAAAAGGACGTCGGTTTTGTTTGGGTACAACGTCGCACGACCGCGCAATTTTCAGTTAAAGTGACACAGTGCCGAATCGCAAAAAATGGCCTGGTCATTGAGTAGCCAAATCCTCCGGGGCTGAAGTGATTAAAGAGGAATTGCACTCTGGAAGATGTCCAAAAACAAAACAAAAACGTAGATAGAGGGAAAGAAATATTCATCAGTATTGCCTGTAGTCTCCCTGTAGCTGATCATTTCCACATTACTGGCATACTATGCCTTGTCCTGCATTGTTTCTGTGTGTGGTGGTGGCCATCTTGGTAGAGGGAGGGTTCTACATCCTAATGCCAGAGCCTCCAGCAAGCACCACCAATCTCACGCCAATTCTCTTGAGACTAGCAGTCAGAGGCAGCAGTTTTCTTATTAATATTATTATTATACAGGATTTATATAGCGCCAACAGTTTGCGCAGCGCTTTACAATATAATGTGAGTAAATACACCAACAGTAACATTAAAAAAAATAAATAAAAAGAGGGTTAGAAGGGCCCTGCTCCTGCGAACTTACCATCTAAAAGGGAGGGGCGGGTGAAACAAAAAGGTAGTGACTGTGAGGGATGAACTGATGAGGGAAGTAGAAGATTTGGTTATTAGCTAGAGGCAGGATAGGCCTCCCTAAAGAGATGAGTTTGCAGGGATCGCCTAAAAGTGGGCAGAGTAGGAGATAACTGGACAGATTGGGGTAGTGAGTTTCAGAGGATGGAAGAGGCTCTGGAGAAGTCCTGGAGACGAGCATGGGAGGAGGAGACAAGGTAGCTAGAGAGCAGAAGGTCTTGGGAGGGGTGGAGAGGACGATTTGGGTGATATTTGGAGATAGTATTGGTGATGTAGCTTGGGGCAGAATTTCAACTGGCTTTGTGTGTTATTATTAGTGTTATGAATTTTATTCATTGGGCAATGGGAAGCCAGTTGAGGGATTGAAAGAGAGGAGTGGCGAACACTAAACGGTCGGTTAGGTGGATGAGTCTGGCAGCAGAATTCATGATAGACTGAAGAGGGGATAGCTTGCAGAGAGGTAGGCCAATGAGGAGGGAGTTACAATAGTCAAGGCGAGCGATAACAAGGGAGTGAATAAGTTGATTAGTGGGTTAGAAAGGGGCGTATTTTGGAGATGTTTCGGAGGGGAAGTCTGCACGATTTGGACAGTGATTACATTTTGGGCTGAAAGGACAGGTTGGAGTCTAGGATTACACCTAGTACCCTGGCATGAAATGGAGAGGGATTGATGGTTGTATTATTGATCTTGATAGAGAAGTCGGAAGGTGAGGAGTAGAGTGATATATTTGTGTGCCATCAGCATTGGGGTGGTACTGGAAGCCATGGGAGTTTACTAACAGATCAAGGGAGGAGGTGTAAATGGAGAAGAGAAGGGGTCAGAGGACAGACTCTTGAGGTACCCCTACAGAAAGAGGAAGTGGAGAGAAGCAAACAGAGCTATAGGTCACACTGAAGGAGCGCTGTGATTGGTAAGAGGAGAGCCAGGAGAGAGCAGAATCTTGAAGGCCAAGAGAGTGGAGTCTTTTGAGGAGGATGGTCAACAGTATCAAAGGCAAAGTATCAACATTGCCCAGGTGGTAAAACCTAGTCAAAAAAAACTAGCAGCAATAGTTGATTTAGGTTTAATATCCATTGCAGCTCTAGTATGGGATCATTTAATTTTGATGCACAGATTTTGCTTGCGTTATTGTCTGCGCCAACAACTTGACTCCTTGTTAATAGACACCAAGGGGTTGATTTACTAAAACTGGGCAAAATTTGGCACAGCTGTGCATAGTAGCCAATCAACTTCTAGCTTCAGCTTGTTCAATTCAGATTTGACCAAAAAAACCTTTTTCTATGCAGAGCTTCACCGTATTTTTCACTCTTCAGTTTTAGTAAAATCAACCCCCAAGACTTACATCACACATTTATGACTTGATGTCCTATCATCATTAGTATCCCCATGATAGTATTTTTCATCCTCATAGCATAGTATGTACTGCCATGATAGTATAACATTTTAGCTGAGGTTAAGGGTCTAGAGCAGGGGTCTCAAAGTACCGGCCCACGGACCTGTTACAAATGGCCTGCAAGCAGGGCCGATCCTGGGCGGGTGGCAGCGGCTCTCTCTGATCCTCCCTCAACTGCTGCAGCCCAGCATGCACAGGAGAGCAGAGCGGAGGATCCGCCCATCGCCCGCCCACCTGTTCTGTAGAGAAATGCCCCCATCGAATAGTGCCCGGGCTGAAGGCGTAACATCACAACAGCTGATTTTACCATCAGCTGTTGTGACGGCAAGACGGCGCAGGCGCACAATAGCCATCAGAATTATTATTTTCTGTCAGATTGTGCTCTGTGCTCACCCGCACTCCTATGGCGAGTTCAAGTCCATGATGGGTGGATTTCTACACATTGTGGGCAGATTTATGGGCACTTTGGGGTGGAATTAGAAGGCCAGTACTGCAAAAAAATTAAACTTTGTGATATTCCGCCCCGAAGTACCCATAAATCCGCCCACAAGAAATGTAAAAATTCGCCCATCAGAGAGTTTGATTTTTTTGCTGCACTAGCAATGTAATTCTGCCCAAAGTGCCCATAGATCCACCCACAAGAAATGTAGAAATCCGCCCATCAGAAAGTTTTGTTTTGCAGCACTAGCAATGTAATTCCGCCCCCAAGTGTCAATAAATCCGCCCACAACATGTAGAAATCCGCCCATCATGGACATGAACTCGCCACAGGAGCGCAGGTGAGCGCGGGCCACAATCAGACAAAAATAATAATTCTGTCGGCTATTGTGCGCCAGCTGTTGTGATGCTACGTACTGCGCATGCGCTGCGCATGCGCCCTTCAACCCAGGCACTATTCGATGGGGGACATTTCTCGACAGAACACCTGGACGAACTGCGCATGCGCTGTATGTAATAGCACAACAGCTGATTTTACGATTAGCTGTTGTGTCGGCGAGACGGTGCCTGTGCACAATAGCCGACTGAAGACATTTTTCAGTCAGATTGTGCCAAGTCACGTTCATGTAGGTGAGGGGCAGAATTTAACATGAAGGGGGCAGATGTTTTCAAGGATGGCCACTGCTGCAAAGATGATTTGTTTAGCAGATTTGTTTGGGCATCGTTAAAAAAAAATTCTGCCCCCATCTTTGCAGCACTGGCCATCATTGAAAACATCCGCACGCCCTTCATGTCAAATTCCACCCCTCACCTACATGAACACTCCTTGGCAGCGTGAGGCACAATCTGACTGAAAAATGTCTTCAGTTGGCTATTGTGTGCAGGCGCCGTCTCGCCGACACAACAGCTGATAGGAAAATCAGCTGTTGTGCTATTACGTATAGCGCATGCACAGTTCGTCCCGGGCACTATTCCATAGCGGGCAATTCGACAGAACACTGGCCTCGGATCCAGGGTCCTGCTGCCACCTCAGGGCAGAAGAATGTGGCGTTCTCAGGGTGCCCTGCCACTAGTCCTGTGATGAAGCCAGGACCTGACTGGAGGAGAGAACTCGAGAGGCAGAAGATCCGGCCACCAGCTGACTGCCAGGAGGAGAGGTAAGTGAGCCATCACACAGAGGCTGAGCAAAGTCCTTAGTTGCATGACTGAGGTTGAAATTTGTGAAGAGGGGGTATTTGTGGTGTGTGTGTGTGTGGTATTTGTGGAGTGTAAGGGGGGATATTTGTGAAGTGGCGTGTGGGGGGGTATTTGTGGAGTGTAGGGGTAATACTGGGGTTTAAAATTGCGTCCGCTGACACCAGTGCTGGGGGCTTAATAGTGCGTCCGCTGACACCAGTGCTGGGGGTTAATATTGCGTCCGCTGACACCAGTGCTGGGGGTTAACATTGCGTCCGCTGACACCAGTGCTGGGGGTTAATATTGCGTCCGCTGACACCAGTGCTGGGGGTTAATAATGCGTCCGCTAACACCAGTGCTGGGGGTTAATAATGCGTCCGGCCCCGCTCCTTAACAACCAGTTTTACTGCAGAATGCACTATGCAGCGTGCAGTGCATTTCAGGGCGTGCGGCGGGTTGAATTGTTCACCCAACACTACTAAGCACACACTGTTTAATTTACATTGTCCCTTTTATTTCTGTATGTGGATGATGGCATTAAAATTATTTTAATTTAACAAAAAAAAAAACAAAAAAACATCTAAGTACCTTTTTCCTCATCGATATACAGCTGTCACATGAACCAGCTCTTACCCAGCCTGTCTGAAGGGAAACATGAGCAGGAGGAGCTTCTAGCCCTCTGCTGCTGGGATACAGAGTAAAAATATATAAATAAATAATTAATATCAATAAACTGTTTTAAATTGTCATACAAATATATATTTGAAATCACATATTTATTATTTTTTGGCAATAACATGGTGTGGCTGGATTTATGTCTGTCACAGTCTGTGTCACGCCCCTCCAGCCTCTTAGAATAGGAGGTAGGTCAATCCTCCATCAATCTACATGTAATATCCCAACCCCATTGTGTTTAGCTGGTTAGTGGGCATGGAGGAGAAGGTAGGGAATGGACTGCCATTTATCACTGTGTATATGCCCACATGTGTGACTCTATAGTCACATGGGCTGCTCACATGTAATAGGGAGGAAATGCTCAACATAGAAACTCAATGAAAACTGAGCATGTGCAGAGTTGCCACTACAGCTGCAAAATTGAGTATGAACAGCATGTAATATTGCATTTATTGATAATTTTTTTTTATGATGTGGGTTTAGTGTGATAAGCATATATCACGAATGGTAAAAACTGTGACAAAACTTTTCGCACCAAAAAGCCCATACCACACCAAGCCAGTTTTGTTCCTTTGCTTTGATTTAGGTGTGTTGGATATTCCTGCTCAATCTTCCTTGCTGTGGGACATCACAGTCTCCATAATATTAAATGAAATAGGGAGAGAGATATAACCATGTAGGGAACAATGTTGGTAGAGATCTTGCCAAAAGCCAGTGGGAGATCCAAACAATTGGAGATTGACATACTGTTAAGGAAACACTGACCCAAAAATGTCACCCGTATAGTAAAAACAGAGAAGAATCCTGCTTTTGCTAGTCAACTCCTTGCCTAGGATCAGAGAATACCAAGTCCCTATATTATGGGGTAAAAACTAATTTGTGCCAAAATAATGGTGGCCCTACTAGTCTTACTTCGTGGATGTAGCTAATTCTCTATGGACAAACAGTGGATCAAGCATTCTGCTATTCCTTTCGGTGAGACGTTTCTACATACGATAAAAACAAGGGGAGTCTGATGCCACGTACACACGATCGGAATTTCGGACAGCAAAAGACCGATGAGAGCTTTTCATCGGAAAATGCAACGGTGTGTAGGCTCCATCGGAATTTTGCTGGCCGAATTCCCGCCAGCAAAAATTTGAGAGCATGGTCTAAATTTTTCCGATGGAAAAGGTTTCTATCGGAAATTTCCGATCGTCTGTAGCAATTCCGACATGCAAAATTCCTACGCATGCTCGGAAACAATTCAACGCATGCTCGGAAGCATTAAACTTCATTTTTTCTCGGCTCATCGTAGTGTTGTATGTCACCGCGTTCTTGGCGGTCGGAATTTGGTGTGGCCGCGTGTAGGCAAGACAGTTTGAGCGGAACCATCAGAGCTTTTTCCGACGAAAGTTCCGATCATGTGTACGCAGCATAAGAGAAACACACCTTTAATTATCAAGTATTCCATCAACTTAGAATAAAAAGCTAGAGCTGTGTACCTCTAGGACAACTTCAGAGAGATTAGAATCATGTCTGTTCAGGCATTTGTTTTCTTTCTTTTCAAACGTATGAAAGAAGACCACCCCGAGACCTAGGATTGTATTCTTTTCTGGCACGGCTCTCACATGATGAAACGCCAGGGAAAATCGAGTAATATGATTTCAGGTCAAACACAGACTGAAATTTAAATAACAGCTATACTGATGCCCTCTCTTGGATCTCAAGTGTCCCTAGAAGACATGGACACAAGTTGTAGAACACAACTGTAAACAGACATAGTAATGGCAGCAAGGGCTCACCATACCCAATATAAGGCAGCATAATATTCCAGTATATTAAACCATTTTACGGGTTTTTTGTTCTTTTACCAAAAACTGACTTCTGACAAACAAACTGACTTCTCAGCAAAACACATTGCCATAAATTCAGTTCTCTGTCATTTATCTGTTTCTCTACACAATTAACATCCAAAGGGCAGCAGTTAGAAAATGTGGAGAAGGGAGGAATTGAATGACTCAAGTCAAATATCATCGGCTGTTACAAAAAAATAAAATAAATAAAAAATGAAACACGCCTGTAAACTAAACAAAGGTCATTAAACCAAATAACTGAACAAACAATAAGAAAGAAATATAGGCTAAATAATGGCTTTGATTACCAGAAGGAGTCATAAAATATTAATAGCAGAAAAGGCCAAAGTGGTCCATTATTTCTATTTAAATTTAAAACTTTTCAGTGTATTTTACATAAAACAAAGTTCTATAAAAGTTACATAAAACAAAGGCAAAATTCTAACGCACAACTGTAAGTTCGTACACATGATGAGCATGGGGAGGGACATCAATAATGCACCTTGTTGCTCTAAAAATGAGGGTATTGGCATTGATTAGAAACATTACAATTTAATTTTACTGTAGGTCTCAAACACAATATTTGCACATTACTATGGTAGCACTAGGAGATGGATTGTGGGTATTTGATGGCATATCTGTTAGTGGCATCACACAGAGCTCCTATATATTCTTCTCAGCAGCACCCACAGACTTCTAGTGTGTTAGTGGCATCACACAGAGCTCCTCTATTTTCTTTGCAGAAGCACCCATAGGACTTCTAGTGTGTTAGTGGCATCACACAGAGCTCCTATATATTCTTCTCAGCAGCACCCACAGGACTACCGACTACAATGGCTGGAAGACCGCCAAGGGGAGGCAGAGCGTGCAGAGCCAAGAACACAGGGCAGGCAGGCTCTGTTTCTAGTGGACGTGGCCGTGGACGTGGACGTGGTCGTGCATCGTCATCAGCACGTGGCCATGGACACGCGCGTCTTTGTTTTCGGCATCATGCTGAAGGCTTGGTAGAATGGATGACCAAGCCCTCCTCATCCTCCTCATCCTCTCTCACCCAGGCTCAGGGTACTGACAGAGCATCATCAGCCACCCCTTCCCTAGACCCACCATGTCCTCCTGAGGAGTCCCCCGAACTCTTTGAGCACAGTGTTGGTACATGCTCCAGGAGGATGCCCAACGATTCGAAGGCTCGGATGACGATACCCAGCTTGAGGAATCTGGCAGTACTGTTCCACCAGCTGCAGCTTACTGCCAGGTTTGCTCTAGTGGTGAAGAGGGAGGGGATGATGAGGTCACTGACTCCACGTGGGTGCCTCAAGGGAGAGAGGATGAGGAGAGGACGAGGAGGAGGAGGATGCGGCGTCACATGTCCAACGAGGCAGGATGCCCCCTGGAGGCCAGGTAGAGGCCAGCACAGCAACTGTACAACACCGCAGAGCTCCGCCTGTGCAGGGCGCTGCCTCTGCACGTTATCAGAAAAGTTCTTTGGTGTGGGCCTTTTTTGAGACGAGTGCAGCAGATCGCACCACTGCTATTTGCAATATTTGTCTCAAGCGTATCTCGCGTGCCAAAACATCAGCCGCTTAGGCACGACAAGCATGACCAGACAGTCCTCTCTGAAAGCTGCTCTGAGAGGACTGAAGGTGTAGAATTCGGTGTGTCACAACCAAGTACTTGCAGTACACCGACGTCCGATTGCAGCAGGCAAATTTCCCTGCCCCAGCTGCTGGACCGTAGAAAGAAGTACACTCCCAGCCATCCACATGCCCAGCGGTTGAATGCTAGCCTTGCTAAATTGCTAGCACTTCAACTGCTGCCTTTTCAGTTGGTAGACTCGGCCCCCTTCCGTGAGTTTGTTCAATGTGCGGTTCCTCAGTGGCAGGTTCCCAAACGCCACTTTTTCTCGCGGAAGGCGATTCCGTCTCTCTACCCGCATGTGGAGGGCAATGTCCATGCCTCGCTGGACAGGGCGGTCAGCGGTAAGGTGCATATTACCGCTGACTCATGGTCCAGCAGGCATGGACAGGGACGGTACCTTTCTTTCACGGCCCATTGGGTCACTCTATTGGCAGCTGGGAGGGATGCAGGACAAGGTGCAGTAGTGTTGGAGGTTGTTCCGCCACCACGCCTCCAAAAAACGCGACTACTGCTACTGGTTGTGACACACCTCTCTCCTCCACCCCCTCCTCTTCTTCTTCCTCCAGTGCTCTGTCCTTGGAACCAGCGGTGCTCCGTAGGCGTACAAGGGGCTACGCAAGTACGCAGGCAAAAAGATGCCATGCCGTGCTTGCGCTGGTGTGTTTGGGGACAGGAGCCACACTGGGCCAGAGGTTCTGGCATAATAGAACACTGTACGTCAGTCATATCTAGTTTGCATCAGTGACACTGTCCCTCTTGTCCACCTGTTGGAGCATACGCTGCGTGGGATAATGGACAGGGCACTTGAGGCAGAACAGAGGCAGGAAGAGGAGGACTTCCTTGCCTCTCAAGGCCCCCTTTATCCGGACAGTGTTCCTTCTGTCCCACCCATCACACAGGAAGAGGATGAGGAGGAGGAGGAGGAGGAGGAGGAGGAGGAGGATTGTGTGAGCATGGAGGTGGAGCCTGGCACTCAGCATCAGCAGCAGCAGTCTTTTAGGGATGATGTACAGTCCCAACAAACCAGTGGACTTGTACGTGGCTGGGAGGAGGTGGCTGGCGATCATGTCATCCTCAGTGACCCAGAAGACTCCGGACCGAATGCCTCAGCTAACCTACGCTGCATGGCCTCCCTGATCCTGCAAAGCCTGCGGAAGGATCCTCGTGTTCTTCGGATCAAGGAGAGGGACCATTACTGGCTGGCCACTCTCCTTGATCCGCGGTACAAGGGTAAGGTTGCGGACCTTATCTTGCCGTCGCAGAGGGAGCAGAGGATGAGACATCTCAGGGAGGCCTTGCAGAAAGGTCTGTGCAACGCGTTCCCAGAAACTGGGAGGCTACAAACTCCTGGTCCTGGGCGACGAGTTGCTGAGGCTTCGGTCAGTGGCAGAAGGAGCGGTGGGGAAGGTGGACGTCTGACCGATGCGTTCAGACAATTTTTTAGTCCGCAGCCCCAAGGTATGATCGGTTCCAGCAACCATCGCCAGCGTCTGATATACATGGTGCAGGAATACCTTGGGGCAAGGTCAGACTTGGACACCTTTCCCACCGAAAATCCTCTGGCTTACTGGGTCCTGAGGATGGATCACTGGCCAGAGCTTGCACAGTATGCAATTGAGCTACTGGCCTGTCCTGCCTCCAGCGTTCTTTCCGAACGCACATTCAGTGCTGCTGGAGGATTTGTGACTGATCATAGGGTGCGCCTGTCCACCGCCTCGGTTGATCGACTGACATTCATCAAAATGAATCAGTCTTGGATCACCACCAGCTACCAGGCACCTGAGGCGGATATAACCGAATAATTTTTAATGTCACATCCCTTCAAGACTGCCTATGCTGATGCTGAGTGACTGTCCTCTTATGTTCACTGACTATCCTCTTCCTCCTCCTCAATGATCCATGCCACCACACCAGTGCCTAAGGCACAATTTTTCAGCCCCTGTTTAACAGGGGCGTGTACTTCCAATTTTTTTAAAAAATGCTTCGCAACACGTGTGACTGCTGTGCTCCAAGTACAGTCTCTGTGAGGGGTTGCAGTGTTGTGGCACCAGCACCAGTGCCTAAGGCACAATTTTTCAGCCCCTGTTTAACAGGGGCGTGTACTTCCAATTTTTTAAAAAAATGCTTCGCAACACGTGTGACTGCTGTGCTCCAAGTACAGTATCTGTGAGGGCCGGGTTGCAGTGTTGTGGCACCAGCACCAGTGCCTAAGGCACAATTTTTCAGCCCCTGTTTAACAGGGGCAGGTACTTACAATTTTTTAAAAAAATGCTTCGCAACACGTGTGACTGCTGTGCTCCAAGTACAGTCTCTGTGAGGGGTTGCAGTGTTGTGGCACCAGCACCAGTGCCTAAGGCACAATTTTTCAGCCCCTGTTTAACAGGGGCGGGTAATTACAAATTTTGATCTAATAGTTCACAGCAGGGCCCATTCCTGCGCCACCAAGAGTAACTATGAGGGCCTGCAGTCTTGTGGCAACACCGTCCACCACCACCGCCAAAGGCCCAATTTTTCTGCCCTGTTCATCAGGTGCTTGCAATTACAAATCTTGATCTAATAACTCACAACAGGGCCCATTCCTGCGCCCACCAAGAGTAACTGTGAGGGCCTACAGTCTTGTGGCAACACCGTCCACCACCACCACCGCCAAAGGCCCAATTTTTCTGCCCTGTTCATCAGGTGCTTGCAATTACAAATCTTGATCTAATAACTCACAGCAGGGCCCATTCCTGCGCCCACCAAGAGTAACTGTGAGAGCTTACAGTCTTGTGGCAACACCGTCCACCACCACCACCACCCCCAATTTTTCTGCCCTGTTCAACAGGTGCATGCAATTACAAATCTTGATCTAATAACTCACAGCAGGGCCCATTCCTGCGCCCACCAAGAGTAACTGTGAGAGCTTACAGTCTTGTGGCAACACCGTTCACCACCACCACCACCCCCAATTTTTCTGCCCTGTTCAACAGGTGCATGCAATTACAAATCTTGATCTAATAGTTCACAGCAGGGCCCATTCCTGCGCCCACCAAGAGTAACTATGAGGGCCTGCAGTCTTGTGGCAACACCGTCCACCACCACCGCCAAAGGCCCAATTTTTCTGCCCTGTTCATCAGGTGCTTGCAATTACAAATCTTGATCTAATAACTCACAACAGGGCCCATTCCTGCGCCCACCAAGAGTAACTGTGAGGGCCTACAGTCTTGTGGCAACACCGTCCACCACCACCGCCAAAGGCCCAATTTTTCTGCCCTGTTCATCAGGTGCTTGCAATTACAAATCTTGATCTAATAACTCACAGCAGGGCCCATTCCTGCGCCCACCAAGAGTAACTGTGAGAGCTTACAGTCTTGTGGCAACACCGTCCACCACCACCACCACCCCCAATTTTTCTGCCCTGTTCAACAGGTGCATGCAATTACAAATCTTGATCTAATAACTCACAGCAGGGCCCATTCCTGCGCCCACCAAGAGTAACTGTGAGAGCTTACAGTCTTGTGGCAACACCGTTCACCACCACCACCACCCCCAATTTTTCTGCCCTGTTCAACAGGTGCATGCAATTACAAATCTTGATCTAATAACTCACAGCAGGGCCCATTCCTGCGCCCACCAAGAGTAACTGTGAGAGCTTACAGTCTTGTGGCAACACCGTCCACCACCACCACCACCCCCAATTTTTCTGCCCTGTTCAACAGGTGCATGCAATTACAAATCTTGATTTATTAACTCATAGCAGGGCCCATTCCTGTGCCCACCAGTCTTGTGGCTACACCAACATCTAATAGGGCAAATTTCTGCAGAGTATATACGCCAGGCCCCTACTTTCAAACATCCAACTTACAAACGACTCCTACTTGCAAATGGAAAGAGAAAACAGGAAGTGAGAGGAAATCTACCCCTAGGAAGGGAAATTCTATCCTGTTAGATTTAATTTGGAAAAAGGTATCTCCTCTCTACTGATACTTTATCACCAATCCTTGTTTCAATTAAAACCCCACTTTTCCAAAAACATTTGTCATTGGGACGGAAAGTGAGGTGACATGTTCTGAACAGATGTGCAAAGACAGCAAATGTTACAGGGGTGATAACCCCTCCCTATGTTCTCCAAAAAGCTTAAAAATAGATTTTTTTGGGATGGAGCTACACTTCATAATGTACCTGTTCAGATTCTACTTAAGAACAAACCTAAAGCCGCAAGTGGTTTTAAATGGCTTCTTTTTTTCCTTTACAAATGTCATTTTGTGCAAGGACAGTTCTAAACACGGGAAACACATGCCACTTCACAGGCATACTTTAGACACCCCCCAGGTACCATATTTAAAGGAAATTTCACTTTTTTTTTTTTCACTTTATGCATCATTAAAATGACTGCTCCCGAAAAAAAACGTTAGTTTTTAAAAGTTCTTTTTGCATGGCAGGACCCGGGTCCCCAAACCTGTTTTATGACATTAACATGCATATTGGCCGTTGTAATTAGCACTTTTGATTTCGAACGTTCGCGTCCATTATAACGTATAGGGTTCGAAAATTCGCGCAAACTTTCGGTCCGTTTCGAAGGTTCTGGTTCGAACCGAACCCCGGGGGTGTTCGGCTCATCCCTAATTACTATGGTAGCACTAGGAGATGGATTGTGGGTATTTGATGGCATATCTGTCATTAAGCATAATAGAACACTGTACGTCAGTCATATCTAGTTCTCTATCAACCAATGTAACATGCACATATTGAAGAAGCAGGGCTTAAATGGTACAGAATGTCATTTCCAAAATATATTAAAACCTTCGTAGCTAAAAGGAAAAAAAAAAAAAGAAGAAGAGCAGCACATATCTTTCGTACAATCCTCCCTTAGCTCATTGGCATCATATGAATTCCATATACCAGGCGCATTTCATCTGCACTGAATTGAATTCACAAGGTTACGGCAGCACTATAAATGTAATCACAAAAACACTCTGATTTAACATGACAAAATATGTTCATTAAAGATACTGTAGTGGAAACTGTTCTTATCTTCAGGAGGTTCTAACCCTATATACAGGATACAAAAATAAAATGTGTTGGCTTTACATTGGACTCCTTTCCATTTCCATTGTAAAGAAACTCTCTCCCGGCAAAAGATCAGTCTGATTTCCTAGAGAGGGGTGTACAAGTGATCCAGGTTTCATTCCTCCCCACTTCCTGGTCCCTGGGATTACCTTGCTCCTCCGTAGGCCCAATACCAGTGCAAAAGGGTTCAGGTTGGACAGCAGTGTTCAGGATGGGGAGTGGTGGAGGAAAGCAGAAAACAGACGATTTCCTCTACTGAAAAGGAACATGGAAGTGTTGAACACTTCCAAGATCACAGCTGTCAAAGTCCCAGGTATACAGAAGATCAGGAACTCCCGATTTGATTGGGCTACAGAAACAGGAGGCTCCAGGGGTCTAATAGCTCCCTGATGTCTCAGTAAAGAGAACTTATCACTGATTTTAAATTAAGGGCTAAGCATACATATTAGTAAAGTAAAAAAAAAAAAAAGTTAAAATATCAGAATATAATTTATATATAAAATAATAAATGCCACCCTCCCTCCCCCCTCTTCCCTTTCACACAGGCAGGACATAGACATCCGCATGCACGCCAAACTTAGAAGAATAACTTTAGCCGGCATCACAGGTGTGGGCACCCAGCTGTAACAGCTTGTGGTTTCACAGTCGGGTGCCAGTCACGCTGTGCCTCCTCAATGGCCGGGCAATCTTCTGGGACCTGTGACATGTACCAGAAGATTGCAGAGAGGAAGGTGGAGAGGAGAACTTCCGCTGGAGACTCCCAAGCAGCGGAAGTGGGGGGCTGAGTACCTGTCAAAACTAGGTACCCCCCCAAAAAAATAAAAATAAAAAAATGACATGCCAAATGTGGCATGTAAGGGGGTGGGGAGTCCTTAAAGCAGAAGTTCCACTTTTGGGTGGAACTCAGCTTTAAAGATCTGTCAATTCCTTATTTTGGTCCCCAATGTAATGCCGCCTTATTTTGGTATAGGAGCCATGATAGTCTTTCCTTTTGAGTATTGCTACTTGTCTTTTGAATCCCCATAGATTTTCTGATTATGACTCCAGACTAACTTCTGATTCCTGCTGTTCATTGTTGTGCTGCTTGCCTTGACCTCTGTATGGAAAAAATAAAACCGCGCTTACAGCTAATCAGGCAATTATGGAAAACGGGCTGCTGCCCAAGGTGGGATACACACACTGGAGTGGGGTATAGATTTGTAAGGTAGATATACACAAGTGATTAGATTGGGGTAGTTATACATTACTACTTGGCGCTGTTCCTTTTTTGATTACTATTGCCTTGACCTCTGCCTGATACGCATCTACTTGAAAAGCCTTGACCGATGGCTGCTTGAACATCACTGGCTGTGACTTCTTGATAGTCTGCTGACTACATTTTGATAATATAGTACTTTACTTCACTTCACTTGCTTCTCAGATGTCCACAGCACAGCGAGCAGCATGACGGACCTGCGCTAATATACAGTCATTGCGTGAATCTACTAAGTAGGAAGAAGTAGCAAGCACAGCCTACATATGTAATGACCAAACACAGCTGTCTCCATATACACTTACTGCCCACTTTAATAGGTACACTGGCTAGTACCGTGTTGGACCCCCTTTTGCCATCAGAACTGCCTTAATTCTTCATGGCATGGATTCAACAAGGTGTTGGAAACATTCCTCAGAGATTTTGGTCTATATTGACATGATATAATCACGCAGTTGCTGCAAATTTGTTGGCTGCACATCCACGATGCAAATCTCCCCGTTCCTCCACATCACAAAGGTGCTCTATTGGATTGAGATCTGGAGACTGTGGAGGCCATTGGAGTACCGTGACCTCATTGTCATGTTCAACAAA
Source organism: Lithobates sylvaticus (assembly GCA_028564925.1). Lineage (NCBI taxonomy): Eukaryota > Metazoa > Chordata > Amphibia > Anura > Ranidae > Lithobates > Lithobates sylvaticus. Next base: position 115,764,672 of record CM053038.1, read on the forward strand.
CTAGTAGTGAGATGAATTGAGCTTTGTGACATGGTGCATTATCCTGCTGGAAGGAGCCATCAGAAGATGGGTACACTGTAGTCAAAAAGGGGTGGACATGGTCAGCAACAATACTCAGGTAGGCTGTGGCATTTAATCAATGCTCAGTTGGTAAAGAGGGGCCCAAAGTGTGCCAAAAAAATATTCCCTACACCATTACACCACCAGCCTGAACTTTTGATACAAGGCAGGATGGATCCATGCTTTCAAAGTCGCAGCAGAAATCGAGACTCATCAGACCAGGCAATGTTTTTCCAATCTTCTATTGCCCAATTTCGGTGAGCCTGTGCAAACTGTAGCCTCAGTTTCCTGTTCTTAGCTGACCGGAGTGGCACCTGGTGTGGTCTTCTGCTGCTTTAGCCCATATGCTTCAAGGTTCGATGTGTTGTGCGTTCAGAGATAGTATTCTGCATACCTTGGTTGTAACGAGTGGTTTTTTAAGTTACCGTTGCCCTTCTATCATCTCAAACCAGTCTGCCCATTCTCCTCTGACACCAACAAGGCATTTTTGTCCACACAACTGCCTCTCACTGGATATTTTTTTTATTTTTCGGACCATTCTCTGTAAACCCCAGAGATGGTTGTGTGTGAAAATCCCAGTAAATCAGCAGTTTTTGAAATACTCAGACTAAAAGCCTGTCTGGCACCAACGACCATGCCATGGTCACTTAAATGCCCTTCCTTCCTCATTCCTGACTGATGCTTCAATTATATTGCCTTCATAACCTACATATAGTTTGATGAGCATAGTAAGGGTTAAAGACATTGCTTCCAACTTAGGATGTCAGTCACATTCCCAGCACCCTTCTGTGTCATTGCCTTGTTTTCTTATTCCTCTCTTGTACACTGTAAGTTTAATTACTGGGGAAGGCTGCTTATTATTATTCAATTTTGAAATTTGATGTGCCGATGCATGTAAATCCTGTTAAATGACCACCCATAGCCTCCGCAAGTGGCCAACGAACGGCACATCTCAAGGCAACACGGCTCGCCACCTCCTTCTGCTAACACTGTACTTCTTACTAACTTTCCCAACTCCATTAATTTTTTAAGATGCTTTTAATAAGGCTTCTGAGCTGTGGGGGAGGAGGGGCAAGGAGTTCTCTGTCAGTCCACGAGAGTTCCTGCTGACTTTATGAATATTAATGACAGTGTAATTCTGATTAAAGGGGCTTGTGGGAAAAGCTCTGCGAATCCCACAGCTCAACAAGACCAGATCGCAGTCCCTTTATGAATTTGGATTTAGACATTAAACTGTGGGAAGGGAGAGAACGAGGGACAGGAGAGATCCAGAAGAAAAACAGACTTAATGCTGCCTCCCCTACTCCTGAAGAAAGAAATTAGGTGGGTTAATAAATTGGGCAATTAATAATGCCAGGCCTTGAATCAACACATCTGTCTTTCAAGTTGGATACATTGATGAATGCTAAAGCAGGAGAAAGGATTATAAAATCATATTACAATGATCAGAGGACAGCTGCAGGGAAGAAGCCAAGACATTTGGTAAGTCTTAGAGGAGACTAGAGAAATGATAATTAATGTAATTATTAATAACACCTTAAAACAACATCATCTTTCCCCCCAGGATGGAAGGGCCTAGTTGCTGTGGGAAGACTTCTCAAGGTTATTACAATATGGCACAGGATACGACTTGAACAAATACGCACATTTCAAAGGTCCAGATGCCAGGAAGATTTTCAGGACTTGCAGTCTGGTGTAATAGGCAAGGGGCTCTGATTACAGCCTTATCTGATCACTCTTCATCTAAATTATCTGCTGCTGAGGTTCTTTTGAAGGGCTAATTCACACCAGTGCGTTGAACCGCATTTCAGCACAAAAAACTATTGTATCTTTGTGTGTCCTCTTCACACCTCAACAAATGTAAAGCACAGGTCAACGCAGCACTATGCAACAACATTTGTATTTATCTTTTGACATACAAGATGCAATGTTATGCAATGTCCTGCTTGCACCGATACTGATACCGGTATCGGTGCTGATACAAAGCATCAGTACTCGTGCAAATGCTCTAAGGGCCAGCTCACACCATAGAAACGCAGTCCAGGTGTGTTCCAGATGCTTTTCTGTATGCACGTTTTTGATGCATTTTTTTTTTTTCTTTTTTTTTTCTTAACCACCTCAATACTGGGCACTTTTTCAGCTTTTAGCGCTGTCACATTTTGAATGACAATTGCGCGGTCATGCTACACTGTAACCATGTGGAATTGTTATCATTTTCTTCATACAAATATAGCTTTCTTTTGGTGGTATTTAATCACTTCTTGTTTTTTCCTTTTTTTCCTTGTTTTTCTTAGTTTCTGTCAGTAAATTTTGTAAAGAAGTAATTTTTCTCCTTCACTGATGGGCGCTGATGAGGCGGCACTGATGGGCACTGATAGGCTGCACTGATGAGGCAGCACTTATGGGCACTGATCAGGAGGCCCGAAAATGCCGCACTTATGGGCACTGATAGGTGGCACAGGTTGGCACTGGGCACAGATAGGCGGCACTGGTGGGCACAGATAGGCGGCACTCGTAGGCACAGATAGGTGGCATGGATAGGCGGCATTGATGGGTAGCAAAGATAAGCACTGATGGGCAACAGTGATGGGCATTGATGGGCAGCCCTGATAGCCAGCACTGACTGGCATCACTAATGGCCACTGATTGCTGGCACTTGTGGGCAATGATTGGTGGCAATTGTGGGCACTGGTTGGCACTGATGGGTAATCATTGCTGGCACTGGTGGGCACTTAATTGTAATCAGGACACTGATGATCAGTGCCCTGATTGCATACCTAGATGTCCCCTGTGAGGAGATGCCATTTGATCAGCATCTCCGTGTTTACATGTGACCGGCTGTGATTGGACACAGCTGATCACATGGTTAAAGAGCCGCAGCTCTTTACACAGATCGGGGTCACGCCGTGTCACTAGGATGCGTTGGGGGTGTGCGAAGATGGTCGTTCTGGGCAGCAAGTTGTTAAAGTGGTTGTTAAGCCACTTGTATAAAAAGCTCCCATCTCCTCTGTATTAGAACAATACATTCCCCTTTGTCCTTGTTATATAATAAATATGCTTATCTGTACTAATAACACGCCGTCTTCCTGCGATCAGTCGCCTCCTCTTTCCTCTTTCCTCTGGGTATAGCCAGGCAGGATCATACAGGTAGTTCAGGTGATACAGGGGGGCCAAATGACACAGCACAAGCCGCTGTGCTGTATAACATGCTTTAAGGGAACAGGATCGTTTTTTTTTGTTTTTTACCCTAAATAAAGACATGCATATTCCAGTGTGTTTTTGATGCATTTTACAACATTCCAGTACAGTCCAGTGAAGGAAAAATGCAGCATGTTTTATTTATTTTTTTCTGGAACTGGAACGCACTGGAACTGCAAGCACTGGTGTGAACTATGCCATTGCAAACCATACAACCTAATTTCAATGCCCTTTTGATGCAGAAAAAAAAATGCACTGGACTGCATTGGTGTGAACTGGCCCGATACCTGAAACTGATACTCTCAGGCTTGGTTCTTTCAGCTGACGATGGGATTCCCCCACTGACAGCTGAAATGTAAAAGAAAAGCTGGCAATTATCGGTTGTTAAGGAGCGGAGCCGCCGTGTCTTCAAAGTGGACCTTCAGTTATTTTGTCCACTTTCCATCTATTAAATCTTCTGCCCTTGTTGTTTTAACTTTGGATAGTAAAACATTTTTTTTTTTTCTGCCAGTAAATACCTTATAAAGCCCAATTCCTGTTTCTTGTCTGGCCATTACCCTAGGCTTATGACATCGTGTACAGCTCTTTCTCTCACTCTCGTGAGAGTTTGCCAGGAACGGAGGGGGAATGAGTCATAAGAGGGCCAATGAGAGCTGCAAGGCTGCAGAGCTGGAGGTGTGCCTCTGTGTGTCTGTGTAAATCAAGGTAGTGAAAAGGCAGCATCTTCAGCTGCCCACATTTAAAATGGATGCAGCCAGACTTAGTGGAGGGAGATTTCTGCAGCATATTTGGCAAGTACAGAATCACAGTATATATAAAATAATACGCAAAGTGGTTGGAATCTTCAGAATGGCAAAGATGTTTTTATTACAAATTATGTGAGCAGACTGCAGTTCCTCTTTAACAACCAATGACTCATTCAGCTGTCAGTAGGGTTCCCCTGTTGAGTGTAAAAGGCAGCCAGGTAATGTTTATCAACAACATTGCTCAGCCGAAAGATAAAAAGAAACATGCTTTCTTTTTGTATATTACAGTTTTTCTTCATCTACAAATCAAAGGGATGAACTTCAATCTGCAGATGAAGTCAGTTTAAAGCAACCTGTCAATTTAAAAAAAAAAAAAAACATTTATTTATTTATCCATAAATTTTCCTTTGTTTAACCCCTTTATTTACTCTCATCGGCCTTAATTAACTCCTTATTCTCTGCCATTTAATTTTTTCCTGCTAATTTTTTATTTATTTTTTGTTCACATTAATAATTAAAACTTTTTTTTTGTTTGCTTTGCTTCTTAATATTTTTACACCTTTGACATATATGTACACATTTCACACACAAAATATACAAAAAAATGATTTAATTTGTAAATAACTTTTCAATGCTTTGTACCATTGCTGACAGCTGAAGTATAAAGAAAACAGATGTGGTAGGAATTGGTAACTGGTATCTGCAAACACTAAAAAAAAGTATTGGTACTTGTACTCGTAAAAATCATGGTATTGATGCATCCCTACTGCAAAACGCTACATAGTTTAATACACGCTGAATCGCACGTCAATGTATGTCAAAACGCACATCAACCCAAGTCAACGCGCATTAAAACATGCATAAGATGGATAGAAATGTCCCTGCATTTTATCGCAAGTCCGAATTCCGCCTAACTCCCAAAAATACATGAACAAAGGTAGGTAAAAAGATGTATCAGTGTTTTAAAGCTCACTAAACCTACCACTCGTGATTTTACCTTGCCAAGTATTGTAGGGGCAATGACACACTGCAACAGAAACCTGTGGGCAGAGCGAAGCTGCAAAAGGGCAGCAGAACCCATTGGGCAAGGCAGAAGGAAGCTGCAGAAGGATTGTCATGAATAGCAGACAATTCCCACTAGGGGGCAGACTGGCTATCCAAGAATGAGGCAGAGGAGACACACAGAACTGCATTGGGACTGAAAGAGGAAGGATTCTTTTTGGCACAGTTGGGGAGGCCCAGTGTGCCCGCATGCACAGTGAAGGCAAAAGCCCTTTGAAGGGCCAAAGTGAAGAGTCTGAGGAGCCGTCTTGTCTTCCCCAAGGCTCCTGAAGATGAAGATGGGTTTTGCTGAAAGTGACATCAATGTTGTGGCCCTCTGACCCACCCGAGTAGGCTGTTCCTGGGAACGAAGAGCAAGTAAGCAAGACCCTTGTAGCACTGGGTTGCTGGATTCACAGGTCACTGAATAACACAGTCCAATCAGGCAGGAGTGCACGGACCACACAGGGGCACTGGAAGCGGGTAGTAGTGCTCAGTCACATGGGGTCACTAATGCATGGGAAATTTAGATTGCACAGGTTTTCATGGAGTAAACTGTAGGCAACAGTGTCAGGAATCACAAAAGCAGGGAACACAGTGCTGGTTGAAACACAAAAGACACACAGGTGCTGAGATGCAGGTTGCTGACAGGATTCGAGAACAGTGTTAATTCTGTCGACCAAAATATTTATGCCAACAAAATAAACACTATTTTAGTCAACTAAAATATGACTAAAACTAGAACACTTCAGAGGACTAAAAAATGACTAAAACTAAAATGCCATTTTAGTCAAAAGAGTATGACTAAAACTATATCAAAATTAGACATCAAAATTAACACTGCACTACCACATAAGAATAAGGGGGCATCTATTAAGCTGGTGAAAGAGTTTTTTTTTATATTTTATGTTGGTAATATATTCAGGTAATACTGGATGTGCAATGGCATTACAGCCAATAGTTTACAGTTTTTGGGGTTTTATATATTTTAAAGTTGCACTTCTGTTTGTCAAAAAGCAATATTTTTTGTTTGTTTAGGAAATTTGGTTTTATTTATAAAGACGTTATATATCGCAAAAAATTTAATCTGTGTCTGTAGTGCCTGTTCAAACCTTAAAGTGGAGTTCCACCCAAAAGTGGAACTTCCGTTTAGGCCCCTTTCACACGTATGCAACTTGGGACTGCAAAAGTCGCATGACAAGTCGTACCCCATGATTTCCAATGAGTACCATTCATATCTGTGTGACTTCAAAGTAGTCCATGTACGTGTTAATGCATGTTAACAGGTAATCCCCGAAATCACTGCAAAATGTGCGTCAAAATTGCGTGACTTTGAAGTTGCGGTACTGTGAAAGGGGCATTATTTGTTTTCTCTCCCCCTCTGGTGCCACATTTGGCATCTTTCAGGGGGGAGGGGGGAACACTGAGCTGTTTTTGACCGGGCTGCGACGAAGTACATCAGCAGCTCGGCCCCCTCCCTCCCCTTCTGCTGGGCCAGTGAGAGAGTGCAGCGTGCTTCACGCATGGGCAGTAGGGACCCGGCCGTGAAGCCGAAAGGCTACGCTGGCAGGTTCCCTTACCAGCAATGGCGCGGCAGCATCCAGTCAGCCGATGCAAACATCGGCTGCGGTGCCGACATTACTGGACTCCAGGACAGGTAAGTGTCCTAATGTTAAAAGTCAGCAGCTACAGTATGTGTAGCTGCTGATTGTTAATTTTTAAAGGGGCGGGCGGAACTCCTCTTTAAGCCTAAACTCACACTGGCATTAACCACTTGCCATCCGGGCCATTACTGACACTTCGCTCGTACATGTATAAATTGCCCTTTTTTGCTAGAAAATTACTTAGAACCCCAAACATTATAGTTTTTTTTAGCAGAGACCCTAGGGAATAAAATGGTGGGTGTTGTTATTTTGTATGTGACACGGTATTTGCGCAGCGGTTTTTTCAAAAGCAATTTAAAAAAAAAACACTAAAATTAGCCAAGTTTTTTTGTATAATATGAGAAATGATGTTACGCCAAGTAAATAGATACCTAACATGTCATGATTTAAAATTGCGTCTGCCCATGGAATGGTAGCAAACAAATTCTCCATAGGAGACCCTTTAAACCCCTTTACAGGTTACCAGTTTAGAGTTGTACAGGAGGTCTGGTGCTAAATTGTTGCTCTCGCTCTAACATTTGCGACAATACCTCACCTTTACATATGCGTACGGGAGTAACGTATGCGTTCCCATTTGCGCGTAAGCACGGTGGGATAGGAGTGCTTTACATTATTTATTTATTTTATACAATTTTTTTGTACTAATTTTATTGCTATCACATCCCTTGTGACAGCATGGGCCATGACAGGTCCTCTTTGTGGAGCCGATCAGCCGATCAGACACAGATCAGTCTGATCGGCTGCTTTCCTGGCCGCTGGTGGGGGCGGAACCAGAAGTGACACACAACTCGTCACTCCCGGTTTCCAGGGTTACAGAGAGAGGGGAATTCCTCCCTCTCTGTTCAGGGCAGCCATTGCCATCGGCCGCATCGCTCCCGGGCACCGCAATGAGACCAGAGAGCCCAGCAGAGGGGGCAGGCGGGGGATGGGACCCGCTTCCGCCACCCACAGAAGTGATTGAGCGGCTAATTAGCCACTCAGATCACTTCTACAAAAAAAGAGAATCGTTGGCTGAAAAGAAAAGATCGATACCAGGATGATGCCTGCATCATCCCGGTATAACCACTGAAATCCAAGGACGTCCACGTACGTACGTTGGGCGTCAAGTGGTTAAAGTGGTTGTAAACCCAAAAACAAAACTAAAAAAAAAAAAAAAAAAAAAAGCATAGCATACTAGCTCATTATGTATTACTTACCTTAGATCGAAGCCCTCACAGCGGTCCTCGTTCACCGATCCGGCAGGCAACATCGCTCCCGGAGTTATTTCTGGGTATCGCGGGCTCCATCGCTGTGACTGGGCGAAGCCACGATGACGTCATTCCCGCGCACGGGCACAGGAGCCGGAGGTAACGGCACAGTCTAACTGAAGCAACGGCACATACTGTCATTGCTTCAGTGCACATGTGCCGATGACGTCGGCACATGCAGATACAGGGGATATCTCCTAAATCGTGCAGGTTTAGGGTCCTTTCACACGGGGCGGATCAGTGCTGATCCGCCCCGTGGATATCCGCTTGCTCAGCGGGGATCGCCGGAGCGATCTCCGCTGAGCAGGAAGATGACAGGTCCGTCTCTGCACAAAGCGCAGGGACGGACCTGTCAGAGCGCCGCTCTCCCCTATGAAATCGGGTGACGATGGTCCGTAGAGTCCGTCGTCATCCGATCCACTCTGCAGACGGATGAAAAAATAGGGTTTTCCTCCGTCTGCAGAAACGGACCATAGCGGACACGGACGAGATCGGGTGTCAGCGGCTCATCCGCTGACACCCGCTATTCCATATGGATACATGTATGTCCGTTTTTCATCCCAAAACGGAAGGATGCAAAACGGACATACGGACCATCCGTGTGAAAGAGCCCTTAGGAGATATCCAGGGTAGCTACAGGTTAACCTTATTATAGGTTTACCTGTAGCAAAAAGTGGTTGTAAAGGGTTTACAACCACTTTAAAAGCAGAAACGCCCCTCAATATACTGAATATGTTGAGCCTCCTGCCCTGCCTTCCCAAATGCAGAGCGGCAGCTGGTTCACTGTCATGTATTGCTGGCAGGAGTTCTTGCTCACTGTGATTGTGGCCTATATGGACATACGCTGTTCACCTGTTTCTAATATGCTCTATTATACGCTTTTGTATATTTGTTTATGAAAATATAAATAAAGATTATATATATTAAAAAAAAAAAAAAAAGTCAGCTCCTTAGCATTTATTATGTACTTGGGCAATCTTTAGGACAGCACTGATCTTGGCACACCATAATAATAAAAAACAAAAAAACAAAACAAAAAAATGCATGTTTGTCTTTATTTGTTGGTCCTTATTAATTAATACATTTTGTCTTTAAAAAATGAATAGGGTTTAATTGGGGATTAGTTTGTGAGACACTGAATGACTAGTTTAGGTTAGAAAAACAAATACAGCTTAGTGAAGAATTCACAGTTTTAAGAGAGATTTGAATATACCTACTAGGCCTTGAAATCATGAATTCTTCACTAAGCTGCTTTTGTTTTTACAACCTACCAGAGACATCAGAAAACCTGTTTTATAACATATGATTGTTTCAAGGGTGTTGCATGAAATCACAGATTATTTCACAGCACCACAGCAAGGACAGACATACCTAGGGCCTTTCTTCCTGCTTTGTATGTAACAGCAAAAGAACTTACATAAATCAGATAGGCCTTGTGATACTGGATAACAATACTACAATACTACCTCCCACCCACTTTCTATACAATCTGATTGTACAATCTCCTTTAGATCTCCCAATAGCTATGTAGTACAAGGGCCTGTCTGATTTGATACAAATTGAATGGACTGGTCAGGTGCGTCATCCTATTCCATAGTTTTGGTAAATCTAAAGGAAATTGTACAGAGATTGTACAATCAGATTGCATAGTGTATGGCTATCTTTAACCACTCCCTTACCTTACATCTCCTCCCCCCGGGTGGACATCATATGACGCCCTCCGGTTCTCACGGCTCCTGCGGGCCCACGTTGCGGCGATCGGGATGAGGTGTGTCCAATGAAAATGTCTATTTACTACGTGACCGGCTGATTACCCAAGTATCTGTCTCCAGCCCATCAGAGTACCTGAGTACCTATTTGCAGCCCATGCCTCATAGAATATACGTTGGGATGTTTGCTTTCCAAAATGGGGTCATTTTGTGGGTATTTCCACTGTCCTGGTGATCCAGGACCTTCAAAAGTGTGATAGGTAGGAATGAAATTAGATGTGTAATTTGCGCTCCTAGATGATGCTCCCTGCATGTTGGGCCTCTGTATGTGGCCAGGCTGTGCAAAAATCTCATACACGTGGTTTTGCCATACTGAGGAGTAGCCGATTATATTTCAGGGTGTAATTGTTGCTCTGTACATGCTATGTGTTAGAAATATCTTATAAATTTACCATTTTTTTGTAAAAATAAATACGTATTCATTTTCTTTCCAAATTTTTTAAAAACTTGTGGAAAAAAATGACATGTTCAAAAGACTCATATTGCCTCATAGAATATATGTTGGGGTGCTTGCTTTCCAAAATTGGGTCATTTTGTGGGCAATTCCAATGCCCTGGTGCTCCAGGGACTTCAAAAGTGTAATAGGTCGTTGGGGAATTGTATGTGTAATTTATGCTCCTAGAACACCTGACGGTGATCCCTGCATGTTGAGCCTCTCTATGTGGCAAGGCTGTGAAAAAGTCACACACATGTGGTATCGCCATACTCAGTAGGAACAGCATAATGTATTTTGGGGTGTAATTGGAAGTGTGCATATGCTGTGTGTGAGAAATAACTTGGTATGTCAATTTTTGTGTAAAAAAATAAATAAATACATTCTTACCGTATATACTCGCGTATAAGCCGAGTTTTTCAGCACATTTTTTTGTGCTGAAAGTGCCCCCCTCGGCTTATACTGGAGTCAAGCTTTTTTCTGCAGAAAAAAATGACATTTTCCGACCCGACTTTACAGCCTCGTATCTCGGGGCCATTTGATGCTAGGAACCCCAAACACGAGAACATATCCAAATTTGGAGTTCCTAGCCCCAAGTGGCCCCGAGATACAGGGCCCCAAAGTCGGCCAACTGTGTCCATCTGCAGCAATGTCATCTCGGGACCCTTTGGGTCCAGAGACCCCAAATATTGGCTGCAGCTAAGAACCCCTAACTACCAAGTTTGAAGTTCAGGGGACCTATGGCTGCAAATGGGTACAGTGAGGCATGCAAATGGGCACAGTGAGGCTGCAAATGGGCATTGTTGACCCTCTTTTCCAATTCCAGTAGCTGCGCATTTCTCACCCTAGGCTTATACTCGAGTCAATAAGTTTTCCCAGTTTTTTGTGGTAAAATTAGGTGCCTCGGCTTATATTTCATATAGTAATTTTTCCAAGAATTGTGGGAAAAAATTACAACGTCAAAAAACTTGCCATGTCTCTTACTAAATACCTTGGAATGTTTACTTTTCAAAAAAGGGGCATTTGGCAGGTATTTGTACTTTCCTGACATTTCAGGGCCTTAAGAAATGAGATTGACAGTCAGAGCATCAGGTGTGATCAATTTTAGACAATTGCCAATGATTGCCACCATAGCTTGTAGACTCTATAACTTTCACACAGACTAATACATAATATCCACTAATTTGGGTTATCTTTACCAAAGAGATGTAGCAGTGTACATTTTGGCTGTTGATTTCAATGGACTGCACTACACATGGCAAAGTAGCTCATGGGACATTTCGGCGTGGTACGAGCTGCACGTTTTTTTACTGCGTTTTGCTGCATTTGTCATCGTTTTTTTCATGTGGCAAATTGTGTGTTTGCTTCTGTGTTTAACAATTAATGACACTGAAAGTGCAACTAGGTAATTTTAGGTATATAAATGTGGCCATACACTATACAATCTGATCGTACAATCTCCTTTAGATTTACCAAAACTTTACAATAGGAGGACACACCATCTATCCAATTACTCTGTATCCAATCAGGCAGGCCTTTGCACTACATCAGGGGTGTCCCGTGGGCTGTATGCGGCCCTAGAGAGTTTATTATGCAGCCTGAGCCTGTCTGGAGGTACACTGGAGAAGCCAGGCAAACGCACGTATAGAGTAATGCTGGGGAAGGTGTGCACACATAGTTGATGGGCGAAGGGTGTGTGCTAATGAGGTCAGCTGGTAAACTCCTTCCTGCGTCTTATTGGTTTCTCCATCCCAATCTACATACCAGCAAGTGATGAAGCTTTCTAAGAAATACAGCAACGACTAAGGTAAGGCCTTGTTCTCAAAATCAAAGAAAGCTTTTATTTTTCTGCAACTGAGGTACATTAATGGTATATTGGTATGTAGGGGAGCTGGATTTTAGAAAAAATAAAAAAAGGTGAACTTAGACATTAAGCGGTTTAGTGTGTGGGCAGTAGTCCATTTTGACTTGACACGTGGCAGGAGGTGGTGTAAAGCAAGTTTTATTGCATCACACATCTCCTTTTTTTCCCCATAAACTTTATGTGAAGTGTACAAAGTGACATTTTTTTCATGTCACGGTGCAGTGTGTTGTGCCTGCTGTGCGGTGACATGCCAAACATGGTGCATAAAATCACACATCTCTGGAACGCAGAGAAACACAGCGAAGTAATGTGAACATGACACACAGAAAAGTATTGTTTTTGTGTCATTACAGTTACCTGGATTTATCCATGAGAAAAAACACAGGTAAACTGTACATAGTGTGAATGGGCCCTAAATGAGTACAATTATTTTTTTTTGCCAGAAAACAAATGCAGGGTATTAGTGGAGTTTGTTGTACAAAGGAACCTTTACAAATGGTGTATCACACACTGTGTGCCTCATTGTAAAACTGTTGGGAAGAACTGTCAGCGTTGCACTAATTATCACATTGGCTAAGAAACTGTAAAAAGACATCTGGTTGCTACTGACAACCAGTGATGTAAGTAACTGAGTTAAAATAAACAGAGTTACCTAACGCAGTTACTTTAGAGGGTAACGAGTAATCTAACTGATTACTTTTCCCCTCATGGTAACTCAGTTCCCATTACTTTGGCTTAGTTACCCCAATTACTACTACCGCCACTAGATGGTAGTAGTGCAATTCCGGTGTCCTGCCGCAAAAGTTCCCCCGCCGGATAAGGACCCCCTGTACTGCGCAGGCGCAGGGCTTGCGCAGTATGAAGGACTACAGAGCTTCCGAAAATTGCCGAACCTAAACAGCTCTGAGTGAACTCTACACCGCGCAGGTGCAGTTAACATGTAATTGTACAAGGCGATGCCGCACGCTCCCGATGCTCGTGCTACTCTGCAAGGGGCGTCTATCGTGTAAGTAAGGGGCGGGTCTTGTATTACTGTAACCAAGGGGCGCATTTATTATTATTGTTATATATCAAGCTCTGCCCATTAATTTAACATTCGCCCTCTTCTTTAGCCATCCGCCCCTTATACGATATAATAATAATAGACCCGTCCCTTGCTTACACGCTATAACAGATCTGCCCCTTGGTTAGAGTAATAATAGAGCAGCCCCTTGGTTACACGATATACAATAATAATAAATGCGCCCCTTGGTTACAGTAATACTAGACCCGCCCCTTAGTTACACGTATAGAATATTTAAAAAAAAGTCAGTTACTTTGCTGCGTAACTAATTACTTTTCCAATGTAGTAACTGAGTTACTAACGCAATTACTTTTTGGGAGAAGTAATTTGTAACTTAACTAATTACTTTTTTAAAGTAAGATGACCAACACTGCTGACAACACAGCCACTTCTCAGACAATGTGCATATTCAGTTTACCTTAAACAGCTCCTTATTCGCCCTTCTGTTATCTATGTTTTTAGATTCTACAATAATGTCACAATCAGGAAACACATTCACCTCTATTCACACCTTTCCCACTTTCCTGGTTCATGTACTCTGACTGACCCTGTAAGGGAGATTAAAGCGGAACTAAACTCTCTCAGTTAAAATGAACTATCTTTAATCCTTGCTGCTGGCAATAGTAAATAGATAGGAACGTATATTATATGGACTAGTTTAAAACTTTTTTTTTTTTTTTTTACATTCATTCAGTTGCTACCTGGTTTCTGGCCTAGGCAGAAATGATGTCATACCTCCCAAAATTCTTCATGGGCATTTTTGTTCTTTCATCTGGAGGAGAGAATAGGAGGGCTAAGCCGTTGCTATGACGACACATTTCAAAGGGTGTGGCCTCCTTTCTCAAGTCCTTCTGCCTGCATGCCTGAGCTAAGGGGAGATGGATTTCAGGAAGTTGATGCTACCTGAATCAGCTGCCTTTAGTCAAGATGATTACAGCTAGAAAGGCTAGGGGGGTATTTTCAAAGTGATTTCTCAACAGAATAAAGCATGGAGACATGGATGCATGGATGAGTTTGCTTGTAACATTAATATGATTTAAATAGCTTTCTAGGTTTGTGGTGCTCAGATACAGTTTAAAACCCATTTGTTCTAAGAAACTCCTTCAGGGGCTTTGCGGCACCACCCTATTGCATCTGTCATGTTAGTTTAAAGTGATACTAAACCCAGGACCCTGCATCCACTATATCTGGTCTCCCACGGTACACATAACAGGGAAATACAATTATTTTAGTAAATGTAAACTACTAAATACCTTTTTTCATCAGCAGTATATAGCAGTCTTGTGACTTCTATCAGTGTCTGGCTGAGCACTGGGCAAAGCTTGTAGGAGGAATTTTCAGTCTCCTCTGACTCTCCTATGAGGATGCAGGATCCCTGACCATCTGTCATGACAGTGCCGATTGGCCCTGTGCTGATCACATGCACCCTCCCAATAAAAAATAAAAAAATAAACTCTCAGCAATACACACCAAACTGAGCATGTGCAGAGTGCCTTCTAGGGCTCTGTACTATCAGGAGATAGATTGGGGACAGTAGAACAAGGGGAGGTTTAAAGTAGACAGGATCAAACAGCCTTTTTACACAGCCCTTGGGTTCCAAAGTGAGTATAACAACCATGATTTGCTGCATATACAGACTGATTTTACTGTTATGGGTTTAGTAACACTTTAATTGTCAATCGGGTTTTTAAAGAGGTCATAAGGCTCAAAGCAGAACTCCAAGCAACAGCTAACTGGAAATACATATTTGGGAGCTGTTTAACTGACAAAAGATTGAATTTCTATCCATCCATTCCCCAGACTGACACAGCTCTGTAAACACAGCACAGCCCTGTCTGGCAGGGAAGGAGACCTGATTTTTTCTGTGCTGCAAGTCAGTGACACTAACAGGTCTTATTCCTTCCCTGCTTGTGACTGGAGTTCATTCTCTGTCACTCTGCTCTCTCCTCTTATCAACATGCATTCTGAACTGCTGATTGGCTCCTTGTGCTGCTTCTTCCTCTCCAAGTCTGAGTTGTACTGTATAGGGTGCTGCAAGAGGCTGATACTATGTCAACATTTAGGTACTCACACTACTTGCAATAATAAATACATTTAGTGAGTGATAAATCAATGAAAACAGAGCTCCATTTATTTGTGCCTATTATGCCTGAAATTCAGCTTTAATGGAAGATTCACCTACCTACCTACCTACATGGTCCCCTCCATTCTTTGTAACCTATAAATGTAAAAAGTCCAAAGCTATACTTGCCTTTAAACAACTCTTGGTTTTCTCTGGTTTCTAGTATCAGGAGAATGTCTTTGTACATGTAGAACCACCAATCAGATGCCTCAACCCGAGCAGATAAAACACTTTTTATTGATGTTAGGGAGAAGAGGGTAAAGAAGGGAAAACATTTTATAAGGCTTTATGTCTATTCTAAAGCCCCATACACACGCTCGGATTATCCGAGGACCAGGTCCGTCGGATCATGTCCGTCATACTTTGTCTGATGTTGGTTTTGCGTACACACGGTCGGACAAAGTTGTTGGAAAATCCGATCATTCTGAACGTGGTGACGTTTGTTGCCTACGACGGGACTACGTAGAGGCTAGTAGCCAATAGCTTTGGTCTTGTAATGTGATCTGAGCATGCGTAGCACTTTGTCCGTCGGACAACGGTACACACGATCGGATTTGGTGTGATCGGACCGTGTTGTCGGAAAATCTATCCAGCAGGAGATAGGACTTTGTCTGTCGGACAATCCGACGTACACTGTCCGATGGTGCATACACACGGTCGGATTTTTCAACAACATTGTCCGATCGGACAGAATCCATGCAAAAATCCTACCGTGTGTATGGGGCTTAAGGCTGACAACCACCATAATACATTTTTTTTGGGGGTACTGGGATGGATGTGCTCTCATGCCTAGGGGGAAAGAATCGCGATCTTGATTCTTAATGATTAATCGTGCAGCTGTAACACAAGCCAATGCACATAAAAACACAACATAACACAACACACAAGAAAATGTATGTTAGCATTTTTTCTGGATTGTGGTGATTTTTTTTATGTGCTGTATGGTGTGGAAAGGACTGTCTAACATTATGCATTTTTTTTTTTTTTTTTTTTTTTTTTTTATCAAATACTTTGATTAGTCAAAAGACTGTGATTAAGATGTAGTCATGAGTAAAGTAGTACCAACACAGTATTTTTATGATTCCTGGGTGTACAGACTTATTTGTTTTCTGGATGTTGTCCTGATATGTCCCTTTATTTATGGGCCTTTATCTCTTATGACTTGATTTCTTATCACTCGGCTATATACTAGTCGCGTACCAAATGCCCATCTTTTAAGGATAACTTCATTTTTTAAATCATAGGAGTTGCTTTATTATATCTAAGCAACTACTGTATGTAAAAATAACCAAATAGCAGACAAGGAAGGAGATGACACAACATACTTGTCTTCCCTGGAAGATTTCTACAGTATGTTGCACTGTACTAATGTAATCCGGTGGAGACTAGCATCAGACACCCATGCCTATGTATAGTAGTGCTGCACGATTAATCGCGAAAAGAACGCAATTTCGATTCACCCCCCCCACACAATCTCGTTTTTGGTTGACCCGTCATTTTGTTTACCACCGCCGGTTCCACGTAACCAGCGTGGAACGCAAATGGCGGATATCGGAACTGACGTCAGTCATCGGAGTGATGCGGCGCACCACTGCCTGGGTGTGGGCGGGTACAGCCAGTGGTCGGGAAAGTGCGCACTGCGATGGCAGCGATGCCGGACTTGGTCTGATAGATTTTAGGGGGGTGGTGACACTGGTGAGTCATGTCATACATCATTACAGTGAGGAGGAACATGATTATATATATATATATATATATATATATATATGATATTAAGCACTGCAACCCCCAGCATTACGACCCTCAGCATGGCCCTAGGGGGTAGATGCATTATAAACTACATGAAGACTGAAGGCCCTAGGTGGTGTACTGAGCACTATAACCCCCAGCATGATTCTGGTTTATGGGGGGCTACAACCCTTAGCATGTCCCACTACTATACACAGGTCCCTGCTGGGAATTGTAGTCCCCCATAGAGAATAAGTCATGCTGGGGAGTTGCAGTCCTCAGTGCTATATGACCACCCCCCCCCCACATAGGGTTGGTTAGTTGGTTGCTTAGGGTTGTAGTCCCCCATAAACTGGACTCTTTTTTTATACCGTGATGAGCTTCCAAACCTCCACGTCCTCTAGTAAGTGTTTTTAACCCGTTGGTGAATTAAAAGTTTAATGCTGCTGCACTTGGAGGCACTTGGAGGCGCCTTCTCTTTTTTTTTTTTCCTAAATGGGTAGAGATGGCAGTGATGTCGGATTTTATGAAATAAGAGGACAAAAAGGTTCAGCTATACATTGTATAGCTGAACCTTTTTGTCCTCTTGTTTCATAAAATTTCAAAAGCGAATTGAAGAATGAAGAAGGCACATCTAGAGGGAACACTCATATTATCCTTGGTCCAAGAACAAGTACTCCCTACACCGTCTTCCTCAACCGTTTCAACGCAGAGGAACCCTTGAAACTTTTCTGATCTCAGAGAACTAAAAATGACTATATCTACAACTCATGGTACATTAGTGTGATGTAGGGTGACCACATTTCCAAACTGCCATTCAGGGACACCCCCACCCTTTTCCCAATAATAAGCTGGATTTCAAAACCCTCGCCCGACGATGGAATCGGTCACTCCTCGAGGTTGGAGGTTCTGGGGCTAATGCAGTCTCGGGGTTGACAGGGAATTCAGGTGCGGGTGATTTGTTGTGCGAATGGCTGGTGTTAGCAATTAAATCATCCCTGTCACCATGCTTGATATGGTGTCAGGATGATGAAATCACATTATTTCTATGACTACATTGTTATATATAATGAAATTGTTCAACTCACCTTAAGGTAGAATCAGTGGGAACCCTGAGCTTGTCACTTGCCACCAGACACAGCTTGCCACCGTCGCCTGCCCCCAGATGCAGCGTGTCACTTGCTGCTGTCCGTGGTGGAGGTGGAGTCGGCCCATTGAGAGCACTGGGCGCGGAGGAGGAGGAAGTTAACTCCTCCTCCGCTTTGAAAGCTGGCAGTCGCAGTCATGATGTCACTGGTTGATAGACGCCAGTCGGCTCTAGCAACCAGTGGCCTAGCCAGTAGAAGTAGAGAAGAGTCTCTCAGGTGGAGGTGGGGAGGCAGAGCCAGCGCCATGGCGTTAGCGGAATATTGCTCCCCTGTCAGTTTCATTCCGGGACATTGTATTGTCCCGGAATGAAGGTGCCCGGGACCCGGGACAGACCTGCTAATTGCGGGACTGTCCAGGGCAATCCGGGACACATGGGCACCCTAGTGTGATGGTCAGTAGAAAGAATGCTCCTTACACTTGTGGCCATTGGGAAGAATTCCCCCTTACACATAGCTAAAAAGATCAATGGTGTCAGTGGGAACTTATTTGAGAGGCAGACATTTCTCATTGCTCAAGGAACCCCTTGCAACCTCTTGAGGAGCCCTAAGGGTTCCATGGAACCCTGATTAAGAAAGGCTGCCCTACACTATTAGCAGTGTGCGATCTCTTGTGATTTCATGGCACAGTACCGCACAGACATTATGTAAGGCACCTGGCAGTAAAGAGATTGATACAGATATGTGAAGTGGATGCCTTTCTTCTTTTCTCTCCTTGGCAGCAGTTCCAGTGCAGACACAGACAGGCTGAATGTAGCATAGCAACGTTTGCATTGGCCTGGGCCTGTGATGACAGCTAAAGGCACAGAAAAGAAAAGGAGGAGCTAAAGGCTTATATGTGCAATGTTGTTGGTTTCTCTGCATGTGCAAAAAGAGTTAGGCTGGGTTCACACCATTGCGAATTGGATGCGAGTTCCCTGCATTAAGCAGGAGATTTTAATCGGCTCTCTATGGAGTCAGTTCACATATCTCCGCTGTGGCTCCGATGCGAATTTGCACAGGAGTCCTGTACGTCTTTTGGTCTGTTTCAGGTCCGATTTCAGCCCAAAATTCGGGCTAAAATCGGACCTGAAACGGTGAACCAGGACGCACCAGACCCCTGCTGGGAGCTGCATGCAGCGATGGTGTGAACCCAGCCTTAAAGTGGTTGTATACCTCAGACATTAAATATGAGCAAAGAATATCCCTCTATGGTGTACTTGTTTCAATCTAGAGCACTAAGTGTCATTTCTGTTTGCTGCTTCATTCCTCTGCTATTAGCATGAGTCACTTCTGACAAGTTTTCCTGACACCAAGAGAAAAAAGGTGATGGAGAGGGACCTCCAGCAGATTGACAGCCTTAAAGCGGTGTTCCGGCCGAAATTATACTTTTTAAATAAAAATACCCCTATAATCAGTGATGTAAGTAACTGAGTTAAAATAAACTGAGTTACATAACGCAGTTACTTTAGAGGGTAACAAGTAATCTAACTGATTACTTTTCCTCTCATGGTAACTCAGTTCCCATTACTTTGGCTTAGTTACCCCAATTACATCTACCGCCACTAGATGGCAGTAGTGTAATTCCGGTGTCCTGCCGAAAAAGTTCCCCCACCGGATAAGGACCCCCTTTACTGTGCAGGCGCAGCACTTGCGCAGTACGAAGGACTACGGAGCTTCCGAAAATTTCCAAACCTAAACAGCTTTGAGTGCGCAGGCGCAGTTAACATGTAATTGTACGAGGCGATGCCGCACGCTCCTGATGCTCGTGCTACTCTGCAAGGGGCGTCTATCGTGTAACTAAGGGGCGGGTCTAGTATTACTGTAACCAAGGGGTGCATTTATTATTATTGTGATATATCGAGCTCTGCCCATTAATTTAACATTCGCCCTCTTCTGTAGCCATCCGCCCCTTACACGATATAATAATAATAGACCCGCCCCTTGCTTACACGTTATAACAGATCTGCCCCTTGGTTAGAGTAATAATAGAGCAGACCCTTGGTTACACGATATATATAACAATAATAATAAATGCGCCCCTTGGTTACAGTAATACTAGACCCGCCCCTTAGTTACACGTATAGAATATTTAAAAAAAAAAAAAGTCACAGTTACTTTGCTTTGTAACTAATTACTTTTCCAATGTAGTAACTGAGTTACTAACGCAATTACTTTTTTAAAGTAAGATGACCAACACTGCCTATAATACACAAGCTTAATGTATTCTAGTAAAGTTAGTCTGTAAACTAAGGTCTGTTTTGTTAGTTTTTAGCAGTAGTTTGTTATTTTATAAACTTGCAGCAGGTCGTGGCCATCTTAAGTGTGGGCATCTGAAGCCAGACTGTATTTCTTCCTGGATCTCATCCTTGCAGATCTCGTACATGCTCAGTGCAGCATAAGCAGTGTAATAGGTTTCAGGTCAGGTTTCCATAGCAACGGCAGTTTGAGAGGAAGTTGCTGCCCCTTCCCAGGAGGCATTGCAAACAGGAAATGATGCGATGGGCCGCGGCCAGGGAGGAGGAAGTGAAAAATGAATACAGCAGATATACAGTCTGTGCTGAAAAAAAAAAAAAATCCAATTTGTTTACAGTGCACAGTTTAGTGAGGGATGCTGAAGAGTTGTAAAAGTGGGTGGAACTCCACTTTAACTCTGTTCCTGTGAGCTGTGTGAAGGGGGCATGTCCTTGCCCTCCAATCAGCTCTTACAGCTCTCCTCACTGAGCTCTGCAGAGTGTAATTTCATCTTTCCGCCCTTTTTTCTGAACTCCCAGACAAGCTTATAAATTAAGCACTTAGAACAGATGTAGAGAAGACTCAGATAAATAGGTACAACTTATGTAGGGGGATTTGTTTAATCTCTGTGTATCCCCTAAGGGACTTCACTGGGTATATGTAAGGGTTTACAACCACTTCAATGCATTTTGAATTAGAAAATAAACTAGAACTAGAAAAGGTAAAAGGTATGATTGGTCACTATGCACAGCAGATCTATACTGGAGTCAAGCACCTTTCTGCAGCAGAGAATGACATTTTCCGACCGTTTGGGGCCCTGTATCTCGGGGCCACTTGGTACTAGGAACTAGGAAACAAATTTGGTGTGCAGACCCAGCAGAACTAGCACTACAACATATCCAAAGATGGGGTTCCTAGCACTAAGTGGCCCAGAGATACGGGGCCCCAAAGTCGGTTCGGAAAATGTCATTCTCTGCTGCAGAAAAGTGCTTGACATTTTCCGAACCGCCTTTGGGGCCCTGTATCTTGAGGCGACTTTGGGTCCCGAGACCCCAAATTTTGGCTGCAGCTAGGGGGCATTTAGGAACCCTTAACTACCAAGTTTGAAGTTCGGGGGACCTATAGCTGAAATGGGCACAGTGAGGCATGCAAATGGGCACAGTGAGGCTGCAAATGGGCATTGTTGACCCTCTTTTCCACTTACAGTAGCTGCACATTTCTCACCCTAGGCTTATACTCGAGTCAATATGTTTTCCCAGTTTTTTGTGGTAAAATTAGGTGCCTCGGCTTATATTCGGGTCGGCTTATACTCGAATATATACGGTAATTTAAAATCATGCTCTGTGTTTTCATAAATTATGCAACATATATTTTATTTTTTGTATAGAACCACATTATGTATAATACATTAAACTTTAATTACAACTAAGGTACAGTTAATTAAAAGGTAATATGCAATTTGGCTAAAAGATCAGAACCACTTCCTCCAACGAGCCAATGATATTAACTTCAGCTTACAAAACAATTAGAAGACAATAAAAGTATGCCTTCTTAGTCATTATTAATTGGTAAATTCACCCAAAAAATGAATTTCTTGGCAAATTCTATAGACTAAAACCACTTGACCAAGATGTAATTACAGATCATGATGACCCACAACTAAATTTTAAGGCCCCCCCCCATCAACCTTTCTCAGTAATGCCTGGTAGTGCCAACCGTAACAATACTGTCACCAACATAAACAAATTATGATTAACAAAAGGAACGGCAGCCGGAGAGCTGTCGGTACACTTCTAGGAATCAATGCTGAGAATAATTTGCCAATGAAAGGCAGCAGTGCAGGTACGGTAATTAACTGTAAACCTTATATTTCCATTTAAATACTCTTCAGTAACTCACCAGTCTCACATAGGCAAAAGTCATTATCGCCTAGGTAAGAAAGAAGGAAGTGCTGCATTGCAGAATGAAAATCTATTAGGGTAGGTATTATCTATCTAGAATATTCCCCAATAATAAAACAGTCTTAAATGCCCACATTGTATGACACAAAAAAGCTAATTATTTCTCCTTGCAGGAACTTTAGACATCTAGGGACCACTATATGCCACACAGATCACCATATGCTGTGACAACCAGAGAAGTTGCCCACAGTCAATAAGCCATATTTGTAGATTGCATGCTTAAAGCAAAACTACACTGCATCTGAGCACCACAAACCCAAAAAAAACACCATTTCATTTTTTTTTATTATTCAAAGCAAACTCATGAATCGTGTAGCAGTTACTTCCTAGTAACCATCTGCCCTTAGATCAGGCATGCAGGCAGGAGGGTGTGCTTAGCTGAGAAAACCCCTCCTCCCCTGCTGAAGACTCCTGTGTTTTATGACATCATTTGCCTAGGCATGGAAAGCAGGAAGTAACTGAAGAAATGTGAAAACAAAGGTTTAAAGCAAGAAAATAGTATATATTTTCCTATTTACTAATGCTAGCAGCATAAGGAATAAAAATCATTGTTGACTGAGAGATTGAAGTTCTGCTTTAATACTGAAGCATACACTTTTTCTTATGACCCTCCACTAATGCAATTTTCTTACAAAGGACCAACATCGCCAAAAAAGTGGTTTTCCTAAAAGGGACAGGTTAGATGATTACTAACCTTAAAGCGGAGTTCCACCCAAAAGTGGAACTTTCGCTCATTTGTCTCCTCTCCCCCTCCGGTGCCACAATTGGCACCTTTCGGGGGGAGAGGATACCTGTCTTAGACATTTATCCTGTTCCCACTTCTGGGAGTCCGGGCTGCGGCCACGTGACTTCACCATGGGGCTCCCTCCTCCTCCCTCCTCCTCTCGCTGTCCCCGGGCCAGTAGGAGAGAGGAGCGGGGCCTCGCTCATGCGCAGTAGGGTTCCCGGTGTGAAGCCTTAAGGCTACACTGCCGGGTACCCTTACCCGCAATGGCGGCGGCAGCGCCCGACAGCTGATGGAAACATCAGCTGCGGTGCCGACATTGCGGGACTCCAGGACAGGTAAGTGTCCTATTGTTAAAACCTAGCAGCTGCAGTATGTGTAGCTGCTGGCTTTTATTTTATTTTTCTGGGCGGAACACCGCTTTAAAGAACTCTCAGAGATTTTCCCATTTTTACCATTAAGGTGGAGCCAATGCCTCTACAGTAATGTTTCTCCTAACTTCGGAAATATGCTAACAAGTTGCACACATAGTTTATAGAATTATTCTGTTTCTATTGCAAAAAAAATGGAAGAAAGTAAAGAAATCCCTTCAACAGAATAAGAAGGACTTTAAGTTTGAAGTGGAAATGAAGGCAAACAGCTACAGTCACAATGGAAATATGTAATACCAACTGTCTTACAGGCCAAAAACTTGTAATTGTGTTCATCTAGTTTTCTAGTCTAGACATTGCTGTCAGACAACATTGCCTGGATCAGTTTCTCTAGTACAGGGGGTCCCCGGGTTACGAAGCCGTTAGGGACTTTCCTCCAGTTTGTAATCTGGAAATGTTCCTAAGTCGGCCGCGCAAGCGCAGAACAACAATTACGGACTTTTCCGATGTTCCGCCGAATGCCGAGGCTCCGTCTGGCCGCGCATGCGCAGAAGGCCAGATGGTCCGCGCAGAACGGCAGAGAGTCCCCGCAGCCCCCTGTTCGTAAGTAGGGGTGGTTCGTAAGTCGGGCGTTCGTAAGTTGGGGAGTCCATAGATAAATAAATGGAGGCTTTCATCGTGTCAGATATTGTAGAGAATTTGCCACATCCCTTTATATATAGAAAGAAAAGGTGGTTTGAACCCCTCCTCCCCAAAGAGAGTTGGACTTTAAATTGGTTAAAAAATGTATTTATTGAACAAGAAAAGACAAAAAGACTATGCCAAAAAAATCATCTACACATGATGATTGGTAAAACAAACACCGACAATAACACAATTGCACATAAAATGGTATCTTGCAAATTAAATATAACGATACATATACAGAGTAGTTTCACTCCAATGTCTGATAGTACTTTCCAGTGTCCAACTTTCCGGTGTCCAACATCCGGGATAAGTCCTAGAGGTAAAGCTAGTGTCTTTGCCTAGTGTCTATTATTAGTGTCTTTGCCAATTTAAAGTCCCACTCGTTTTGGGGTGGATGCAAACCACCTTTTCTCTAGTTTAGTCCTAGCGGTAGAGCTTGGTCAAGGACTATCCCGCCGCCTGTGATTGGACAGTGAAAGAACAGAAACAAACATAAGAGTAACCCTGTGTTTTCTCCTCTTATCAGTCAGCCTAATTGGAGGTTTTAGAAAAAAAACATGTCAAGTGGGACTGCAGTATTATTAAACCCCTTTGGACTGACATGTTGTTATCTAATTTTTATAAGGTCACCTGATGGAAAATCTCACAAGAAGTGGCCCTCATCTCTGTGTTGCTAAGGGTTTCTTTATTTATTTAAGCAGCTTGGTTGGTTATCCCACACAACTGGAAACCTAGCATATGACCATCTATTGCTGAGTGGATTAGGGAGATATGTCACCTAACAAGGATGGAAAGTCTAACGACATTCATTAAGGACAGATACAAGACTTCCTACCAGACCTGGTATACATGGATCATGTTCACAAATTCAGATAATTTTAAGTCATATCTACAAATGGTTCTATTGAGGTCTAAACATATATTTGTCCCTGCTCTTAAAGAGAGGGGACCTATATCTACTAGGACACCCTTGCCTCCTCCTTTGTACACTCTCCTGCACTCTCAATACATGTACAGTGCCTTGAAAAAGTATTCATACCCCCTGAAATTTTCCACATTTTGTCATGTTACAACCAAAAACTTTAATATATTTTATTGGGATTGTATGTGATAGACCAACACAAGTGGCACATAATTGTGAAGTGGAAGAAAAATGATAAATGGTTTACAAAATGTTTTACAAATAAATATGTGAATAGTGTGGGGTGCATTTGTATTCAGCCCCCCTGAGTCAATTCTTTGTAGAACCGCCTTCTGCTGCAATTACAGCTCCAAGTCTATTTGGGGATGTCTCTACCAGCTTTGCACATATAGAGAGTGGCATTTTTGCCCATTCTTCTTTGCAAAATAGCTCAAGCTCTGTCAGATTGGATGGAGAACTTCTGTTAATAGCAATTTTCAAGTCTTGCCACAGATTCTTAATTGGATTTAGGTCTGGACTTTGACTGGGCAATGCTAACACATGAATATATGATTTGATCTAAACTATTCCATTGTATCTCTGACTGTATGTTTATGGTCCTGCTGGAAGGTGAACCTCCGCCCCAGTCTCACGTCTTTTGAAGACTCTAACAGGTTTTCTTGTAAGATTGCCCCGTATTTGGCTCCCTCCATCTTCCCATCAACTCTGATCAGCTTCCCTGTCCCTGCTGAAGAAAAGCATCCCCACAACATGATGCTGCCACCACCATGTTTCCACGGTGGGGATGGCGTGTTCAGGGTGATGTACAGTGTTAGTTTTCCACCACACATAGCGTTTTGCTTTTAGGCCAAAAAGTTAAATTTTGGTCTTATCTGACCAGAACACCTTCTTCCACATGTTTGCTGTGTCCCCCACATGGCTTCTAGCAAACTGCAAACGTGACTTCTTCTGGCTTTCTTTCAACAATGACTTTCTTCTTGCCACTCTTCCGTAAAGGCCAGATTTGTGAAATGCAGGACTAATAGTTGTCCTGTCTCCCACCTGAACTGTGGATCTCTGCAGCTCAGTTACCATGAACCTCTAGGCTGTTTCTCCGAATAATGTTATCCTTGCCTGGCCTGTCAGTTTAGGTGGACAGCCATGTCTTGGTAGGTTTGCAGTTGTGCCATACTCTTTCCATTTCCAGATGATGGATTGAACAGTGCTCTGTGAGATGTTCCAAGCTTGGGACATTTTTTTATAACCTTACCCTGCTTTAAACTCCACAACTTTATCCCTGACCTGTCTGGTGGGCTTATTTGCCTTCATGGTGCTGTTTGTTCACTAAGGTTCTCTAACAAACCTCTGAGCGCTTCACAGAACAGCTGTATTTATACAGAGATTAAATTACACACAGGTGGACTCTATTTACTAATTAGGAGACTTCTGAAGGCAATTGGTTCCACTAGATTTTAGATAGGGGTATCAGAGTTAAGGGGGCTGAATACAAATGCACGCCACACTTTTCAGATATTTATTTGTAAAAAGTTTTGAAAAACATTTATCATTTTCCTTCCACTTCACAATTATGTGCCACTATCATATAAAATCCCAATAAAATAAATTTACATTTTTGGTTTGTAACATGGCAAAATGTGGAGAACTTTAAGGGGTATGACAAATTTTTCAAGGAACTGTAACTCTTCCATTTTTTATTTTTTTCTTTGCTTTCCCTTTGCTGCTGCGGTTCTTCCAGGTCAGATTGTCACCCCTGAAATCATGCCTGCTTCACAGGTATGTGGAAACACTGCACCCTTCTGAAACTAATAAAACAAAGGGGCATCTAACCACCTTGAGGCCCAATCTCATACCTATTTGCCCTTGAGTTCTCAGTTCAAATCCTGGACTGCATGTTTGGGTTTCCTCTGTTTAGTGTAATGGACATATTGTAAGTATATTCACAGCTTTTCCCAGCAATAAATATAACAATTTTACACTATTGGAGGCTGTCATTTGTTTCCTTTGCTGGGCTGTCAATTTTGGAGCGAAGAAGATATGCAGTGGAATTAGAGATGCACTGAAATTTCGGCAGCCGAAACATAGCGGTGTTATCTGCATTTTGCCGATAAGAAAATAAGGTGCCGAAAATGCACTCAATTTTACTGCGATTTTACAGTGCTTATGGTTTTTAATTTTCATAGGTCATGTGACTCAAAAACCGCATCAAAAACGTGACACAGACCAGTGTGATTCGAACGTGATGACGTACGACCGGACTAGAATAAGGAAGTTCATAGCCAGTAGCCAATAGCTGCCCTAGCGTCGTTGTTTGTCTGTCGGACTAGCATACAGACGAGGGGATTTTTCGATAGGAACTGGGTCCGGCAGAGTTTCGGCGGGAAAATTTAAAACATGTTCTATTTCTAAAGTCCGTCAGAATTTTCAACAGTAAAAGTCCGATGGAGCCCACACACGATCGAATTGTCCGACGGATTCATTCTGTCGGACCTTTGCTGTCGAAAATTCCGCTCGTGTGTACACGGCATAAGGCTGGGTTCACACTGGAGAACGGAGCGGCTCACAGCAGCAGTCCGGTGCGTCTCCATTCACCATTTCAGCTCTGATTTCAGCCCAAATTTTGGGCTGAATTCGGACCTGAAACGGACCAAAACACACACAGGACCCCTGTGCAATTCGCACCAAAGCCACTCCGGAGATGTGTGAACCGGCTCCGTAGCGAGTCGGTCACAATCTCCTGCTATGCGAATTGGATGCGCATCCAATTCGCAATAGTGTGAACCCAGCCTAAAGCTTTATTTAGTTGCGCGGTTGAGGGGGGGGGATGGCAAAAATGTATGGTTGCGCCACATTTTTGCTGCTCACCAACCGCCCCCTCTTGAGCTGCAATAAGCAGTGGATAGGGGTGTTTACATGCTGTGGTCTCAGTGTTTTGTGCTTGCGGCAAATGTTTTCATTTAATGTAACGACCAGTGGGGTATTGTGGGGCAAATTGGGTAACGCTGAAAACGCCCCACAACCGTGTACAAAACGTGCAGTTGAGGCGCATTTCTTAGTAAAAATGGGGTTAAAACAGGCGGTGAAGAGGCGTCACAGCGCTTCCTCGCCATCTGTCAGTAGCCTCTGAAATGTGATCCGATCGGGTTTCAGAGGAAAGGGAGACTTCAATGCACGTCTAAATCTACCCTTCTGAGATGATCACTAAGTCAAATTTACATTGACAAGTATATTTACTTTCATTTCATATCAGGTTTTAAGACTTTTCTTTCGTTTAGTCCTGGCTGAATCCTTAGCTGACTTCCACTATTGACTTTGGAGCTTTTATCTATCTGCATTTGTATAACATTTTGGATGTATAAGCAATTTATAAACAGATACTAGATCTCCACCCTCCAGCAGGTGAATGGAAGGTGTTCGAATGGCACAGTCACTAGCACGCTATTAACCAGATACCAGGATCTTTCAAAATATCCTGAAATCTATGGCCTCTGGCCAACTTTCACTAATTCCTCTTAATCTAAAAGGGTACAGCCTATGAAAGCAATGTTAGCTCATAGCAGAGTTTCCCCAGGGAACAAACAGCTTGTTATTTTAGTGCACTATGAGCCGATGCCAAGTCTTAGTGATGACACATTGTACCAGCTTTTTATTCAGTATAACTGCTGGTCACATCCAGTATGGAGGACACAGGGCTGAGTAACATGATATACACTTTGCATAATGTCACAAATCTTGAAAATCATTCAACTAACCAAGTAATCAGAGAATAGTAATTCTATTTTCTGTTCTCACAAAGCTGTTATGCGTGGGTTGAACAAAATTTAAAGTGGAAATTTTGTCAAATCCTACAAAAATAAAATAAAAAAAGCAACTTTAGCTGCAATGCTCACCATCAATCTGAAGCTGTCCATGCAGTACTTCTTTTATTCCACAAGTCATCAGTCTTCCAGGCCACCAGCATCCTCTTTCAGTCATCTGAGCCCAGGCTGTTACAGACCTATCCCGGCTTTTTAATACACAGTTAAATAAAGCAGCACAGTGATCAGTTCATTTTTGTCACTCCATTTTCTTCCCCTGTTAGCACGTTCTGTGTCAAGACAAGCTCTGTCCCTGAGCTCTGCTGTACAGAGACGGTGGCTAATACCAAGTCAGACTCAAATACTTACACTGCTTGCCTTTAAAAGAATACACCTAATGATGTATTATTGAATACAGAGCTGTATTCATTTACAAAATGCAAACTAGTGAGGTTTTATGATCACTTAAGTTTGCTTTGCTTTATGTACCGTATATACTCGAGTATAAGCCAACCCGAATTTTACCACAAACAACTGGGAAAACATATTGACTCGAGTACAAGCCTAGGGTGAGAAATGCACAGCTACTGTAAGTGGAAAGAAGGGTAAACAATGCCCATTTGCAGCCTCACTGTGCCCATTTGCAGCCATAGGTCCCCCAAACTTCAAACTTGGTAGTTAAGGGTTCCTAAATGCCCCCTAGCTGCAGCCAAAATTGGCTCTCTGGACCCAAAGGGTCCCGAAATGACATTGCTGCAGATGGAGTCGGAAAACGTCAATTTCTGCTGCAGACTCGAGTATAAGCCGAGGGGGGCATTTTCAGCACAAAAAATGTGCTGAAAAACTCGGCTTATACTCGAGTATATATGGTACTTGGAAAACTGAGGTGCATTTGCATGAATAGGAAAACGTTTACATTAAAAGTATAAGAAACAAAAAAATGGGGCATTTTTTTTCCCCAATGACGTCGGGGCCCTTTCTACTCCCAATGCCCACAGTCTGGCCCCTCTAAAGTCTGAAGGACAGCAAACTGGCCCTTTGTTTAGAAAGTTTGGAGACACCTGTTCTACAGCTTTATAACAGAATGAGTAAAACACCTGAAAAGATACCTACAGATTATATTGTTTTCATTCTTGGCAGAATGGCAAACTTGCACTTAAGCCTCGTACACAGGATCGGATTGTTCGACAACAAAACCGTGGAATTTTGTCCGAAGGGCGTTGGCCCAAACTTGTCTTGCATACACACGGCCACACAATTGTTGGCCAACAATTATGAACGTGATGACGTTTCTCAGCTCTTTAGCGCCACCCTTTGGGCTCCTTCTGCGAATTTCAAGTTAGTAGAAGTTTGGTGAGTGTTGATTTGCGCTTTTCCTTTCGCACTTTTCATTTCTCACTTTGCATTTTGCGCTTTTCAGTTCGTTTCTGAATGGCCGTTCGTCAACCAGACATGTTGCGGAATCGGAGGAGATAACGTGCTGTTTATTATTGGCCTTGGAGTTATTGCTTTGGCATTATTTTTTAGGTTGACTAATGATTTGATTTGGTATATTTTCTATATTTTTCGATGCACAGAATGCACTTTTTGGTTAAGTTCTATTGGCAGAAAGCATGTCTAATTTTATTTGTTTTCTTTTTTTTAATGAACAATAAAAAAAAATGTGTAGAATAATACTTGGCTATGTGTCTTACTTCAAATGACAGTTTGGGAATAGGCAGTTACATTTAAAAAATACAATGTAAAATTAACAAGGAACACCAACATAGTTGTATCTTTATATAACAATGGTGAGTAAAAGTGCGCTAAAATGAACCTTCTACTAAAAACACAAATACTTAAACACTTCAAAATTATTATTATTTGTGTTTTTAGTAGAAGGTTCGTTTAACCACTTCCCGCCCGGTCAATAGTAAATTGACGTCCGGGAAGTGGCTTCGTTATCCTGACTGGGCGTCATATGACGTCCTTCAGGATAACAGCCGCCGCGCGCCCGTGGGGGCGCGCATCGCGGCGATCGGTGGAGCGGTGTGTCAGTCTGACACACCGCTACACTGATCTCGGTAAAGAGCCTCCGGCGGAGGCTCTTTACCACGTGATCAGCCGTGTCCAATCACGGCTGATCACGATGTACACAGGAAGAGCCGTTGATCGGCTTTTCCTCACTCGCGTCTGACAGACGCGAGTAGAGGGGAGCCGATCGGCGGCTCTCCTGACAGGGGGGTATGCGCTGATTGTTTATCAGCGCAGCCCCCCCTCAGATGCCCACACTAGACCACTAGGGAAGCCCCCAGGACCACCAGGGAAGCCCCCAGGACCACCAGGGAAGCCCCCAGCATGTGGATGGCCAGGTACATCCCCCATGGCCATCCACATGTTAAAAAAAAAAATCAAAAATATGCCAATCAGTGCCCACAGATGGGCACTGATTGGCACATCATATTAATAAAAAAAAAAGTAAAAAAAAAAGGATTCCCAGCAATGCCACCCATAAGTGTATCAGTGCCACTCATCAGCGTCCATCAGTGCCACCTATCAGTGCCCATCCATGCCACCTATCAGTGCCCATGCATGCCACCTATCAGTGCCCATCCATGCCACCTATCAGTGCCACCTATATGTGTGCATCAGTGCCACCCATAAGTACCCGTCAGTGCCGCCTATGAGTGCCCATCAGTGCCACCTGAGTGCCCATCAGTGCCGCATACCAGTGCCACCTATCAATGCCCATCAGTGCCACCTATCAGTGCCCATCAGTGCCGCCTATCAGTGCCCATCATCAGTGCCACCTCATCGGTGCCCCCTAATTGGTGCCACCTCATCGGTGCCCATCAGTGCCGCCTTATCAGTGCCCATTAGTGCCGCCTTATCAGTGCCCGTCATTGAAGAAGAAAACGCACTTATTTACAAAAAAAAATTAACAGTGACAAAGAAAAACTTGTTTTTTTGCAAAATTTTCGGTCTTTTTTTGTTTGTTGCGCAAAAAATAAAAATCGCAGAGGTGATCAAATACCACCAAAAGAAAGCTCTATTTGTTGGAACAAAATGATAAAAAATTTGTTTGGGTACAGTGTAGCATGACCGCGCAATTGTCATTCAAATTGCGACATCGCTGAAAGCTGAAAATTGGCTTGGGCGGGAAGGTGTCTAAGTGTCTGGTATTGAAGTGGTTAAGCGCACTTTTACTCACCATTGTTAAATAATACTTATTTGTGGTGCCAGTACACCACCCGATTGGCTTTATGATTTAGGTATCTTTTACATATATTACAGTAATTCAAATATTTTAATTATTCATATCAGCGCTTTAGTACCACATTATACCCATAGTAGTATCTTTGATATAAAAAACTACTGGATAATGGTGGTTTGGTAACTTGACCAAAAAAAAACATAATATTTATCTTGATATCACTAGAAAAAAAAAAAGCCTTTTTAAATACGTTTGGCAGAACTCCATCAGTATCACCAGCAAAGCAGCTCCATTATTATCCCATTAAAGAAGAAGAGAATGTGCGCAAAATTTTGACATTTCATAATTTGCCGCGTCACAAATGTTAATTCTCCATTAGGAACGCTAGTTTACAAGACCGACCGCTTCTGGCTCATCCTTGCTTCCGAGCATGCGTGTTTGGACTTTTGTCTAAAGGACTTGTGTACACACGCTCGGAAAATCCGACAACAACACATTTGTCCATGGAAAATTTGCAAACCTGCTAATGTGAACCTGGGCTCAAGCTGGTGCTGGGATTTCATCTCTCCCTTCTTATTGAAAGACTGTTTGTTAGGTTTCATCTTAAGCGCCGCATGTGGACTTTTACTAACCAAGTGACAATCACTCTCAGTCTGTTGTTACTTAGATTGTGATCCCGCAAGCTGGAAAATCTTTGTGCAAGGCGGAGCTGAGAGTGTCATTGTTGGGTAAGTGAGGTCGCGTAAGTGAGGTTGGCCAGTCTGTTGTCACCAGATGATGAGAAGGGCAGTGGTCTGGCCCCACGTATCGTCACAGTTACGACTGGTGCTGAAGCCAATACCTCATCTAGACTCCAAAGACCCGAAGCTGTTACACATTTGTACCACCGCTTTAGAAATTATATCACAACCATGAAAGATTAATAATACCTACAAATTGTCTACGTTGGCCTATAATAAAAATCTGAAACTGCTGCTCTTCTTGGAAGAGTTGAGGAAGAGCGGCATGGGGTGCCCAACAGACAATTCAGAAGCAGAGCCACAATATTGGTTTATCCTGGAAAACATCCTAACAGCAAATGTTACACAAATAGAAAAGAACACTAAACTGTTCTATTTTTCATACTTTGTGTGGCTCTGTTAATTGCCTTACATGAATAAGGATCACTGTTTGGAGGTGAATAGAGAACATTTTGTCTGCTGCTGTTTGCATGAATGCGGCTTTTGAGTTTTGCTTGTCAGCACACTCCTTATTCTGTCTAAATGTAATTTATTTTGAATTTATAGTCTGTGTTACAATAAAAAAGAAGAAAACAGTAAGTTTTATTACCTTTTGCTTAATATTATAGTTTGAGTACAAAGTCCATGTCCTGGCACAAGGTGTGGCAAGTTTATATAGACAGCTGCTAAATAGTGAAATCTTGTGCACAGCAGCAACCGGACAAGTTTTTTTTTCACTATTTGCATTTCCTTTTGGGGGGGCATTTATTATTCTTAGAAAAATGTTTTGAAATATTTTATAAATTTTGAAACACGTGAATATAGAACATTTTGGACCCCGCATGTATAGAATGTCTAAACGTCCGATAAGGGAAAAATCTGTTTAACCAAGTTTTTTTTCAGGTCGCTTCCTGAACAAAGCTAGTAGTACACAGACCTTTTCAAAATTTGCCAACCAATATTGTGAAAATAATTCATTTAGTTTTTTTTTTTTGCTGCTGCAAAATAAAAGTGCATTTGTACCTGTTGGTGCCCAAGTTATTAGTACCCTCTGTCTAACAAGAATCAAACAATTCCAATGGTAGTACATCTACAAAAAACAAAAAAAGAAATACCAGCCCCACGCATAAACACTTATATAATTCCAAATCTCTAGTCATACTAACAGAATATTTTTATTGTGTGGCCTGTCTGGGGATGAGGTTGTATATCCACTTGGCAACTGGCTTTACTGCTACAGGGCGGCCTCTCTGTGCAGAATCACATATATATTTGTGATTCTGTATTTCTGGGTAGGGGGCACGCCGCTTCTGTGATTAGTCACAGCAGAAGCCGATCAGCGGGTGTGGGCCAATGGATGACCGCTGGCACCCACTGATCGGCGAGGAGACAGACTGGACAGAGCTCTGCATATGTAATCAATACAGAGCTCTGTCTTGTCAGAGGGGATGTACTGGATTTGATTTCCCTGGAATAAACCAGCACATCCCTTATGCCACGTACACACGATCGGAAATTCCGCCAGCAAAAGACCGATGTGAGCTTTTGGTTGGAAAATGCGACTTTTGCTGGCGGAATTTCGGCCAGCAAAAGATTGAGAGCATGTTCTCAATTTTTCCGCTGGAAAAAGTTTCTATCAGATGTGGAGATGCGCCCCATCTCACAGGTGCATATAAGCAGCACGTGCCTGATTTTGGCAGGGATGCTAATTGCACACCTGTGGGCTGGGTTCAAAAACATCCCAGGAAATGCAGTCAGTGCTCAGACCTGGAGACGGCTCCGCCCAGCAGATAGGAAGTCTGGCCAGGAGGTTGGGAGAGTTCCAGGAGATAGAGACAGGAGCCTAAGACTGGAGGTGGCAGTCTGAAGCAGGCAGGTGTAGCCTGCGACTAAAGCAGCACGAAGCTGACAATGAGTAAGCCAGGAGGCTATCGTTTGGTTAGTCAGTGATGGTGGAACCCCCTGCGAGGGAAGATTTCTGTTGATTTGAACTTTTTCCATTTCCTTTAAATAAAAGTGGGCTGCTATGCCCTAAAACACAAGTCTGGAGTGGCACGTTTCTGAAAAATCGCATGCACCACTTGATCTAATCACCCCGGATCGTCACACAGAAAATTCCGACGCACAAAATTCTGACGCATGCTTGGAAACAATTTGATGCATGTTCGGAAGCATTGAACTTCATTTTCGCGGCTCGTCGTAGTGTTGTACGTCACCGCGTTCTTGATGGTCTGAATTTGGTGTGAGCTTGTGTAGGCAACATAAGCTTGAGCAGAATTCCATCGGAAAAAACATCCAAGGCATGAGTGAAAGCAGCACACATAATACACACAAAAACACAGGTTAGGCACACATTTAACCATTTGATCGCCCTAGATGTTTAAGCCCTTCCCAACCAGTGTCATTAGTACAATGACTGTGTATATTTTTAGCACTGATCACTGTATTATTGTCACTGGTTCCCACAAAGTGTCAAAAGTATCAGTTAGTGTCAGATTGTCCACCGCAATATCACAGTCCTGCTATAAGTTGCTTATCACAGCAATTACTAGTATAAAAAAACTGTAGGTTTATGCATTAAAAATTCCAGTATATAGCACATAGTTTGTAGACACTAAATATTTAGCATAATTTATATTGGCCTACATTCAGGAATAGATTGTTTTTTTTTTTTTCCATTTTTTTTGTTTTATAGCAAGTAAATTGTTTTTTTTTTTTTTTCTAAATTGCCAGTCCTTTTTGATTTATAGTGCAAAAAAAAATGCAAAGGTGATCAAAATACCACCAAAAGAAAGCTCTATTTGTGGGAAAAAAATGATATAAATTTCATATCACTTATGTACAGCGTTGCATGACCACGCAATTGTCAGTTAAAGTAATGCAGTACCGTATCGCAAAAAATAGCCTGGTCATGAAGGGGGTAAATCTTCCAGAGGTCAAGTGGATATAGAAACCGAGGAAAGCCTGCACCATCCTTAGGCAGGGTGCACTGTGGAAATACACTATAATGCTGCGAACACACGATCTGAATTTCCGACAACAAATGTTCGATGGGAGCTTGTTGTTGAAAATTACGACCGTGTGTAGGCTCCATCAGACATTTTTTGTTGAGAGCTGGTTCTCAAATTTTCCAACGACAAAATCCATACACAATTGCAAGGCACAAAATTCCACGCATGCTCGGAATCAAGCAGAAGAGCCGCACTGGCGATTGAACTTCATTTTTTTTGGCTCGTCGTACGTGTTGTACGTCACCGCGTTCTTGCCGATCGGAATTTCTGACAACATTTGTGCGACTGTATGTGCATGTCTTGTCTT
Source organism: Lithobates sylvaticus (assembly GCA_028564925.1). Taxonomy (NCBI): domain Eukaryota; kingdom Metazoa; phylum Chordata; class Amphibia; order Anura; family Ranidae; genus Lithobates; species Lithobates sylvaticus. The sequence continues at coordinate 115,800,655 of CM053038.1, forward strand.
GCATACACACGCAACATTTGTGCGTGTGTATGCAAGACAAGTTTGAGCCAACATCCATCGGAAATAAATCCAGGATTTTGTTGTCGGAATGTCCGATCGTGTGTACACGGCATTAGAATGATCAGAGGTATAAAATGATGTAACCACTGATGGTACAGAGTGGTGGTGGTAGTGGTGGTGACAGGGGGTTAATGCTTTTCCTTTTCTGGCTTTTTTTTTTTACAAAGATGTACCATCAGTTTAGAGGTAGTAAAATAGGCATTGTCTGAAATGTCAACAATTTACTATTTATATATTGCTGCATTCCCTTTCAGGTCAAATAAGTATGTAAAACTGTGCAGACATTAATGGCAGGTATCTGTGAAGCATTGCAAACACTTCCCAAATGCTTTATATAATCTTGAAAATGTAGGTTTATGCATGAGTACACATTTATGTTTGAGGATGTGGATTGGCAAGCAACGATCGGTAGTTAATGAAGCCTATGGATGCATTTGTGGGCTTCTTAGATGCTTCTCAGCTCATATAGAAGGAATATGAGGCATCTGAGCAGCTTTTGATATTGACTTTCTATAATGCCGTGTACACACGAGCGGAAATTCCGCCAGCAAAAGTCGATGAGAGCTTTTGGTCCGAAAATGCGACCGTGTGTATGCTCCATCGGACTTTTGTTGGTGAAATTCCAGCCAGCAAAAGATTGAGACCATGTTCTGAACTTTTTCCAACCAAAAAATTGAGATCGAAAATTCCAATAGTCTGTACCAATTCCGACGCGCAAAATTCCTACGCATGCTCAGAGACAATTTGACGCGTGCTCGGAAGCATTGAACTTGATTTTCTTGGCTCGTCGTAGTGTTGTACGTCACCGCGTTTTTGACGGTGGAAAGTTCAGCTAACTTCTGTGTGACCGTGTGTATGCAAGCCAACCTTGAGCGGAATTTTCTTCGGAAAAATCTTGGATGGTTTTTCCGATGGAAATTCCGCTCGTGTGTGTACGCGGCATAACACTGGAAACAATGGTTACAGTGGACCTAGTCAGATATACTTTTTCATGTTTAGTGCACCATGTCCACTACTTACATGTATTACTTACCTCTCCTAAGGTTCACAACACTCTTCCTGATACAACTTTATTTTGATTTTTTATCCAGAAGGAAACGGTCATCCTTTGTTTACGCATCATCCAACTTCTGGACTGAGATGCTGGCACAGAAATGATCAGGTCATCCCCTGTTGTATTATCTCACTTTGTGACTTGCTACAAAGTTACAATGTTGTAGTTAGGGGACTGAGCAAATGTTTCCTCCTACCTGTAGCAAACTGATGACATCATTTTTGCAGATTGCACCTCTGAGCCTAAGCAAAGTGACTTCCCTGGAGCTCAGGGATTGCTTTTTAATCAGAAAAAGTTGAGTTTTTTATGTTTAAACAGTTTTATGCTGTTTCTATATATTGTGACATGTATTTATTTGTGCAGATTTGTAGTTTCTAAGAGGTCCATTATAACAAAGCTAGCTGCTGAAAGGCATAAAAAAAAAAAAAAGATTGTCTATCACCTACTGATCACATACACACATGCTAACAATTGATTTAAACTTTGATACCAAATGGCCATGTGATAAGGTCCTAAGCTTTTTTGCAGCACTGTAGATAATATTAGTTCTATATCAAATTAGAATAATAGCCACTTTTCATGTGTACAACTTATGATATACAGGCATGTCAATGCAAGTTTTTAATTTGCTCCATTCTATGGAAAATCAACATGAGGTGATGTAATGTGCAAAAATGGGTGGGAACACCAAAACTCCCAAGTTGGCAGGAAGAGAGTTGGGAATTATGATAAGGAACTCTAGATGTTGGACTATCCAACACACAGTACAGAAAGACATGGGCTGACTCAACCCATAAGGCTCAAAAGTAAAACATCACTTTTGGGTGGACTGACCTTTTAAATGGATATATAACTCCAATATGGATTAAACTGACAATATGTCTGTGGTCAGTAAAGTGTGTCCGTTTACCCCATATTTGCAATTTGTGCCTAATCAAAGTGATTGTAAACGATCACCTTGTAAAACAACCAATTCAATTTAAAAATAGAAATGAAAGGCAACATATTTTTGTATAGATATTAAAAAAAAACATTATAAATACCTTTTTTTTTTAACCAGTTCAATACCAAGCACTTTCTCCCCTTCCTGCCCAGGCCAATTTTCAGCTTTTAGCGCTGTCGCTTTTTAAATGACAATTGTGCGGTCATGCAACACTGTACCCAAACTAAATTTTTTATGATTTTGTTCCCACAAATAAAGCTTTCTTTGGTGGTATTTGATCATTTTTTTGGTGTCATTTTGAAAAAAAAATGTTGTTTGTTTGTTTCTGTTACAAAACTTTGTAAATAAGTAAGTTTTTTTCCTTCACTGATGGGCACTGATGAGGCTGCACTGACAGGCTCTGATAAGGCGCTGCTGAGGTGGCACTGATGATGGGCACTAATAAGCAGCACAGATGGGCACTGAAAGGTGGCGCGGATGGGCACTGAATGGTGGCACTGTTGGGCACTGAAAGGCGTCACTGATGTACACTGATAGATGGCACTGATAGGTTTTACTGATAAGGAGGCACTGGCAGGCATTAGTGATGGACACTGATTGGCATCAATTGTGGGCAATGATTGGCATCAATTGTGGGCACCGATGGGCATTCCTGGTGGCCATGGGTGGCATACTTGGTGGTCACAAGTGGTGGGCATCCCTGGTGGTCCTGGTGGCATCCCTGGTGGTCCTGGGTGGGCATCCTCAGGGGGCTGCACTGATAATCAATCAGTGCAGACCCTCCCCCCCTCAAAGGAGCAGCTGATCGGCTCTCCTCTACTCACGGCTGACAGACACGAGTGAAGAAAAGGCGATACACAGCTTTCCCTGTTTACACCGTGATCAGCTGTGATTGGACACAGCTGATAACATGGTAAAGTAAAGAGTCTCTGTCAGAGACTCTTTACCTAGATCGGAGTTGCAGTGTGTCAGACTGACACGCCGCACCATCGATAGCTGCGCTGAGCGCCCCCACGGGCGCGCACCGGCTCGTTATCCTGATCACGTCATACGTCAAATGACGTCCGGTCAGGATAACTAAACCACTATATGGTGGGCAGGAAGTGGTTAATAAATGATCATATTCCCTCTGTTCTAAGCTGCTTATGAGCTGGGAGGAGAAGCAGAAGCACACTGAGTTTCCCGGTGAATGGCTGTGCAGCGGGGGCATTTCAGGACAAGTCTGATCATTGGAGGAGAGCACACTGAGTTCCCAGCATAGCTAGAGAACTGGCCACAATGTGCTCTCTTGCTTAGTGTGGTCAGTTCCAGATCGGAAAGCAGAGAAACTGTCAGGAACACCAGGGATTTCACATAAAGGAATACAAAGAGAAGAGGATACTTTCTCATACAAGTACATGATACAGCAGAAACATATCAGGAATATGAAGTGCTGGGGTAACAAACGCTTTAAGTACAGTATGCATAAATATATGCCATTTTGTTGGTAAAGTAGATTATGGCCAGAGAGGGATCACTATGACACAGCTGGCCAGCGTAATTACGTATGTATTTTAATAAACTGTATGCAACCCAAGAATTCTGCTTTTTAATTCAAAGTTGTTAGGGGTTTATAAGAGCTTTGTGCAAGAGGTAAACAAATTATTTTTTATTTTTTTACATTTCAAAAGTTTTTATTTTTCAGTTTAGACAGATGCATAGAAAAAGGAATACAAAACTGTACAGAGAAAATAAAAAATTTAATATATAATCTGACAAGGTTGGAGGTTGTAGTATGAAATGCATGACAGAAGCTATGCTTGAGATCACCATACCGTTAAATAGCTCATAAAGTAATTGGATACACAAAAGACACTTAAAGAAGAAGTATGGCCAAAAATATTTTGGCTACACTTCTCCTATGGATCACATGAGCGCAGTTCGTTCTGCACTCCTGTGATCCCTTTTCAGCCAACAGCGCACTAAAGCCTGCTGTTGGCTGATGTCGCATAGCCCGTCCAGACTTTAACGAGATTCCAACCATATGGTCAGTATCCGCCTAGAAGCCTGGAAAGGCACCTTGCTCAGTCTCTCAGTGATCCACTGAGAGCCTGAGCCAGCTTCTCCAGCCCCTCCACAGCCCAGCGCTCCAGTGAGCACTGGAGGGGAGAGCAGAGAGGTGGCGACTGATAGTTCTGGTGTTCTGCCGAGAAAGTTCCCCTCGGCGGATAAGGACCCCCCTGTATTGCGCAGGCGCAGCGCTTGCGCAGTACGAAGCATAACGAAGCCACCGGAATTAGCCGAAGCAGAAGACAGTGAATCAGCTGTACACGGCGCCTGTAACAGGACCCCTCGCGGGCTCACTACGCTCGCCATGCTTCGGGCATGGCCTCGCTGCGCTCTGCACATTTTTATTCTAACTCTATGTCCACTTGGATGGTGGGGCTCGAACCTGGACATAGGTTAAAATGTAGTGTGCAGGCGCCGTGTACAGCTGACTGACTTCGGCTATTTTTGGAAACTCCGTTGTGCTTCGTACTGCGCAAGCGCAGTGCCTGCACAGTACAGGGGGGTCCTTATCCGCCGGGGGAACTTTCTCGGCAAGACACCGGCTTTCTGCTCAGAGCGGAGGGGAGAACTGACCAATCAGCAGTGTTTTCTCACTCAGTTCTCACTACAAAGCTGGCAGGAGACAGATACAGCATTGGATGGATGCTTCATCCACCTAGGTGAGTATAAATGTTTTTTTGTTTTTTTAATCTTGTACTTCTTCTTTAAGCAGGCCATAGATTATGCAATTTTCTTTCCTTCCACCACTCCCGCAGCGCTACGACGTTCTGCCGGCAGGGAGCCTTTTTTGCTGGCAGAACACAATTAATGTTGCCAGCTGTACCAGGTGGAACTAATCGTTCTGCAAAAACCTGACAGGCTAGTTGATTGATAGATCAACTTGTGTACAATCAGGATGCCCATACATGGATCGAAATCTGACCGCTCCCTTCTGAACCAGCTGAAGTTCGATCCATGTATAGCAGGCTCTATAGATAAGGAATAAACAGTAGATTGCAAAAACTGGAGCACACCAGGCATTTAAGTATGTCAGATACACTAGGCCTGTAGGAACAATGGGTAAACCAAGCAGTAAACATGCAGAGTAAACCAAACAACGAGATATGATGGGCGTACCAGTCATGTAGAAACGCTAAGTAAGCCATAGATTTAGCTAACATAAGTAAACAATATATTAAGATATGATGGGTAAATTGTACATACATATACGGTGAATAAACCAAGCATTTTGATATAACGGATATACTAGGCATGTAGAAGCAATGGGTAAATCATGCACTACGATACTGTGAATGAACCAAACATTTACATGTGATGGGTTAACCAGGTATTTAGGTATAATAGGCATACCAGGCATATAAGTATAATAAATAAAAAAACAATGTAAAACCCATAAAACTTCAGATGTTATCATAGGGGAACTCTTAAGCCCCATACACACGCGCGGACAATCCGTGGACCAGGTCCGTCGGACCATGTCCGTCATACTTTGTCTGATGTTGGTTTTGCGTACACACGATCGGACAAAGTTGTCGGAAAATCCGATCATTCTGAACGTGGTGACGTTTGTTGCCTACGACGGGACTACGTAGAGGCTAGTAGCCAATAGCTTTGGTCTTGTAATGTGATCTGAGCATGCGTAGCACTTTGTCCGGTCGGACAAGCGTACACACGATCGGATTTGGTGTGATCGGACCGGGTTGACGGGAAATCTTTCCAGCAGGAGATAAGACTTTGTCCGACGGACAAACCGACGAACACTGTCCGATGGTGCATACACACGGTCTGATTTTTCAACAACCTTGTCCGATCGGACCAAATTGATGAAAAAGTCCGACCGTGTGTATGGGGCTTTACATATGGTCAGACAGATCAAATAAGCAGAAATAAAGAACAGTAATAGGAGAAAAAAAGAAAGGAGGGAGGAAAAGCACAAAAAAGGAAAATCACAAGATTCTGGGCACATGACCAGGCACCCATATCTCTATGTATACAATTATGTAAATGAAATAAGCTCACCATAAAATAAATTGTTCAATGCTCACAATATACCGCAATGCCAATTTCCTCTGAAGAAATGCCGTCATACATTTCTGTTGCAACAGCTGGAGCTCTGCCTAAAAGGCAAACACAAGTGATAAGACAATACAGAATTGACTGCGCATTTTTTTTTTTTTTAAATAAATAAAAAATGCGTACCCGTATACAAACATCAAGTAAAAACATTAAGCATTTGTAGATAACAGTGTAACTTCTTTTCAGTTCCTGGTGAGAGTTTACAGAAAAAGTGTTTATTTCCTTCATACAATTATTAGTATATTTAGAAATAAAAAATAATATTAAAAAGTAAGAAATGTTGCATTCATATGTTTCACATTTACGACTTGTAACTGGCAGACCACAGACCAGCAATGCTGGTGGCCGGCTTACTATATTCAGAAGACAACAGACCAGCAATGCTGGTGGCCGGCTTACTATATTCAGAAGTCTAAATAGTCTAGGTTGTTAAAGGGGAAGTGTTGGGTTCTGGGAAAAAACAAAAAAAAAAAAAACATTCATATTGACCGCAATGTTGCTGTGATGCTGCATCTGTCCCTCGCCAGCTCTGAGACCGAGAACCAAGCAATCACATGACTGATGGTCGCTCAGTTCTTGGTCTTCCCAGAGTGGTGACTGCAGTTCTGCAGTCACCGCTCTCTTCTCTGCTCTTCCAGTGCTCACTGGAGTGCCGGACTGGGGAGAGGGTTGGAGTGGCTGGTTCAGGCTTTCAGCGGCCCGCTAATAGGCTGTGCCAGCTACTGATCAGGCATCTGGGCAGGGGCGGCCCATCCATTAGGGGCGTCCGGGCGCTGCCCCCTCTCTCCTCGCCATCCCCTTATATGCAATGGATAGATTTCTGCATAGCATAAATCTATCCATGGTCGCCGCTACTACCCCCTATTCATGTGTCCGGCCTCTTTGAGGGCACCAGGCACATGAATTACAGCGGCCAGGGTTTTTTTTTTAAGCACCTGATTAGAGCCAGAGACTCTAATAGGTTTCAAAATAGGGTGGGCATGGGTCGCAGTATATCACCCCCCCGCCCCAGTACAAATACTCCCCAAATCACCCCCAGTACAAATACCCCATCTCCCCCCAGTACAAATACCCCATCTCCCCCCAGTACAAATACCCCCCAAATCACCCCCCAGTACAAATACCCCATCTCCCCCCAGTACAAATACCCCCAAATCACCCCCCCAGTACAAATACCCCCAAATCACCCCCCCCCAGTATAGCTGTCTGCCTATTCTGTCTCGGAATCTGCCAAATGCTATTGCATCTGCCCAAGGGTGTCCTGGCCCTAACCCTCTATCCATCAGTTCTGTTTAAGAGACAGTAAATATATTTTTCTTGCATCCAAAAGTGACTGGCGCCCATGTTCCTAACTTGCACTACACCCATCATTCCTAATAACCCATACTGTAAAGAAGGATGTCAGCTCTCCCCGACTCTGGAGCCCACCCAGGTGTGTTGCAACAGCGAATGAATATTCGCTGTTGCAACACTGATCCTTCTAGCCAATCAGGAAGCGGGTCTGATACCCGTCACCCAATTGGCTGAAAGGACAGGCAATCATATTGGACACCTAGAAGGAGGGGAGACGCACAGTGGAAGCGAGGAGGAGAAGAGCCACTGGCTGATGCCTGGATGCCCGGTCCCCGCCGATACCTGGATACCTGATCCCCGCCACCGATCCTTGGATGCCCGATCCCCGCCGCTGCTCCCCGGATGCCAGCCACCTAGATGGGGTAGGTAACGGTGGACCAAACGGCGGACAGCAGATGCAGGGGGGTACAGCCTTCCCCACCAAATAAAAAAACACCAGCCACCCCACATAAACAAAAAACCACCAGCCACCACTCCATATGGAGCAGGTCTATGCTGTCAACTAACAGCAAGCTTTAGCTCACTGTTGGCTGATTTTGGATCACAGAAGAGCACAAGCAAGTGCATTTCTGTGACCCAGAAGAGAAGTAAGACCACAAAAGCTTTAACTATACTACTGAACAACAGGAGTACAGATTACGGACTGCCAAATGACTTGTGAATTGATGCACAACCCTCCTCTACTAATAGAAAAGAGCCAGTATGAATGTTGAGTCTGTAGAAGCAATTCACAAGTGTGCTCTGCAAACTGAGTGTCATGAAGGCTTTCTATAATAATAAGTAGTTATTTGTAAATAAAAGATTTGGAAAAAAACTAAAGAAAAATGGCAAAAATATCAATATATACCGTAAACTTCCAAAAAAAAAAAAAAATATGAAATAACTAAAAAAAACCTTTATATCGAATTTCACCTGACAGATTTAAAGCTGAACTCCAGGATAAACAAAATATCGTCTAAACACAAGAGGCATGTGTATTTTTACTTATAACTTTAAGTGCTTCTGGTATTTCTTCCAGATCTGTGCAGTAATCCAGCATGAAATGTTACCTCTATGCAGGAGCTTCCTGTAATAAAGACCGGTCACTGCTGCTCCCTCTCCTTGTGCAGGGTGACTGGTCTTGTCTCCACCCCCTCCTGTAGTTTATTGCATGTGGCCTGTAGTCTCTGTACAGGCTAAGCACAGTGATTAGGTCGCTGCTACTTTTACAAGGTCATATCGGGGTTTGTAAAATAATTTTGTATGAACATGGTAAATTTATATCCTTGGCAGATTTTGAGTCATTTATTTAAATGAAAGTTTAGTTTTAAAGTGTTACTAAACCCACAACAGTAAAATCAGTCTGTATATGCAGCAAAGCATGTTTGTTATACTCACTGTGGAACCTAAGGGGTTAATCCTGCACATTGTGTAAAAAGACTGTTTGATCCTGTCTTCTCTGACCCTCCCCTTCTTTTACTGCCCCCTTCTTAGGAGGGTGCATGTTATCAGCACAGGGCCAACCAGTACTGTCCAGACAGAAGCTCAGGGGTCCTGCAGCCTCATAGGACAGTCAGAGGAGAATGAAAACTCCTCTTACAAGCTTTAACCGGTGTTCTTCTGAACACTGATAGAAGTCACAAGGCTGCTGATGGGAAAGGGTATTTAGTAGTTTATATTTACTAAAATAATTGCATTTCCATGTTCTGTGTACTGTGGTAGACCAGATATAGTGAATGCAGGGTCCTGGTGTAAATTCACCACTCCCCCTCGGGTTCCCGCTGTAATTACCTCCTTGGGTGATGAGCTGTTGGTGCCCATGCAGCTGATGTAGCGGTCCAAATTGCTGCAGAAGAGGGAGAATAGCAGGGATTGTGGAGACCAACAGCTCAGCACCTACGGAGGCAAAAAAAAAAAACAAAAGGAAAGAAAAGATAACAGATTTCTCCATCAACAAACCAGGTGGATGAAGGAATCCCTGGCTGGAAACTGTATTTTGAAAGCAGGACCCACTGCTGTCAGAATACAGGGGGTCGCCTACTTACAATCATCCGACTTACAAACGACTCCTACTTACAAACGGAGGGCGACAACAGGAAGGAGAGGAAATCCACCCCTAGGAAGGGAAATTCACTCCTGTAAGAACAGGGGCACAGACAGCAAAACAAATGTTACAGGGGTGATAACCCTTCTCTATGTTATCTAAACAAAGTAAAAATAGATTTTTTGGCTGGAGCTACACTTAAAGAATTTACCTGTTCCAACTTACAAACAGATTCAACTTAAGAACAAACCTACAGTCCCTATCTTGTTTGTAACCCGGGGACCCCCTGTACACTGAAGGCTGCCACCAACATGTCCCTTCAACTTCTGTCAAGTGGCCACACACTGTTCAAAATTTGGCCAGACCCTGCTGAACTGGAAGAATTTTGATCCGCTTAAGACTTCATGCACACTACAGCTCCTAAACTTGAGTTTACAAGCTTTTGGCGTTTTTTTGCCAAAGCTCCCTAAACGCAACTCAATAAAAGCCTGCATGTCCATGTACACATAGGCTTTTAGCATCGTTTAGGAGCGGCTGCGGTTGGGGGATGTTCAGGAGAGGAACGTTTTGACCGTTGCCTGCAGGAAACCACAAAACGTGTCAAAACCGTGATTTTGACGTGCTTTCCTGCAGCACATCGTGCCCAAGTGTACATGGAGCCTAAAGCCCCAAACACAGGCAGATTGCTGGGAGACATTTGCTGGTTCAAAAAAAAAAAAATGTCCGACATTCTGCCCGTGTGGATGTCGGCCTGTCCGATGTGCATGCTGGAAAACCAGCTGCCGACTGACTCCCGATCAGCGATCTCTGCCAATAGCAGAGAGCACTAATCAGAGTGTTCTGGGTGGGGGGCATCCTCCTGTCAGAACACAACAGCTCAGCGGGGGAAATCGCTGGACTAACCTTGCATTGGTTAGTACAGCCGATCCGACTTGAGCCGACAGGGGTTACATGAAAAAAACTAGTGTGTTCCAGTCTTTAGGACAGTTTTACCAGCTAAAGGCCTAACTGACAATGCACACAGATCAACAACTTAACACTGCGCACACAGGTGAAACACAAGATATGTTCAAACTAACACAGTGGGGGTTATTTACGAAAGGCAAATCCACTTTGCACTGAAAAGTGCACTAGGAAGTGCAGTCACTCTAAATCTAAGGGGTAGATGTGAAATGAGTGGAAGCTCTGCTGATTTTATCATCCAATCATGTGCAAGCTAAAATGCTGTTTTTTATTTTCCTTGCATGTCCCCCTCAGATCTACAGCGACTGCACTTCCAAGTGCACTTGCAGTGCAAAGTGGATTTTCCTTTAGTAAATAACCCCCTATGTATTGTTAATTTATTAGTTGAGGCTCTGGGAAAAAACTGTTTCCAGGTCTCAAAATCTGTATCTTATCTTTGGTATCATACAGTAGGTCCAGCGGCCCTACCATTCTGTACTTATCACTTCCCTGGTAATTGTACCACACACAATCGGAGAAAATCGGACAAAAAGAAACGCATTCAAACTGATCGTCTGATAATCTTATCGTTAGTACACAGCTTTCGAGAGCCAATTACAACAGTTTATGTCAAAATATCCAAAGGGACAAGCACATTTTTTTTTTTATCATAAGATAACAGGACAAACAATTTTTGTGCAATTAGTATGGTATTTGTACGGAAAATCGAGTAACCAAGACCACGCATGCTCGGAAACAAAATAATACATCACAATATGATACATCACTTCCAAAGTTGTATTCTGTCTTACAAGAATTTTGAAAAAAAAATCATGATTTGTCTGATATTGTCATTGCGTGTACTAGGTTTTAGTTGTTAGTTTAGGTTATAGCCTCTGTTTTTTATTTTTTATTAAACATTGTTTTTGAATTATAAAAAAAGATAGCGGTAGCTTGAGTTTATTTTCCATTATAATACTTAATAAACATGAAAAGACAAAAACCTTTATCTTTGAATCTCACCTCGGGTTTCCATCATATCTCATTAGAAAAATGTATAATTGGCTATTCCTTCGTGAAAAATAAATCAGTGAATAAACATACAATATAAACATGTCCAATAAAGTATGATGTAAATAACAATCAATCCAAACAACAAAAGCGATTGCTATCCAAACATATAATGTCTAAAAGGCTGATGGCAATCAAGTGCTCAAGTTATAACCGATGATCTGTCGTTTTAAGGAATACTCCAAAAAAATGATTTGTACTTCCACCAACACCTCAGTGCTCACAGAACTCTCACGTCATAACCATATATCAAGAGCCCTTGGTCAAATAAGGGGTCAGTGGTCCAGGCTCCGAGGGCTCCAGTTCCATATGTGGCGGTGAAAGACAAAATGCCTCCAATAGTGTAAAACTTTTAAAATAAATCCATTGATTTAAAACACGATAACATGCTTACATCAAATCAGAATAAAAAGCACATGACATTATAAAAACATCAGCATTTTCCGCCTCTCACGTCCCTTCCTCTCCGCTCTGGCCAAGCCCTACGCGTTAAGTCAGGTCACGTGACTGCCTCACTGCCCCCTGAGGAAGTCACGTGACATGCCGTTACGTGTAGGGTGTGCCCGAAGTGGACAGCAGACTGGAAGTCACGTGAGAGGCGGAAAACGCAATTGTTTTTATAATTCCATGCACTTTTTATTCTGCTTTGATGTAAGAATGTTATCGTGTTTTAAATAAATTGATTTATTTTAAACATTTTACACTATTGGAGGCATTTTGTCTATTTCACCCCCACATATGGAACTGGAGCCCTTGGAGCCTGGATCCTTAACTGGAGATAGAGGAGATATGGCGGAGGTCCTGGGAGGAATGATCACTGACCCCATCATTGATTCCCATCAGTCTATTGGACATTATATGTTTGGATAGGAATCACTTTTGTTGTTTGGATTGTTTGTTATTTACATTATACATTTTTCACGAAGGAATAGCGCAACACCACTCATACGTCGGCACAATGGCACGGCTGGGCAAATGGGTGTACAGGTATGTCCCCTTTAAATCAAGGCATTGTGGGAATGCGCGTGCTCACCACCACATACTCCGTGACCGTGGGTCCTGCGGACTCGATGCCCGCCGGGGGCCGCGATCGGAGAAGCAGAACGGGGAGATGCCTTTGTAAACAAGGCATTTCCCTGTTCTGCCTAGCAACATGACAGAGACCACTGCTCCCTGTCATCGGGAGCAGTGATCTCGGTCATGTTCTATCCCCCTCCCACAGTTAGAATCACTCCCTAGGACACACTTAACCCCGTGATCGCCCCCTAGTTTTTAACCCCTTCCCTGCCAGTGTCATGTACACAGTAATCAGTGCATTTTTATAGCACTGATCGCTGTATTAATGCCAATGGTCCCAAAATAGTGAATATAGAGGAATGATCACTGACCCCATCATTGATTCCCATAGCACAACACCACTCATACATTTTAGTTTATGCACGTGTAGTTGTGAACACATTAGTTATTGCAGCAGATCCCCTGAAGTCACTTTTGTTTATTCACTTCATATGTATTTCACTTTTTCAGTACATAGTAGCGCAGAGGATTATCAACATTCAACCCATATCTCATTAGAAGTCAGCAGGCTCTTATCCTACCAACAATAAAACATTAACAAAATACTGGATGAGAGATCAAAGGGGACTACCAGAAGACGTTGCTGACTATGAAGAGAAATCAGCCAAATAAAGCAAATACCAGGCAAGTATGCAGCCTGTTTATCCTGAACTTACCCCTGTTTGTGATATTTTCAATAGAATGCAATACTTTGCTCTGTAGGTAACCCAGCAAAACAGTCTTCCTGTTATAGGTAGGAATTCTGTGTACTCCCCAATCACACTTGGTTATATTTACTTTACTCACTATTCACAAATGTTTTTATTTTATTTGTATCAAATAAAATCACATATGCAGCCTGCCACAAATGGTTTTATTTTAGCCCTAGAGAGTGTGGTTAGGTAATTGTGGCAGGATCATTAGATTGCAAGCTCCATTGGGTAAGCACTACTGTGAATGGTACACTGTTATATATAAAGTCATTAAACAAGAATCATATGCTATAAATGCAGCAAAAACAGAACGTTTTTAGTCCTAGTGGACGACCGATGACACACAGTGGAAATGATTGGTATTGCAGGTAGAGATAACCTGTTACATAAAAATGTTTTAATTCACAAATTAAAATAAGCAATATATTTCTATCGTGTTCATCATCATTCAAAAAGTAATATCACAATAAAATAAAAATTCACTGTTGCCGCAGTGGTTAGTTCTCTATAGTGAATTATAATTTTGGACAAACAAAATTAAAGTGAGCCTGTTATAAATTGAGTAATTCAAACATATGATGGAAAAAATGCAGATGTAACAGACTGAGAGATAACTGTAGCCGCAGTTACAGGCAAATCTCAATAGAGCCTTTAAAGCAGTGGCTCCCAACTCCTGTCCTCAGGACCCATTAACAGGCTAGATTTTAACCACTTCAATACACCTTCCTGCCCAGACCAATTTTCAGCTTTCAGTCGCACTTTGAATGACAATTGCGCGGTCATGCTACGATGTACCCAAACTAAATTTTTATCAATTTGTTCCCACAAATAGAGCTTTATTTTGGTGGTATTTGATCACCTCTGCGGTTTTTATTTGTTGCTAAACAAATAAAAAATTACCGAAAATGTTAAAAAAAAATAATAAAAGTTTTGCTTTCGTTTCTGTTATAAAATTTTGTAAATAAGTACGTTTTCTCTTTCACTGATGGGCACTGATAAGGCGGCACCGATAAGTTGGCACCAATGAGCGGGCACTGATGATGGGCACTGGTAGGCAGCACTGATGGGCATTGATAGGCGGCACTGATGGGCACTCATGGGTGGCACAGGTGGGCACTGATAGGCGACACTGATGGACACTGAAAGGCTGCAAAGATGGGTACTTATGGGTGGCACTGATAGGCAGCATTGCTGGGCACTGATAGGCGGCACTGCTAGGCATTGATACGTGGCACTGATACGTGGCACTGATGGGCATCACTGGTGGCACTGGCAGTGGTAAGCATTGTGAGTGGGCACTGATTGGCAGCTGCCTGGGCATTGATTGGCAGCTGCCTGGGCACAGATTTGCCTGGGGGTCTAGGGGGTATACCTGGTGGTCCAGTGTGGATGGCCATCCTGGTGGTCCTGGGCGGCATGATGGTGGTCCTGGGCAGCAAACCTGGCCTGTTAGAGCGTCCTGAGGACAGGCGTTGAGAACCACTGCTTTAAAGCCTTTAAAATCTGATATTTGGAAGGACTGCTGAGGATGCAGCCATTCAAAGAACAGCTATTTTATTTTATTTTTTTAAATGAATACAAGGTGTTCTCCGATTGTATGAAGTGGAGAGGAAGGGTGGATAACCTCATGATCACCATCTCATCCAATCAAAGAATGCTGTATATTCACTGATAAAATACACAAGGGGTTCTATAAATTGTGGCGGTGCACCTGGAAGATCAGGGCTAGCACTGTATGCAGCACAGACTATTACAATGATTTTCATTATTCTCCGTGACCCTCCACATTTCACATGGCGCTAAGCTGGAACAATGTAAGATAGTAAACAATATAATTCATAGAGTTCCGTTTTAAAGTTGAACTTGACTCTATCCCTTTCTGCCTCTCAAGTCTCCTGATTGGCTGTTTAATATGGTGGGCTGATCCACTGACCAATAGGAAGGCTCAGGGGATGACGGCAAAGCTTTGCAGACAATGCTTAAAGTGTTACTAAACCCACAACAGTAAAATCATTCTGTATATGCAGTAAAGCCTGCTAGTTATACTCACTGTGGAACCTAAGGGGTTAATCATATGCATTGTGTAAATAGGCTGTTTGATCCTGTCTTCTCTGATCCTCCCCTTCTTCCACTGTCTGCAAACCATCTCCTGACAGAACAGAGCCTTGGGGGCAAGCTGTACATGCTCAGTTTGGTGTGTCTTGCTTTTTTTTTTTTACTTGGGAGAGTGCATGATGAGAAAACATATTTAGCGGTTTATATTTACTAAAACTATTGAATTTCCATGTTCTGTGTACTGTGGGGCACCAGATATAGTGGATGGGTTTAGTAAGGCTTTCAAGCCCATCTCCAGGCAAAAAAAAAAGAAAGAAGGTAACTGCTCATTTTGTCTAGGGGAGAGGAAAAAAGGAGATTACACTTACCTAATCCTCCGATCCCCCAGCACAAGACCAATCCGGCACCCCCACGCTCCAACAGTATTAAACTGCAGACTGTTCCTGACATCATCAAGCCCGGAGCAGGCTCCATAAAGCAGGAACTGGATCGTGGGGGAGTGCCATTTTGTGCTGGAATGAAGGATCGGGTCAAATAATAAAGAAAAAAAGGGTTTCAAAGAAAACCTGTGGTTGGACTTTAAAGGCACAACAAACACTGGGAGTACAAAAAATAATTTAACATTTATTGAAAAATACATGAAGTACAAAGACCAGAGACATTAAATAAATAAGTAAAAATCATATATACAGACAAATATCGATACATTATGTGAGCCCTAATGTGTCTACGCGTTTCGTTGTACACTTTTTCAGGACATATTTGGGATTCAGTAGTTGCAAAAAAGAGAGGGGTCTCACTATGTTCCAGGAGGGTCACGTAAATCCGTGTTAGCCAATCAGTGATCAGACAGAAAATGGTTTCCAATAGAGAAAAAAAAAACTAATACGAAATAGCTCAGGGGCAGAGCAGCTCAACAAAGCCGAAAAAAATAAAGGCCACCTGTGGGCTACTCATCAACACCTTCTCAATATAGAGCTATCAAACAGGGGCCATTGAATGGGAGATGGAATATGCCATGGACCATGATGTAAAAATCAAAAAAGATCCTTAAGTCACAGAGCAAGCAGAAGCCTGACTGTCTATCAAATATAGTGGATCCAGATCCAAGCTGCCGTCATCCCAAACAAATAGATATATGGTAGTATCGCAAAAATCCCCGGGGAGAGAGTGAACAATGAAGAAGGATCGGATCAGTATAATCCTGCTCACCCCTAGACAAAATGAGCAGTTGACCCATGCAGTGCGGGCACAGCCCAACTGCATTGAAGAACTTTTTTTTTTGCCCGGTGTCCCCGTTTATAGCTTACATCAATGCAGCCTAATGCTAAAATGCACATTGTCAGACTACTTTTTTAACTGATCCCTTTAGACACATTTGAAATTTTGCAAATAGTTTATCTTTTATCTCTCCTTAAGAGCAGTCATCATAGTATATATATATATATATATATATATATATATATATATATATATATATATATATATATATATATATATATATATATATATATATATATACATATACATACATACATATATATACACACACACACACACACACACCGTATATACTCGAATATAAACCGACCCGAATATAAGCAGAGGCACCTAATTTTACCACAAAAAACTGGGATAACTTATTAACTCGAGTATAAGCCTAGGGTGAGAAATGTGCAGCTACTGTAAGTGGAAAAGAGGGTCAACAATGCCCATTTTCAGCCTCACTGTGCTCAGTTTTATGCCTTACTGTGCCCATTCGCAGCCATAGGTCCCCCGAACTTCACACTTGGTAGTTAAGGGTTCCTAGATGCCCCCTAGCTGCAGCCAAAATTTGGGGTCTCTGGACCCAAATGGTCCCGAAATGACATTGCTGCAGATGGACACAGTTGACGACTTTGGATATGTTGTAGTGCTAGTTCCACTGGGTTTTCACACCAACTTTGGGGTTCCTAGCACCGAGTGTCCCCGAGATACAGGGCCCCAAAGTCGGGTCGGAAAACGTCAAGCACTTTTCTGCAGCAGAGAATGACATTTTCCAAACCGACTTTGGGGCCCCGTATCTCGGGGCCACTTAATGCTAGGAACCCCAAATTTGGATATGTTGTAGTGTTTGCATGCCAAATTTGGTATTCCTAGCACCAAGTGGCCCCGAGATGCGGGGCCCCAAAGTCGGGTTGAAAAATGTCATTCTCTGCTGCAGAAAAGTGCTTGACTCGAGTATAAGCCGAGGGGGGCACTTTCAGCACAAAAAAAATGTGCTGAAAAACTTGGCTTATACTCGAGTATATACAGTATTATATATATACACACACACTGTATATAAACAGACTCAATTATACAGTTTAAATCTGTCAGATGGCACACAATGTACAGAGACACAACTAGATAGATGAGTTAAAAGGGAAAACATTACAAGTCAGCAAAGGTGGCTTTCCCCAAAGCAAGCGAAAAGTGGGGATTCATAGGGCGGGCACAGGCAGAGTCACAGGGCATAAGTCCTGAAGGTGCCACAGGGCAAGCGCCACACACAGGGAACCACACACAAGGTAGAAAGGATCATTTGTTGCACCTGGGAAGTACTGCAGGGTGTAGCTGAGAAAAAGTTTCATTAAGGTCATATAGCGGTCAGACATTGCAGTGCCTTTTGTTTATAATGTTTATTTTATATAAATAGCTAATCTGCCTACACATAAAAGGTTCCCTGGCTTTCAAGCGCGGGAGATATATGGTTTCCAAGGCGGCAGAACAGGCGCTGGCATGCACGGCTTCCCCAGAACTCACACAGCTGGGATTTCTAGCAAATAGTTTACGTAGTTCTTCCAGAGGTTAGGATGCAAACCACAAATCAGTGCTCTCCGGCCAACCACTGATGAAGACACTTCCCCCAAAAAAAGGCCAAAATGGGGACCCTGATATAAAGGTGTGAATAGTGGCTGATGACAGAATATTTAAAGAAAATCTATGGACTCCTTTGCAAAGCCTGAATGTAACAGTCCATAGCAACAATGGAAATCCAGACAGGAATTAAAGTGGAAAGAAAACTCTTTAAAGTGGTATTGGTCACATATTTTTTAAACAGCTGATTTGCTGAATGATCCACGTATAAGCTGCTCATTTGTAGTGTGTATAGCAGGGCTTGACAAATTTGCTTTGAATCTAAAAGCAACGTTATGTTTTTTTGCCCACGTTTATCCACTTCAGCCCCGGAAGATTTTACCCCCTTCCTGACCAGAGCACTTTTGGTGGTATTTGATCACCTCTGCGTTTTTTATTTTTTGCGCTATAAACAAAAAAAGAGTGACAATTTTGAAAAAAAAGCAATATCTTTTTTTTTTGCTATAATAAATATCCCCCAAAAATATAGAAAAAAAAAAAAGAATTTCTCTCTCAGTTTAGGCCGATATGTATTCTTCTACATATTTTTGGTAAAAAAAAGAAATAAGCGTATATTGATTGGTTTGCGCAAAAGTTATAGCGTCTACAAAATAGCGGATGGATTTATGGCATATTTTTTTTTTTTTAAATTAGTAATGGTGGCGATTTGCGATTTTTATCGTAACTGCGACATTATGGCGGACACATCGGACACCTTTGACACTATTTTGGGACCATTGGCATGAATACAGAGATCAGTGCTATAAAAATGCACTGATTACTGTGTACATGGCACTGGCAGGGAAGGGGTTAAACACTAGGGGGCGATCACGGGGTTAAGTGTGTCCTAGGGAGTGATTCTAACTGTGGGGGGGGGGTAGAACATGACAGAGATCACTGCTCCCGGTGACAGGGAGCAGTGGTCTCTGTCATGTTGCGAGGCAGAACAGGTAAATGCCTTGTTTACAAAAGGCATCTCCCCGTTCTGCTGCTCCGTGACACGATCGGGGACCCCCGGCAGACATAGAGTCCGCAGGACCCACAGTCACGGAGTATGCGGTGGTGAGCACGCACATGCCCACAATGTCGCGATTTAAAGGGGACATACCTGTACGCCCATTTGCCCAGCCGTGCCATTGTGCCAACGTATATCGTCATGCGCTGGTCGGCACGTGGTTAGAAAATCATTTTAGGCCTGAAGATTACATAAAACCCCCAAACATGATATATTTTCTGAAAGCAGGCACCCTATAGAATAATATAGTGGTAGTTCCAATTTTTTGTCATACGATATTACTGCAAAGGTTTAGGAAACACAACATTTTTGTCAAATTTCCTATGGAATATATATAATTTTTATTTATTTTTTTCCCAACTGTGACCAGAGCAATATAATGTTACCATAGTAGTACTAGCCTGGGAAAGTGATGATGATTTATGCTTATAGCAGTGAATTATTGCATTGCCATAAGCAAGCATTTTACAGAATTACATTCAGTTTGTTTTGCTGTGATTGCTTCTGCGGGTGGTCACGTGATCTCCCCGGCTGATGTCAGAAGGAGATCATGGCCTCTCCTGCAGAAGCAATGTCTCGGAGCTGTAAGGCGGCCGCGAGTCACGTGACCGGCCTGAAGACAGCTCTAAAGAGGTATTTAGAGCGCTCGTTTTTACAAAGGACTTGGATCATGTGGTATGCCAGCTTCTAATAGAGGGGCTGGCAGTGAATAATATTTTAGATGTAACAACCCCTTTAAGTACACTTTACTCCACAGTCTTCAGCAAGAAAGATAACCCATATGAGCTAGTGTCTGACAATAGACTGCAATTTGTTTCATATGAATTTGAATCTTTTCCAAGACAGAAAAAATACTGTGCATAGAAAATTCTTCAGTTTATTACCCCTAAGCAATCCCTATTAAGCCCTAATCTCCTATTTTATTTTTATGAAGCATGTGATTAGAGCCAGAGGCTCTAATTGGCTTCAAAAAGGGTGGGCTCGGGCCCTGAGCCCATCCCACTTGTGTGACATTAGCAAAATAATATACGCTAATGACCAGATTGGTCGGGAGAAGCCAGGGAAGCTGCCGAAGCCACCCGAGACCTGGATGGGGTAAGTGCGGGGCTGGTGGGCTTGCCAACAGGCAAGCGAGCCTGTTCGCAAGCTGCCACAATTTACTTGTCTGCAGGCATGCAACTACACAAACGTCACCAGCTGAACTAAGGCAGACAAATGCGCACTTGACTACATGTTGCAGACATACAACTCCCAACAAAGTTCAGTGATTATGACATCGTCAGTTGCTAAAACTGATAGAGATCAACAAGATAAAAGCATACAAGGAGTGGAAAAGTGATGACAGCACACTTTCACACTAACAAACCTGGCATATAGAAACAGGGGAATTCCAAAGTTTCCATGTCACTGCTTACACCTATGAACTGTCGGGTGGAAGCATATGAGATGGCTGTTGGGCAGGGCTTTTCAGACTTTAGAAGTGGTTGTAAACCTCAGGCATGAAATATGAACAAAGCACATCCCTCTACAGTGTGTATTTGTCTTAATTAGGAGCACTAATTGTCATTTCTGTCTGCTGCCTGTTTCATCTGCTATCAGTATGAATCACATCTTACAATTTTTGCTGACATCAAGAGAAAAATGGTGGGAGGGATCTCCAGCAGATTGACAGCCTCAGTTCCTGTTTGCTCTGTGAAAGGGGGGTGTGTCCCTTCCCTCCAATCAGCTCAGACCTCTCCTTACTGAGCTCTGCACAGTGTGACTTCAGATTCCCACCCCTTTTTTCTGAACTCTCAGACAAGCTTTATAAATTCTAGACTTTTAACCGATGTAGAGAAGACTACAGATAAACAGGTACAACTTATGTAGGAGGATTTGCTTTATCTCTGTTTATCACCTGAGGATAGTCCCTTCATTGGGTATTTGTAAGGGTTTACAACCACTTTAATTTGATGAAGAACATTTTCCTATTCCCACAAATAACCAAACTGGAGACCAAGATCCAGAACCACCTAGACATATTAAAAGAATCCGAAGTCCTCCTGACCTGTATGGACAAAGGGTTATGTAATTAAAATGCATAGTAATATTCTGTGATAAAATGCATTAGATTGATGTGTGCATTATTTGTTTTGTGTATTTTTTATATTGAAAAAAAAAAAGATGTACTTATTTACTGTACTATGAGGGAAATGGCCTGTAGATATTATTTATAGTTGTTACATGTATAATACTTTTTATACTCTGACAAGTTAGTTACAGTTCCTGTTCCCGTTATGATATACTGATAGAGGGATGTACATATATTATGGATGCCTGAAACTTAAAGTGATATTAAGGTCTTGTTTTTTTAAATAACAAACATGTTATACATGTTTGCACAGAGCAGCCCAGATCCTCCTATTCGCGGGCCCCTCGCCGGCACTCCTGGCTCCTCCCTCCTGCCGAGTGTCCCCATTGCAAGCAGCTTGCTATGGGGGCACCTGAGCTGAGCCGCTGCTCTGTGTATCCATTCAGAGATGGAGCCGTGCTTCAGCCCCACCCCATTCACTCTCCTCATTGGCTCACTACCCTTGATTGACAGCACACACCCACTGCTGTGTCTCAGCCAATCACGAGGGAGAGTCCCGGGCAGCCAAGGTTCTTGTGCAACATTGCTGGATCGAGATGGGGCTCAGGTAGGTATTAAGCCGCTGCTGCATACTAAAGGTTTTTTATTCTAACGCATAGAATGCATTAGGATAATAAACCCTCTGAATTTACAACCACTTTAACTGCTTAGCGACGGCCCCATGCAAATATACTGCAGCAGGGTGGAAGCTCTGTGCCAGATCACGTACCTAGTACGTGATCTAACACTTCCGGGTCTGGGGCGTGCACGCGCCGCCGTTGACTGCACACTGCGGGAGCCAATCAGCGGGGCCGGCAGTCCCGATATCTGCCGGGACCAGCCGATCGTTTCTTTGAGAAGGGAGGACAGAGATCCTGTGTTCTGCTAAGCAGAAACACGGATCTCTGCCAACTAACAGTAAATGCACCCCCCAAACAGTTAGAAAGCACTCCCAGGGAACACAGTTAACCCTTTGATCTCCCCTGATGTTAACCCCTTCGATGCCATTAGTACTTCATTAGTACAGTGACAGTGCTTTTTTTTTAGCACTGTATTGGTGTCACTGGTCCCCAAAAAGTGTCACTTAGTGTCAGATTTGTCCACCACAATGTCGCAGTCAGGCTAAATGTCGCCGATCGCCGCTATTACTAGTAAAAAAAAAAACAATTCCATAAATCTATCCCATAGTTTGTAGATGCTATAACTTTTGCGCAAACCAATCAATATACGCTTATTGGAATTTTTACATATTGACCTAAATTTATGAAGACATTTGATCTTTTACTTTTTTTTATTGGATACGTTTTATAGCAGAAAGTGAAAAATATAATACATTTTTTCAAAATTATTGTTTATAAACAAAAAAATAACAACCGCAGAGGTGATCAAATACTACCAAAAGAAAGCTATTTGTGGGGAAAAAAGGACATCAATTTTATTTGGGTACAACGTCGCATGACCACGCAATTGTCAGTTAAGGTAACGCAGTGCCAAAATGGCCAGGTCATGAAGGGGGTAAACCTTCGGGAGTTGAAGTGGTTAATTAAGCACTCTTTAACTAGTCTGCTTCCCAGACTATAGGACACAACACAAGGTTTGTCTTGTAGGGGTAATGCTTAGACATGGACACTTGGGAATGTAATCTGTATCATCTGCTAGAATCCCAAACCAATGTCTTCCATCTTTATTAGTCAAAGACCTTCTCATCTGCTTGGTTTATGGAAATCTGACATTTACTCGAAACTTGTCAAATATAAAAAAAAAAAAATAGCAAAAACCATTACTGTGATAATCAGGCGGTCAGATTTCGCTTGAAGGCTGCACATTAGTCAGCTGCTTGAACTTACACTGTAGCTGGTTCACACATGGGTTGTCATGCATTCAGGTATTTTGTGTTAGGCAGACCCGATTTTAGTAGCACAGTAGTATCTGAGCCAATGAGGAGCTAGACAGCCTCTTGTTGGATCGAGATCGGGTTCAGGTATGTATTTAGGGGGGAATGCAGTAAGGTTAAAAAACCTGACTCTACAACTATAATAAAGTACCAAATGCCTAAAAAAATTCTAAACAGAGACCTCCTGCAATAGAGGAGAAATTACATTCACTTCTGGCGGCCCCCGTCTCCTACCTACATCCTTTCCAGTAATAAAGCCTCCAAAAGACTTTCCTATGCAACACTTCCAGGAATGTTCTTTGTCCGTGTCCTCTACGACATTTTATGGTTTCATCTTCTGACACCCTACGTCACTACAGTACACAACGGTGCCTTGGAGTGTATTACAGAGATAATTACCTAATCATACATTATCTGCCTTTATTCCCTCAATATTCTTCACTCTATCCAAAAAAGAAAAAAAAAAAGAAGGTTTTACGTAGATACCGTATACACTCCTAAGTGTTAGCACGGTCAATTCTGGAGCACACATTTAAAACATAGTGATGGGTATAGCCTCCTCTCATATAGATTTACTGAAAATCTTTGTCTTGACTGATGGTTTCCTTTAAAACAACATGAATTGAAAGGCTTTTTTTTTTTCCTTTAGTAAAAAACATTCAGTTACTTTCACACACCAACTAAACTCTCAAAGTTATTTCTGGTCCTCAAAAGAGAACCAAACACAAGAGGAAAAAAACTAAAAACCCGTTATGAGTAGCTCATGGTAGAGCCATCTATTCATGTCTTTAAAAAGCACTAAATAACTAACACTTGCCTATTATGATTGGCAGGTTCTGAAAATTTCCTTCAGATGTAACAGCCAGCTCTAGTATACAGCAGCCAGGAAAAATACAGCCATTTTCGTGCTACCGGGCAAAGTGCTAATTGTACAGGCTGAACGGTTTAATTGGAAGGCTGAATATTTACATATATATATATCCATCTACATTATAACACTTTATTATACATTGCTATGCAATGATGCACACTAGTCCCCTCATCTGACATTATGGATGGTAAAAGCTCCTGGTTTTTATGTAGAGCCATGTACCAAACAAGGCATTTATAATCTTTGGACACTCAGAACTTGGTCATAGGTGTTAATAGTAAATTAAATTTGCCAGAACGGGAAAATAAATCATATAAAAATATGAAAGTCAAGTTACCAACGTGTGAATATTATAACCATAATCAGAGGATGGAAAACGCATTTATTGACAACGCAATCAAGCATTTAAAAGGATTTAATTTATATGAAATATATTAAAGATCAACACTATGTTCAGGAACAAAAATATATATTTTTCTATTAATCGGGTTAACATAATATATTATTTGTATGTATGAATGTGACTTAGGGACTTTAAATTTTAAGCTCCTTGAGGGCAGAGACTGATGTGAATGTATAATAAATTTATG
Organism: Lithobates sylvaticus; assembly: GCA_028564925.1. Taxonomy (NCBI): domain Eukaryota; kingdom Metazoa; phylum Chordata; class Amphibia; order Anura; family Ranidae; genus Lithobates; species Lithobates sylvaticus. The sequence goes on from CM053038.1 coordinate 115,825,407, forward strand.
TAAAGCGTTGGGTAAATTGATGGCGCTATATAAGTAGCTGTAATAAATAAAATAAATAAATATGGATTTTTACCACTTGCAGCCACCAAGCCCATTATATAGCAATGTTTGAAACAAACTTGATTGGCATCTAGATGAACTAAAACATGGCACACACCTAAAAAAGATATACCCCATCCTTCTCACTTAGCAGAGACAAGATCCTCCAAATATGCTTTACTAACTGGCATTACTATATATAATATAATATATATAATATAATATAATATATATACTAATAATATATTAGCAATAGTGAATATTTAATGATTTTTTATTAATTAATTTTGAAAGTATCACTTTAAGTTAAAATGTTTCCAACATAGGGATAGTTAAAAGAATATCATGTATGAATTAACACAAAGTGAATTACTATTTCTGTATGTTGTTCAAAGCTTACTACAAAAACATGAATGTTATAAGTAGAGTTATTATAAACATTTTAAACTGTTTGCCAAAGCATGTTCCAATTTTCTGATCCGCGTGGATGCCAGAGTAAGAGAACCCACGGGGTAACATGTCATTCCCTAAGTATAGGATTTGTCAAAGATTGGTTTGTTTATGTTTTGGGTACTTTGCTCATTTTTCAAAGATTAGGGCTAAAAGGATCAATGATTTCAGAAGGCTTAGGGGGTAGACCCGGAGGATTCACAGGTAAATGTTTAGTTTTTAATAAATCATTTTAGTACAAATAATAATACTACATAAAACATCAATTTATATCCTTGTAAACTTTACACAAAATTTAAAAATAAAATGGTCTAAAAGCCAATTACTGTAACTCTCAATTATAAACAAGAAGTCTCCTGTCTTTTCTATAAATACTTTCCTAAAGAAAAAGAAAGAAGAAGACTAGTATGTTGTTGTTAGGATGCAGTCTGCAGCAGAGGCTCACGAAGACCTGGCATTCCTACTAGTACCTTACATGGCTGAAGGAATGTGCACTGGCGCACGGATGCGGACTGTGCACGCTCAAAGCCAGGATTGGTGCCAAATGGCCTTTATAAAGGTAGCTAACTGCCTTACATAAATGCTGGTGGATCTTTGGCTCTCTAGTGCATTTGTTCCTGTGATACCTTGCATCTGTGGATTCCTGTTACCGACTTGGCTTGCCCCTGGACCTGTCTTCTGCCTGCCTCCTGGTTTGACCCTGACTTGCTTAATGGACCTGCTCTCTCCTGTGTATTACTCTGGATATCCTCCTGGCTACGATTACCTCCATCCACATCTGGTACCTGACCTTGGCTTTGAACTGACCACTCTTCTATATCCTACTCCACTTGGTACCTGTTACTTACCTCAGGCACCACCTGTCTGCAGTCACTACCGCAGCCGAATACGTGGGCGTCTCACCTAACAGCACTCAAGCTGGAACATTCTTGCAATCAGCCCAAGCTGGAAAACCATGCTTCTTTGAGCCTGGCACCTCTTGTTATCACTTTTAGGGGTACCTAGAGCTTAGTTGCAAGGGAAGCCCTCTCACCATTAGCCTCCAGCATCAGGTACGTGATAGTTGTAAATCAGTGGTGGTCTAAAGGGCCAAGGAAAATCTTTCTTTGGTACATCTGTCACTGCCATATATTAGTATGGTATATCTAAAGTCATTCTGGATAGAGCAAGGACTGGTTAACCCCGTGTCAGTTTTTTTTTTTTTTTTTTTTTTTTGCGATCTGTGTCTCAATTTTCTGACATTTTCTGACACTTCAAAGAAGTGTGAGGATCTCTCAAAAATGAGGGAAATAACCTCTTATAAGCACTCTTATGCAGTGGTCACCTCACCAAGTGTCCACAATTCCCCTCTCTTCTTGTTCAGATGACAACGTCAAATTATGGATTTCCCTTCACTTTTGGTCTTGGTGAGAGATGTCCTGGTCACAGTCATTAGGAATCAGCCTCCACGTGAATGACTCATTCAGGGGAAGATGTAGACATCAATAGTGTGTAATCAGTGGCAGTGCTGACACTGGCTTCCCATTATTGATGTTTACATGTCAGTCCTGAGCAGCAGCAGTGGCCAATAGGGTCCATGTATGCTGCATGCATGTAAATGTCAGTGCAGGCATTACAGGCATACAGCTAGGTCAGCCTCCCACAGCTTCCAATGCCATTTCGATGCTTATGACATTAGATCTATCTTTCGACCCCCCTGTTCACTGCCCACCAAATCAGTCTTCTCATACATCATTAATTTGCTAACACATCAGTAACACCACTTCTTCAAACTCAATCTTTCCAAAACTATGCTTATAATATATTGCCCCCCCCCCCCCCCCACATCTCCATCTAGAGACATGGCACAACTATTAAGCCCTCCCCTCACACCAAGGTGCTAGGTGTAATCCTATGCACACTCTGTATAATGTACACTCTGACCTGTCTTTTCGACCCCACATCCAATCACTGTCCAGATCTTAATACCTTAACTTTCATAGCATCTCTAAAATGTATTATTATTAATTAAAATACTTATATAGCTACGTCAATTTATACAGAGCTTTACATAGTATAGTACATTCACATTGGTCCCTGCCCTCAAGGAGCTTACAGTCTAATGTCCCTAACTCACATTCATACGTATACATAGTAGGGTCAATTGTGGGAGGAAACCAGAGTACCCATAGGAAACCCACATAGGCACAGGGAGACCATGCAAACGGCGGGCATGTAGTGCCATGGTTGGGATTCGAACAGACAACACTAGTGTTGATAGGCGGAAGTGCTAACCACTTAGCCACTGTGCTGATATGCCCCATTCTTAATCAACTAAACCACAAAGCTACTAATTAACTCCCTTGTTATCACTTACCTTGACTATGGCAACTCCCACCTTGTTGGCCTACCTTTACATATGCTATCCCCCTTCAGTCCATCATGAATGCTTACTAACCATTCAGTGTTCACTACCTCTATCTGCCAATTCATCCATTGGCTTCCGCTCACAAAATGAATAAAAATATTAACAATAACCAAACCTACCAAACCATCCACAAATTTGCCCCAGCTACATCCTCAAGCTTGCCTCAATACACCAACCAAACTGCTCTCTTTGCTCCTCCCAGGAAATTCTGCTCTCTAGCTATATTATCGATTCTCCCTTACTAGCCCCCAGGACTTCTCCAGGGCCTCTTCCATCCTTTTGAACTCCTTACCCCAATCTGTCTGACTATCTCGTATTCTGTCCACTTTTAAGTGATCCTTGAAAACTCATCTCATCAAGAAGGCCTATCCTGCCTATAACTAATAAACTGTACTTTTACCTTCTCCTTCAGCTCATCCCTAAAATTTAGTACCGGTCATCCCTAACAGTTATTACCATATGTATCACTTGATCCTCCATTTTTGAGTGTAAGCCCTAATGAGCAGGACCCTCTGATCCCTCATGTATTGACTTGTTTTGTAACTATACCATCTCCTTCTATTTTGTAAAGAGCTGTGCAAACTGTTGGTGCAATATAAATTCTTTATAATAATACAGCATACAACCTTTTAAGCAGGATCCCGGTGCCAGCAAGATCCTGCATAAAAACAACATGCCCTCGTGCATGAGCCCTAATAGTCTTAAACTATTGCTGCAAGGGTAGACAAGGCAGAACCGGATCAACAAGTACTGAAACAAGAGAGTCAGCATGAATGCCAACGAGTAAGCATTTTCAGAAGTAGAGCTTAACCTCCGTGATTCCCTCATAACAGGTATTGTTTAACCCTTTCATGACCACAGGTCATTGATGCCTTGATGTTCAGGTCAAATTTAATAGAATTACTATGGGTCAGCTAAATTGGTCACAACTCTATGACTAAATTGTCTACCTAAATACTTTAAATACACTGTATATAAAGTAAGTATAAGGTTTACATTTGGTACATTATTTTAATATGCACATTGTTTTATTATAAGATGACACATGTAAAAGAAATGAAAAGTATGCTGAACAGCTTATATTTAAAAATGAATTTAAAATAATGATTGTCTTTTTTTTTTTTTTTAACAGTCTGGACACCACTTTAACCACTTCAGCCCCGGACCATTTGGCAGCCAAAGGACCAGAGGTCTTTTTTCAATTTCGCACTGCACTACTTTAACTGGTAATTGCGCGGTCATGCAATTTTGTAACCAAACGAAATTTGCGTCCTTTTCTTCCCACAAATAGAGCTTTCTTTTGATGGTATTTGATTGCCTCTGTGATTTTTATTTTTTGCGATATAAACGGAAAAAGAGCGAAAATTTTGAAAAAAAAAGAGATTTTCTACTTTTTGTTATAAAAAAAATCTAATAAACTCAATTTTAGTCAAACATTTGGGCCAAAATGTATTCAGCCACATGTCTTTAGTAAAAAAAATGCCAATAAGCGTATATTTATTGGTTTGCGCAAAAGTTATAGCGTCTACAAACTAGAGTACATTTTCTGGAATTTACACCGCTTTTAATTTATGACTGCCTATTTCATTTCTTGAGGTGCTAAAATGGCAGAGAAGTACAAAACCCCCCCAAATGACCCCATTTTGGAAAGTAGACACCCCAAGCTATTTGCTGAGAGGCATGTTGAGCCCATTGAATATTTTTTTTTTAGTCCCAAGTGATTGAATAAAGACAAAAATAAAAAAGATTTTTTTTTTTTTCAAAAAGTTGTCACTAAATGATATATTGCTCACACATGCCATAGTTATATGTGGAATTGCACCCCAAAATACATTTTGCTGCTTCTCCTGAGTATGGGGATACCACATGTGTGGGACTTTTTGGGAGCCTAGCCGCGTACGGGGCCCCGAAACCCAAGCACCGCCTTCAGGATTTCTAAGGGTGCAAATTTTTGATTTCACTCCTCACTACCTATCACAGTTTCGAAGGCCATAAAATGCCAAAATAGCACAAAACCCCCCCAAATGACCCCATTTTGGAAAGTAGACACCCCAAGCTATTTGTTGAGAGGCATGGTGAGTATTTTACAGCTCTCATTTGTTTTTGAAAATGAAGAAAGTAAAGAAAAAAAAATTTTTTTTTTCTTTTTTCAATTTTCAAAACTTTGTGACAAAAAGCGACATCTGCAAAATACTCACAATACCTCTCAGCAAATAGCTTGGGGTGTCTACTTTCCAAAATGGGGTCATTTTGGGGGGTTTTATGCCATCTGGGCATTCCATGGCCTCCGAAACTGTGATTGGCAGTGAGAAGTGAAATAAAAAAATTACACCCTTAGAAAGCCTGAAGGCGGTGATTGGTTTTTGGGGTTCCGTACGCAGCTAGGCTCCCAAAAAGTCCCACACATGTGGTATCCCCGTACTCAGGAGAAGCAACAGAATGTATTTTGGGGTGTATTTCTACATATGCCCATGACATGTTTGAGCAATATATCATTTAGTGACAACTTTTTGTAAAAAAAATATATATATTTTTTTTTTTTCATTATTCAATCTCTTGGGACAAAAAAAAAAAATATTTAATGGGCTCAACATTGCTCTCATCAAATAGCTTGGGGTGTCTACTTTCCAAAATGGGGTCATTTGGGGGGGTTTGAACTGTCCTGGCATTTTATGCACAACATTTAGAAGCCTATGTCACACGTCACCCACTCTTCTAACCACTTGTAGACAAAGCCCTTTCTGACACTTTTTGTTTACATGAAAACATATTTTTTTTTTTGCAAGAAAATTACGTTGAACCCCCAAACACTATATATAATGTTAAAGCAAAGGCCCTACAGATTAAAATGGTGGGTGTTGCATTTTTTTTTTTCCACACAGTATTTGCGCAGCGATTTTTCAAACGCATTTTTTGTGGAAAAAATACACTTTTTTTTTATTTTAATGCACTAAAACACACTATATTGCTCAAATTTTTGATGAAATAAAAAATATGATCTTAGGCCGAGTACATGGATACCAAACACGACATGCTTTAAAATTGCGCACAAACACGCAGTGGAGATAAACTACATACATTTTTAAAAGCCTTTAAAAGCCTTTACATGATACCACATTAGATTCACGGAGGAGGTCTACTGCTAAAATTACTGCCCTCGATCTGACCTTCGCGGTGATACCTCACATGCATGGTGCAATTGCTGTTTACATATGACGCCAGACCAACGCTTGTGTACGCCTTTGCGCAAGAGAAGGGGGGGCAGGGGTGCTTTTTTTTTTTTTTTTTTTTTTTTTTTTTTATTTATTTAGCTTTTTATTTTATTTTTAAACTGTTCCTTCCATTTTTTTTCTTTGTTATGATTTTTATTGTTATCTCAGGGAATGTAAATATCCCCTATGATAGCAATAGGCAGTGACAGGTACTCTTTTTTTGAAAAAATTGGGGTCTATTAGACCCTAGATCTTTCCTCTGCCCTCAAAGCATCTGACCACACCAAGATTGGTGTGATAAAATGCTTTCCCAATTTCCCAATGGCGCGGTTTATATCCGGGAGGGGGGACATTCCCTCCCACTGCTTGTAAAAGCAGTCTAGAGGCTAATTACCCGCTAGAATTGCTTTTACATGAAAGCCGATCACTGGCTGAAAAGAATGATACCAAGATGATACCTAAACCTGCAGGCATCATTCTGGTATAACCATTCAAAGTCCAGCAACATACTGGACATATATTGTAATCTTTTTTTTTTCATGCAGCCTCTTGGCTGAACGAAAAAAAGAGATTGATTGGTGGGTATGCCCACCATTAGAATACCTCCCTTCATCCACCCACTTCTAATGATGGGCATACATGCACCATTTATATATGCCGATGCATGGGGGCATCCTCCCGCAAAAGTTATGCCGTGTACACACGGTCGGAATTTCGACCGTATGTACGTGGCATTAGGAGCCAATCGCTCCCCCCCCCCCCCCCTGCTGCCCCCATGCTTCGGCATATATGCTCTTTTTTTTAACTGTGGTGGTGAAATCACCTCCTACAGTGTTGGAGTCGCGTCTTTATGTATCGTGGGAGCAAACGCTGTTGCTGTCAAGATAAATAAATCCGCGTTGCAACTGAATGGCGCACCTGAAAACAAAAAAATGCTTAACACTAAAACACAGTAAACAAAATTACATACCTGAAAAGCAAGCATGATAAAACATGATAAAACATAATAAAACATTGCAGAATAGAATGGAGTAAAAAAAGAGCAACAATAGAGAGAGAATAGAGTGAGAGAGAGAACAATAAAACGACAACTATTTTATTTTTTTTTATTTTTTTGAGATTCACAGGTAAAAAAGCTCCTGACTGAAGCGACTGAATCAAAACGCTACCACAAAAAAACTGTTAGCGATCGCAGGGATCAGGCCTGACTCTGCGAACGCTGCAGTTATGTGTGCTTAGTGTTTTGTAAGTGACAGTGATCGATCGATACTGCACTTGGGTGGGCTGGGCTGGGCGGAGGGGGAAAACGCAGGTGCTAGCAGGTATCTGGGCTGATCCCGCTAACAATGCGTTTTTTTTTGGAACCCTAAACTGCTGGGACGCTAGTATAGATCTGATCAGATCAGATATTGATCTGTTCAGATACTGTGCCACTAAGGGAGGTGTATGCTTTGTGCGTGGGTGTTTGCGGTACTGGCACTAACCTGGGGCGACGCAGACCTTATTTGACCCTAAAACCTAATTGATATCACCCGCCGGGCGATCAGGGGGTTAAACCGTTATTGGGTAATAAATGGCGGGTGCCCTGACAGTATAAAAAACAAGCTAACTAACCAGCGTCACCCGTAACAGTAATACAAAAAAAAAAACTGGTTACCTAGCGACACTAATGCAGCGATCAGAAAAACGATCGCTTAGTGACACTGGCAAAAGGGGGTGAAAGGGTTAACTAGGGGCAATCAGGGGGTTAAACCTTTATTAGGTAATATATGGGGGTACCTGACGCTATATAAAAACCTGACGGGGAACCTAAATAACGAAATAACTAACTGGCTAACCAGCGTCACCAGTGACAGTTATACAGTGATCACTGGTGAAAGGGTTAACTCTAGGGGCAATCAGGGGGTTAAAACCTTTATTTAGGTTGTAATATGGGGGTACCTGACCTATAAACCTATTTATGAACCTATATAAACATGGCGGTTACCTAAAAAAAAAAAAAATGGTTACCTAGCGACACTAATGCAGCGATCAGAAAAACGATCGCTTAGTGACACTGGCAAAAGGGGGTGAAAGGGTTAACTAGGGGCAATCAGGGGGTTAAAACCTTTATTAGGTAATATATGGGGGTACCTGACGCTATATAAAAACCTGACGGGGAACCTAAATAACGAAATAACTAACTGGCTAACCAGCGTCACCAGTGACAGTTATACAGTGATCACTGGTGAAAGGGTTAACTCTAGGGGCAATCAAGGGGTTAAAACCTTTATTTAGGTTGTAATATGGGGGTACCTGACCTATAAAACTATTTATGAACCTATATAAACATGGCGGTTACCTAAAAAAAAAAAATGGTTACCTAGCGACAGCAGTGACACTAATACAGCGATCAGAAAAACGATCGCTTAGTGACACTGGCAAAAGGGGGTGAAAGGGTTACCTGGGGGGCAATCAAGGGGTTAAACCTTTATTAGGGGGGGTAGGGGGCTACCTAGGACCTAAAACTAACTGCCCTGACAGTTATTACAGTCACACTGACACTAAATGCAGTGATCAGTAAAAAAATGATCACTGCAATTAGTGACACTGTGACTGGGGGGGGAGGGGGTGATCTGGGGGGTGATCAGGGGGTGACAGGGGGGTGGAATATGTGCCTAACTGTACTGGTGTCAGTGTAGTGTTGTGCACTAACCTGTACATGTTCGCCGCTCGGCGTCTCCGGTCACATAGACCGGCGCACCGAGCGTGACATCACTTCCGCCTTCCTGTCTATACAATAGACAGGAAGGGGAAGTTTTTCATTGGCCAGGAGCGATCGCGAGGGGGTGGCCAGAAACCACTGGCCGTCCCCTCGTCCCGGATCGCTCCTGAAGCGATCCCGACCGTCCCCGCCGGCGGAGGGGGGTCCGATCGGACCCCCCAACCGCCGGAAGAATGTCACGTACAGGTACGTGATTCTGCCTGTACGTGCCATTCTGCCGACGTATATATACAGGGGGCGGTCGGGAAGTGGTTAAACAGTTGCAGCCTGCTGGGTGACTCTGTCAAAGCCCTTCTCCCCCTATGTGAGGCACAATGAAAGCGGAGTTGTTTGTAAAAATAGCAAAGTGTTCACCCTGCTTGGCTGCCATAGGCCTCTTTCAAATAGGGAGGATTCCATTCTGATCAGCAGGGGATTAGAGCAATGCGGGCGGATGACACATATCTGCTCTGCAAAAACTTAGCTCTCTTTGCTGTATGGGTGACCGGGAGTAAACTGATTACACTGTCCATATACACCCGGCTACCCTCCAATCCCCTCCACCTAAACAAAAGAGAACAAATACCCTTCCATTTTGTGGACCTAATTGCACCCGGAGGTTGGTGGGTGTAAACGGACACAAGTCCATGTACACCCGCCTGTCCATAGGGATGAATGGACCTTACGGTCAGGTCAGCCTGAAAAACTGAAGGGTGAACCTGATGGGATCGCCCATGTGAAAGGGGCCATAGTGATTACATTATCAGGAACCATGCTGATTGGTTCCCAATATCTCTACTTGAAATGTTAGCGCTCAAATTGAGCATGGTCTCAGGCCACAGGATATTTATTAATATATCCTCATCATGGGGCATTATTCTGACAGCCTGAGGACAGCAAAAGAATTAAGCAGGATGTTCGTCTGGTTAGTAAACATCTCCTTTCTATTGGCCAGTAAGGCTACCCGTCACATTGCTGTTCAAAAGCAGGTTGTGCAGGGGTTGGAAGGAGCCGGGCTATACAGTAGCCACATAGATGAATTTTAACAACCTTTAGAGAGGACCCTGGAATTTTAAGGGTATTGAGGGCACTCTGAACGAAGGCTAAAAAGGCGTTTCAAAATTCCCTTTCGCAAAAAAGTTTTATGCCTATTGTGGGCTCACCAGTGCGGTATCTGTACACTGAAATCATATCCCCTCTCAAGCGTCTCTTCTCCAGAGAGAATAAGTTCAGTGCTCGTAACCTTTCCTCATAACTAATGTCCTCCAGTCCCTTTATTAGTTTTGTTGTCCTTCTCCGGACTATCTCCAGTTCCAGCACATCCTTCCTGAGGACTGGTGCCCAGAACTGGATGGCATACTCTAGGTGCGGCTGGACCAGAGTCTTGTAGAGTGGGAAAATTATTGTTTTATCTCTGGAGTTAATCACCTTTTTAATGCATGCCAATTTTCTGTTTGCTTTGCTTGCAGCAGCTTAGCATTACATGCCATTGCTGAGCCTGTCATCTACTAGGACCCCCAGGTCCTTTTACATTGTAAATTCCCCCAGAGGTTCTCCCCCCAGTGAGTAGATTGTAGTCATATTTTTTCTACCCAAATGCATTATTGTACATGTAGCCAGTGTCCCTTGAAGACGGCGGTGGACTTAAGTGTTCTACCTTTTTTCCTGGGAGATCTCCAGAGAGAGTCAGTCGGGCAGACTGGTGCAGAGAGGCAGCCAGGAGGGCTGGTAAAGAGACATTTGCAGCCAGGTGGGCTGGCATTGCCTTTAGAGGTAATACTGGGATCAGTGGCCACAGAGGGAGAGTCTACACACTGTTTCATCTAACATGTGCTATCCTGCCTGTAAATGGTTGTTACTGAGCTGACAAGGAGCCTGTCAGTTCCATCAGGGTGGATCAGTGGAAGTGTGTGCAGGAGGAAGACTGATATATCTGTATTTAGGAAGTTGGGCCTGAAGTTCTGCTGAAGTCAAATGGGCATCCCATAACCTTCCTATCCCCATCTAAGTTGTTAACCCCCTAATAAACCACAAAAAAACAAAAACAAAGCTACACACTGTTTTCTGACTCTGCATGCCTGTGAAGATTCAGTGTGCCTGGCTGTGCAGGAGTTGGGGATCCCTGTTCATCTGCAGCTCCAACTTTTGGTATATGTGTGCAGCTGTTTGCTTGAAAAGTGTTGCTGGACAACCAGCATTCAGTGTATTCTGGTGCAGGGGGGAGGAGAGGAGAGTCCCCCTTGTCAGAATGCAAAAGCACAGCAGGGGAGATCCCGATATACATCGTTGTGTTGATGCCCTGAGGGGTCTGTCAGCTTTTTTCTGCTCAACCAGCTGGTTGGACGAGGAAAAAAACAAAAACGTATATACCCAGGTTTAAACCCAGTTAATAATGAATGCGGGTTTAATATTGCGCTACTTCTGCGTGATTTTAACCACTTAAGCCCCGGACCAATTTGCAACCAAAGGACCAGGCCCCTTTTTGTGATTTGGCACTGTGTCGCTTTAACTGACAATTGCGCGGTCGTGCAAAGTGGCTCCCAAACAAAAGTGGCGTCCTTTTTTCCCCACAAATAGAGCTTTCTTTTGGTGGTATTTGATCACCTATGCAGTTTTTATTTTTTGCGCTATAAACAAAAATAGAGCGACAATTTTGAAAAAAATGCAATATTTTTTACTTTTTGGTATAATAAATATCCCCAAAAAATATATAAAACAACTTTTTTTTTCCTCAGTTTAGGCCGATACATATTCTTCCACATATTTTTGGTTAAAAAAAAAAAAATCGCAATAAGCGATTATTGATTGGTTTGCGCTAAAGTTATAGCGTTTACAAAATAGGGGATAGTTTTTATAGCATTTTTATTAATATTTTTTTTTTTTTACTAGTAATGGCGGCGATCAGCAATTTTTATTGTGACTGCGACATTATGGCGGACACATCAGACATTTTTGACACATTTTTGGGACCATTGTCATTTATGCAGAAATCAGTGCTATATAAATGCACTGATTCCTATGTAAATGACACTGGCAGTGAAGGAGTTAACCACTACGGGGCAGGGAGGGGTTACGTCAGTGTGTGTGTGTTTTTTTACAGTAGGGGTGGCGTGGCTTTACGTCTGACGTCACTGATCGGCTTTCCCGATGACAGGGAACAGCCAATCAGTGACAGGCAGTGTAGGAAGCACGGGGAGAGGTTTGTTTACACAGACCTCTCCCCTTTCTTCAGCTCTGTGACCCGATCGCGGGACACTAGCGGCGATCAGGGCCGTTGGTCCCGCGGCCGCGGAGCTCAGGACCGGGCCGCGAGCGCGCCGTGCCATTCTGCTGACGTAAATCTACAGGAGGCGGTCCTTAAGCGGTTAAAGCTGCCGGTCTGTGCTATTTCATGTGTGGCTTGTTGACATCTATGCGATGTCTATGCACAGATGTCTATGTAAGTCGCACATGAAAAGGTGCATGAAACTTTTTTAAATCGATACAAGTCGGAGTTACACCGATTTGAACAGTTCCATAGGCATGCAATTTTAAATCGCATGACAAGTCGCACCAGTGTGAACGGGGGCTTTGTACAGCTAAAACTACCTTCTCTCCAGACAATACTGCTGTCCAAGGCTGGCTCCACTGCTCTTCCATCCCGAGTGAAGACAATCTCAAACTAGAAGTGTGTTACAGGCTGGACCACCAGATAAAAATGAAGGGAAAAAAAGACCAAATAAATGCTGCATTCAACTGTATCCAGCCACCACATTTTAGGAACGGTAAGCCAAAATATATTACTGTATATACTCAACTGGGAAAACGTATTGACTCGAGTATAAGCCTAGGGTGAGAAATGCGCAGCTACTGTAAGTGGAAAAGAGGGTCAACAATGCCCATTTGCAGCCTCACTGTGCCCATTTGCAGCCATAGGTCCCCCCGTACTTCAAACTTGGTAGTTAAGGGTTCCTAGATGCTCCCTAGCTGCAGCAAAATTTGGGGTCTCTGGACCCAAAGGGTCCCGAAATGACATTGCTGCAGATGGACACAGTTCACCGACTTTGGGGCCCCGTATCTCCAAATTTGGTGTGCAAACCTAGTGAAACTATTACTACAACATATCCAAAGATGGGGTTCCTATCATCAAGTTATCCCAAGATACGGGGCCCCAAAATCAGTTCGGAAAATGTCAAGCACTTTTCTGCAGCAGAGAATGACATTTTCCGAACCGATATTGGGGCCCCGTATCTCATCATTGTCAAATGTCATTTTCTGCTGCAGAAAAGTGCTTGACTTGAGTATAAGCCAAAGCTTATACTCGAATATATACGGTAAATACTTTCCTTTTGGATTTAAAGTGTTACTAAACCCAAACACTAAAATCAGTCTTTATTTTCAGCAGGGGTAGGTAACCTTTTGAGCACAGTGTGGCAAAAAAAAAAATTCAAAGAAAGAAGAAGCAAGCATGCCGATTTTATAACAAAAAAAATTCAACTTCACACTCTTACGAAAAGGATTTTTTTTATACAGTACTTTAGTCATGAGAAATGAACATCCTGCACTCTCACGCTTCAGATCAGCCCCGATTCCTGCACCTTCACAGATCACTGTCCCCACTGCACATCTGCCCCACCTCTGTACCACCCTGCACATCTGCCCCACCACTGTACTACCCTGCTCATCTGCCCCACCGCTGTAAGCCCCTGCTCATCTGCCCCACCAATGTACCCCTTTTCTCATCTATGATATGCGTGATATGCAGAGCTGCCCCACCAATGTACCCTCTTTTCATCTATGTGTGTGATATGCAGAGTGGTGAAAGGAAGCAGAGATGAGACACATCTACCTGTACTGGCACACTCATCTTGCTGATCCAACTCTCGTATCCAGCCCACGTGCATGTATGTGATGTATGTGATGTATGGGATGTATGTGATGTATGGGATGTATGGGATGTCACATACAAGCATCTGGAATGGATGCGCAATGATGAGCTCAGGTCAGGGGCATTTTCTGAAAGCAGTGGGCCTGTGTACAGGATCATAATTTGGGCCCCCGCAGCTGAGAAAAAGTGCGTCGCTCTGCGCCGCAGAAAAAGTTAGGTGTGATATTCATTGCAATGAATACTGGCTCTGGCTTAAAGGGACACAGAGTGCCGGGGGTCAGTAGTAAGTGACACAGAGGTTCAGGAATAATTTCAACAAAGTTCTCAGAAGCTCAACAGTAAGGGCTCACACGGTGCAGATCCGCCCCGTGGATAGCCGCTTGCTCAGCGGGGATCGCCGGAGCGATCTCCGCTGAGCAGGAAGATGACAGGTCCGTCTCTGCACTCCGTGCAGGGACGGACCTGTAAGAGCGCCGCTCTCCCCTATGGGAGATCGGGTGACGACGGACCGTAGAGTCCGTCGTCATCCGATCCGCTCTGCAGACGGATGAAAAAAATGGGGTTTTCCTCTGTCTGCAGAAACGGAGCATAGCGGGCACGGACGAGAGCGGGTGTCAGTGGATGCTCATCCGCTGACACCCGCTATCCTATAGGGATACATGTATGTCCGTTTTTCATCCGAAAACGGAAGGATGAAAAACGGACATACGGTCCGTCCGTGTGAAAGAGCCCTAATTCCACAAACTGTCACCTGATTGTGGTTTTCTCAATCACAGTGAAATCCCTTCTTTCTGAGATTGGTATTAGCAAAGAAAAGTGAGTCATCTTCCTCCAGATGGTGGGCAGGGCTAGCAGGACTGTGATTGGCTTTAGCAGTGGCCAATGACAGTCCTCCTCCTCCTGTTTACAATGTGTGCCCCCCCCCCCAGTGCAGGTGCGGCGTGAGGAACTCTGAAATCGGAATGCATTTGTGTCTCACTGACCCTTCCCTGCGCTGCTCTGCTGATAGGGAGTCGCTTGCGTTCTATGGAGCTGCCGATGTCACTTCCGGTTTCCCTGTGGAACAGGGAAACCGGAAGTAACCTCTTAACTTGAGCAACAAAGCTCCCGCCCGTAGTAATACTACAGTCAGAAGCTGTTTGGTGCTTTGGCATGCGCCGCAAAGCAGGTCAAAAGCCTGCAAATGAAGCACCTCATCTACAATCTCGTGATCGCATTGACATGGCACTTCTCATAGTGTACTGTGTCCGGTGCCCGAACACAGTGCACTTAAAGAACATTTCCTGACAGACTCCAGGGCAGCCAACGTGTGGGCTTAGTCCCGCCTCCACTACCCTATAGGACGTTACTCCCATAAATCTTTGCTCCCTGTCAGAGGCCGTGTTCTTTTTTTGTCCTCCTCTGAAGGACCTAACTTATGTCTTTCTACCCAAAGATTATCGTTTTCCCTCCTGCGATATGGACTGGCCGAGCGACTCGGAGTCGCACATTTCCAATAAGCTCTAGCTACTAGCGGAGTATGGAAAGGGGCATATGGAAGAGGTGCTGAAGAGGTGTATTCCTGGTCACGGACAAGGCAAAACCGCGTTATGGTCATTATCCTAGCTACTAGCAGGTGACTGGGTCCCCACAAGTCCGGCAAGTAAGTTTATGGCTTACCTTCGGCCAGGTGATCGATCGCAGCAGGGGTGAGTCGTTTTTATGCATTGTTCATGGCAGCCTGTTTTGTTTTATGCCTGGTGTCCAGTGTTGTTCCCCTTTTTTCTGTGTCCCCACACACCGCTGATGCAGTGTGTCTAGCTAGAATGGCGGCTGGTTCCTTCTGCGTTCCAGCCGCCGAGCTACTTCCTCGTTCGCCGCACGGCCGTTCTGCGCATGCACGGGGCCGGCGCGAGAACGAGGCTTGGTTCGCACATGCGCGTAGCGGTACTCGTGCATGCGCACTAGCGTCGTGACCATCGCGTTGATGACGTCACGCTAGGCGGCAATTTTAAAAAGGAAAAGTATCTTACAGGCTTTGGAATGCCTGTAAGCTTGTAGCAGCACTCCTGAGACCCCGTTCTTTTGGGCAAAAGGTAGGGATCCTCTTGGGGGCAAATGGACTATCTGTTTTTTCCTGTATGGCTGATGATTTTTAAATAGATCATTCTGTTTGCAGCTATAATGGACACTTCCAGATCCCTGGGTCTGTCACCCCCTGCTAGTGGCCAGCCCTCTCGCAGCAGGTATTCGAGGGGGTATTCCCTTGGGATGCCTGCTGGGGGAGGGGGGATGGTGGAACATAATTTTATGTGTTGTTCCACTGACATGGTTAGATCTGTTTTTTTCTCTCTTTTGTCAGCCCTTCTAGGTCTACCCAACACCGGAGTTCTCACAGAGGAAGTGATTCGTCAAAATCCCACCGCCGGCACTCCTCTTCCAGATCCAGACACCACGGTTCTCCTGCGAGATCCAGTCACCGTAGCCAGGAACCATCCCGACCTTCCACGGCTCGCTCCAGTCACTCAGAAGGATTATGCTGGGGGTGTAGGGCTCGGGTCCCTGTAGACAAGTCCCTTTGTGATGCCTGCTATGTGAAAGCAACTGGCAAAAGGAGTGACTCCGACCAACAATTAAAATCTCTAGTTGAGAAGATGGTCAAGGACAGTCTAAAGAAGTTGGAAGCTCCCCATATGTCTCCCGTAGAGTTGCCAAGTTCTCCAGGGAGGGATGCTCAGGACACCTGGGAATCACCTGGGAATCATCTTTACCGAGCCATCCATCCGCTGTCCTCTCGGATAGTGAATCTGAGGAAGATGTAGCTGGTTCCGGTTTTGACTTCTCTCTGCTCCCTCCTTTGGTCAAAGCTATCAAGGAAACTTTGAATTGGGAAGAACCAGTGGCGGCTCCGGCGAAGCAGAGGAAATTTTACAAGCAATTAAAGAAAGAGCGTATCAGCTTTCCTTTTCTGTTGGAATTAGAAGTCATCACGGAAGAGTGGGGAAAAGTAGAGAAGAAGAACTCTCTCCTTTCAAAATTCAGAGACTTTACCCATTCAGAGAAGATGAAGTAAAGCAGTTAGAATCATCCCCTCTGGTGGATGCGGCAGTAATGCGGTTGGTCAGACATGTGACCCTTCCTTTAGAGGACACAGTCTCCTTCAAGGACGCTCTGGATAGAAGGATAGACTCTGACCTGAAGCGGGTCTACCTCACGGCAGGCATGGCTTGTAAGCCAGCCCTGGCTCTGGCTGCCTTGTCTAGAGCGATGGAGGTTTGGTCTGACAACTTCGACGATCTAGCCAAAAGTTCACCTATCCAGGAACTGAGGCTGGCTGCGGCATTCTTGGGGGAAGCCTCAATTGACATTATTCAGCTGGTGGCTCAAGTTATGCTATCTTCAGTAACGGCCAAGCGTGCCATGTTGCTCCGTCCTTGGCTAGCCGACCCTGCATCAAAACAGGTGTGGTGCCGGATTCCCTTTGACGGTTCGTCACTTTTTGGGAATAAGTTGGATAGTGCTATAACTCGGGCCACTGGGGGTAAGTCAGGGTTTCTTCCCCAAGACAGGCGCCTGCAAAACCAAAGAAGACCGTTTCCAAGGAAGCAGAATCAAGATTGTGCCAGGGAGGTGCGCAGTTATCGGCCTGGACGGGAATTTTCCAGATCGTGGAGGTCCAGGCAATCATCGTTCAAAAAGGCTACAAAAAGCAGTTTGTCGGGTGAGAAGCAACCGACCAAGTCCTTTTGAGATCGAGCCTGCTCAGACGGGCCAGGTGGGAGCTCGTCTGCTCCATTTTCGGCACGTCTGGGCGGCCTCGATCCAGGATTTTTGGACCGTCAGGACGGTCTCTTCAGGACACACTTGGACATTCAGCAGTGTCCCCAAGCTCAAGTGTGTTCCCACATCCATTCCAACGTCAGAAGGAAAAAGGCAAATACTATCAGCCTACGTAAGATCTTTGCTGGAACAAGGCGCCGCTATTCCCGTGCCAGTCGAGCAACGTGGTATGGGAAAGTATTCCCCTCTTTTCCTGGTCCAGAAGAAGAGCGGTGCATGGAGACCCGTAATAGACCTGACGCATCTAAATCGCTTCATAAAAAAAGGAGAGGTTCAAGATGGAGACTCTGTCCACGATCCAACAGTCAGTACAGCCAGGGGACTGGATGGTCTCCATAGACCTCAAAGACGCCTACTTCCACGTTCCTGTGGCAACAGACTTCCAACAATTTCTTCGGTTCTCCATAGGCCAACTTCACTTACAATTCACATGCCTTCCCTTCGGTCTGTCAACTTCGCCACGTACCTTCTCGAAGGTCCTGTTAGCAATCGTGGCTCTGTTAAGGATCAGAGGAATCCGGATCCATCACTACTTAGACGATCTACTCCTTCTGGCTCAGGACAGAGATCGTCTCGTAGAACACAGGGATCAGACCATCTTAACTCTCAGGGAATTCGGATGGCTCCTGAATGTGGAGAAGAGCCAGTTGGAACCTTCGCAGTCTCTCGTGTTCCTTGGAGCTTTCTTCGACACAGTAAGAGGTACCATCTCTCTGCCCGAGGAGAAGGTTACAATAGTTCGAGACAGGATCCGTCTGGCTCTCGCATCCTCTCACCTCAGCGCTCTTCATTGTCTGAAGATCATAGGCACCATGGTGTCCACAATACCGATGGTGAAGTGGGCACAATGGAGAATGCGCCCCTTTCAGAAGGGTTTTCTTCAGCAGTGGTCGGGAGACAAAGTCCAACCTATTCGTATCACTCAAGTCATGAGGGGTTCCCTCTTCTGGTGGCTTCAACGGGAGAACCTGCTAAAGTGCCATTCCATTCGTCCTATCAAGTGGATCACAGTAACGTCAGACGCCAGCAACAGAGGTTGGGGGGCTCATTGTCTGAGGGAGGTGGCTCAGGGCATTTGGGACTTCCCTTCTCGGGGAATAGTGTCAAATGTCCTAGAGTTACGTGCGGCCTTTCTAGCACTGGTGGCCTTCCCTCATCTGATAACAGGAACATCTGTAGTTCTCAGATTGGACAACACGACAGCTGTGGCCTACATAAGGAAGCAGGGGGCACCAGGAGTCGATCTCTGCTGCTAGAGGTAGAACCAATCATGCGTTGGGCACAGAAGAATCTGGCCAACTTGACGGCAACCTATGTACCCGGGGTTCTCAAAGTCCAAGCGGATTTTCTCTCAAGAGTCCACTTGGACAACAACGAGTGGACTTTTCGCGAGGATGTGTTCAAGTGGATCGTAACCTTGGGGATCTCTCCAGAAGTGGATCTCTTTGCCTCCCAATACAACAGGTAGCTAACAAGGTACTACTCACGGTTCAGGGACCCGCAGGCCTACGGGATAGACGCACTAACAGAGCGTTGGTGGTTCCACACGGCATATGCTTTCCCTCCGACTCCGATCATCTTTCAATTCCTGAGGAGACTCAGATGGGAAGAGGTGGAGATAATAGCCATAATTCCTCACTGGCCCAACAGGCCGTGGTTCCCTCTCCTATCTCTTCTCAGGTTCCAAGAACCAGTTCCTCTTCCGACCAGACGGGATCTGCTCTCCCAAGGCACGATTCTCCACCCGTGTCCAGCTCACCTACAGTTGAGGGCTTGGTTTTTGATAGGGGAAGGTTGGAAGCACTAGGATGTCCCCAGGAAGCTATCCCCACTCTCCTAAGTGCAAGGAAGCACTAATAAAGTGTATGAGCGGATTTGGGCTAAATTCTCGTCCCATATGTCTTCCAGAGCCAATTCATGCGGCTCCCCTGCAGTTCAAGACATCTTGAGTTTCCTGCAATCAGGTCTGGATTTACCCTTGTCGGTTAGTTCCCTTCGGGTTCAGGTGTCAGCTGTATCCGCCTTCACGGGGGTGTCATGGGCCAAACACGCCCTTATTCAACAATTCTTTAAAGGAGCTGTGAGACTGAGACCCCAAAGGAAGCCCAGATTCCCTAAGTGGGACCTGCCTCTTGTTTTGGATTTTTTCTCTCATCTTGACAAGTCACTTTCCATCAGAGAGCTTACCATTAAAACTGCCTTTTTAGTGGCCGTCACCTCGGCGAAGAGGGTGTTCGAAATTCAGGTTCTAGGAGCCAAAGAACCTTTCCTAACCTTCTTTCCAGACAGGGTGGTCCTGGTTCCAATGTTAGGGTCAAACCCTAAGGTTACCTCGGTTTTTCATGAGAACCAAGAGATCTCACTCCCCACCTTCAGGTCCACTGGAATTTCAGAGGTTCATCCTCTTGATGTTGGTGGCTCCTTAAAACAATACTTGGAAATTACAGCCCCATTTCGCCAGTCGGATTATCTGTTCGTCCTGTTCTATGGGAAAAACAAGGGCTCCCGAGCATCAGTCAGATCTATTGCTGCATGGATAGTACAAGCGATTCAGTGGGCATATAAAGAGAAGGGCTTGGCTCCTCCTCAGGCTGTGACAGCGCACTCAACCAGAAGTCTTTCAACTTCATGGGCAGCTTCGCGCCATGTGGCTCCCGAAGTGATCTGCAGGGCGGCATCTTGGTCGTCGATCCATACCTTCATGTCTCACTATTGTGTTGAGCCAGCGGCTCTATCCTCAGTTGATTTTGGTGTTAAAGTTTTGTCAGTTGACAGTGTCAAATAAATCTTTGTTTATTCAGCATTTTGCCCACCCTGGTGTGTTTGGCGAGTTATTTCCCACACGTTGGCTGCCATGGAGTCTGTCAGGAAAACGGAAAATTCCTATCAAAATACTTACCGTAATTTTCCTTTCCTGATGGACTCCATGGCAGCCGGAGTTCCCTCCCAAATGGCTGGAGTAGTATAGTTACCGAACACGGCCTCTGGCAGGGAGCAAAGATTTATGGGAGTAACGTCCTATAGGGTAGTGGAGGCGGGACTAAGCCCACACGTTGGCTGCCATGGAGTCCATCAGGAAAGGAAAATTACGGTAAATATTTTGATAGGAATTTTCCGTTTTTTTTTCCATTTTTTTTTTTTAAAGGGGTCTTTTTGTTTCCAGCAGGTACAGAAAATGTTTAAATTTTTTTTCGCCAGAAATGGAAGGAAGTGCAAAATTTCTGGCTGTAAAAAGGGAAAGAAGCGTGGAAAAAAGAAAACCTATATTTTAAAAGTGTGTTTTGGGTGTGGATACACTTCAATGTGATAGAGTTGTGCTTTTAATTCATGATGTAAAAGGTTTTGCATCACAGATGAAATCTGTGTTTTATCCCTAACGCTTGAACTCCACACGAAATTAAAGTATAACTTAGGCCCCTTTCACACGGACGCAGTCAGTTTAGGCACGTCAAAAACGTATCAGTTCTTATCCGTTGTGTCATCCGTTTTCATCCGTCATCCGTTCCGTTAATGTCCGTTTTCATCCGTTTTTTTGTCCGCTTACATCCGTAAATGCACACGTTTACGTCAGTTTTTTCATCCGTTTTTGTATACGTTTTGTTCCGTTTATATGTGTGCCTGTGCCTTTAAGAGGTTGAGTTCACAGATAAACACGAAACGGATCTTAACGGATCGGACATTGACGGACAATGTCCGTCAACGTCAGTTAATATCTGTTTTGACGGATCTGGACGTAGCCTTGTACGTTTAAAAAAACTGATAAAAACAGAAGCGGAGGTTAACTTATGGTGACGGATGTTCATCCGTCTGACCATAGGAATGCATTGTCGTCCGTCGACGGATGGAAGAAAAACGGATAGACGGTCCGTCCGTGTGAAAGGGGCCTAAAGGCAAAACTTTTTTTTAGTTTGAATAGAGTGGAGATGGATTAGAACACTTGTCAGTTTTTATTGTTGTCTGTGCCTCTGTTAGGGAGATGCACCCTCTCGATTTGTCCTGTTTACCATTATCATTGAAAGTGAAAGTAAAAGAAAATCCCAAATTTTGGGTTGTCATTAGAAAAGTAATAGAGGAGAAATCTTCCAATGGGGACACTGGTTTTGATGACCAGGGAGTCCCCAAGAGATTTCCTTAATTTGCAGGGATCTCCTCTCACTTCCTGTTTTGGCTATGGGAAGGGAAATCTCTCTATTGGGACAAAGAGGGCAAAAATAAACCTTACAGGGGTATACAAAAATGAAAAATAAAAGTTGTGCCTATAGTTAAACTTTAAGTCTCTGAACATTTGGGCAGGGGAGTTTGGCTCTATAGGGAATTAAAGGTTTGAAAAACATATCAATTGAAGAGTTAACACATTGCTTGGCAACATTAATCTTCAACTACCGGTACTATACTTTGTTTTAAAGCCTGTAGCTCGAATACAAACGTTTGCAATGAAGAGTTAGCTGTGGTGACTGATGGATCCCAGGATATGACAGCCTGACGTTCTAACTAACAGGATCTCAGCTAGGATGCAAAGATCTCAGCCATTGGCACACAGTTTCATACTAATGACATTCAAGCTTGCATACAAACTGCTACAGTCATGCCTTCTCCATCAATCAGTCTGCAGTGAAAAGAACAAACACTGAAAGCGATTATACTTTCAACATCTCTGATGACTGATAAGCAGAAACCGAAACCATTTAGCAAATTGATTGGTTCTACCCTGGCCACAGGTTAGGTTGGCCATAGACCTATGAATCTGTAAAATATCATATGACAGCCAATAATTTGTCAGTTGCTCTGTGCCCACCCAGACAACACATACATTTTGGGAAATTACAGTAACATTTTATAAAACTTCCATGGATATTGGCCTGGATAGCCAGTGTGTCTAACTGTGTAATGCACAATGTGTTCATTGAACCCCCCTTGGACTTAAGGCAGAAAATTGTGGTTGGAAGTAAACTTGGTTTAAACCTCACTCCAGGGGGCCCGTGCGGCCTCCCTCTCACATTAGATCCGATGTCAATGCATCTCTGTGTTGGCGGCTGGGATCACCTCAGATACCAGTATGTAACAGGACAGACCACTCACCTCCCCTTCACACAGGCGAGAAGGGGCTGCTGAGTGGAGGAGGCAGTTCGTGTACTGAGTGGAATGATAGGCAGTACTGCAGTGAACTTTCTTCCTTCCTGGTGCACAGACCCACCATCTCCCCACTGCCTCCGAAATTTGTGTCCTCCCTATTTTTGTGCCTCTGTAAGTTGGTCCCACCCCCTCCTCCCCTCACCTCTCCATCCAAGTCACCGCCGCTGGTGTCTCTTCAACTCCCTCTTCGCTTACAACCCCCCCTCCTACCGCCTGTCCTCAGTCATGGCTGGGCCCGCTGGGGGATAAACACGCTCTCTAGCTGAAGCCTGAAGAAGTGGGGTAAGAGTGGAGTGGGGGGAGCGGAAGCGGGAATGTTAGAACATTCTGCAGTGCGGGACACGGGGCTGGTTGGTCTTCTACACACTGAGGGAGACTGAGACTTCTCCTGACTCCCCCTGTACTGGGAACATCCTATATGTGGGGGAGTGACAGAAGACAGCATGGGGGAGTCCTGGACATGCTGGGTCTTGCAGTGTACAGGTAGTAGGGGGATCCCTGTGTTCATTCAGAGATGGAGGTTGAGGACACAGCCCTCAATCTCCTATCTCTGTCACATAAGTGAGACATTGGGGGTCTGTTCAGACCTCAAACCAAACCAAATTGATAAAAAACGACTGACACCATCCACTGCCCTACTGACACCGTCCACTTCTCTACTGACACCGTCCACTGCTCTACTGACACCGTCCTCTTCCATTCTGACACCGTCCTCTGCCCTGACAGAAACTGTCCACTGTGCAGATAGGCTAAGTTTATATTTTTGCAGTGACATTTGTTTTATTTTATTTTTCCCAGGTTTTCCTTACTATTTAGTTAGCCTTGCTAGTTAATTTCTTTAAAAAAAAGGTGCTGAACCTCTGTGATCTTAGATCTCTTTCATATTGTTGAGGTAGATTTCCACTTCTCAAAGGGTTCCTACCCCTGTTCCAGGGTGTTCTAAAGAATTGGAGAGGTAAGACAAAATGTGGACAATTTCTCCAAAATCTTTTGAATTACTTTCTCAGTATGTAAATAAAGATCTGAGATAACCCTTTAGCCACTTGGCATATCTTGGCAAGCGCTGGGAGTTACTTGGTGCGCAGTGGAAGCGGCGGGTGGTAGTCGGGGAGGCCCCATGTCAACTTTTGCACCAGGGTCCACAAGTTTCAAGCTACACCTCTGCCTGTACCTTAGTAGCCGCATGGTTGTACCTTACCTGTCAGGAGGAGGTTGAATCAGTCAGCAGGAGCAGGGCCGATCCTGGTTGGCTGTGCGCTGCACTGGTTGCTAGAATCGCCTGCCACCCGCCATCTAGCAACCAGTGACATCAGAAATTGCGGCTGTCCCAGCATTCAGAGAGCATTCATGTCTTGGGCCGGCCCTGCTTCCAACTACAATTTTCTGCCTTAAAGGTCCAAGGGGGTTCATTCCCAATGCATTGGACGCATATTCCTTTATGTATATTAGGATGTTGGCAGTCCAGTACACTCCTTCCTCCTTCCCTAAAATATATTTTTTCCACATCATCAGGGGGGTGCCTGCATAAACCAGATAGAGTTAGCCAGCCCTCTGATGGTGTAAAAAATTGTAGAAGATGGTAGTAATCAGTGATTACAACAGTCAACACTGGATTTGAAATGAATGGGAGTATTTTTTTTTAGGACAACAAGGTAAGAAGGGAAAGAAGAAAAAATGGACAGGGGAAGTGAAGTTTCTATTTTCCTAAGAATCTAACTTGATACTTTACAAAATTATTGTTTTGTATTTTATATACTTTTTTAATCACCCTAAGGAGACCCTGTTAATCTCAAAAAAGCTGACCATTAGGCCATTGTGCTGTTTTTCAATTGTCACAAACCCTTATTTGTTGCCTCTGTATTGCCCATTTGTATCCAAGTAAGACCACCATAGACTGTCCACATGTTAACAATGTATCCTCACATTTACAAGTTTGTTGCCCATATACTGTCCCAAATCCCAATATGTTGCCCATATAATGTCCCAAATCCCAATATGTTGCCCATATAATGTCCCAAATCCCAATATGTTGCCCATATACTGTCCCAAATCCCAATATGTTGCCCACATATAGCCACAATTGCCTATGAGTTGCCCACGTATTGCCACAATTGTATAGCCTATGCTTAATGCTGTGGTGTCTTTCGTGTATGTACCCAAGGAGGTCCTGCTTGTTTTGGGGACCATATTACTAAAGCCCCCACCCCCAGAAACTCAAGCTCTGAAAATTCAAGTGTATGGATAAAGGCACAAAGATTGCACAGGTCTGATACACAGCCCAGGCATAACATGGAGCATTCACTGATACCAGACACATCCAAACAGACCTTGTAACACAAGAAGAAAAGATATAGAAAAGTTACTAAACTCTCTTCCACAGGTACTTTCATGACCATCTAACTGTACTTGCTGGAAAGTCCTCTTTACAAACTGGACACAATCGTGAAAACATGAAACAAGGAAAGATGAAGGAGTTGCATTTAGGAGATGCTTGTTTTCACCAAGGTGGCCGTTGGAATACAACTGGCTGCCATTAAAATAATCTTTACTTTCTTTATCACCATTCTTATATACTTTATGCACAGTAAAAAAGAGTTTGGAAAAAAATATTTAAAAAAACATGTTGGAGGTTACAGGAGGTTATACCATACCCGTTTTGATATTTTCCTAGATAAAATAATCTACTACTTATGACCAAGTAGATTTGGAGTATCTGATGGGCATGCTTCTCTATTCAGTGCACCCAAAAGCAGTCATGTCCTTTATATCTTGATAAAACCAGAAGCCTAGAACAGTGCTGTTTGTACAGCATAGAAAACAATTGAATTATCTTCAATGAGTGAAGCTGCAAGATAAGCTAGTGAATTAACAGCAATATGTGCTTACTATGTAGGGTGTCTGATAAGCTATACCCAAGGTCTACAGACCTGGCAGTGTCCTTATGAATGTATAATGCCTGTTTAAAGCTGAAGGCTGATATAAAAGACCACTCAGTGCTGGTTTGAGACATGATGGGGCCATGGGCAAAACAGTGGAACACCATATTCTAATGTACTATATGAGGTCATAGGAGCATCACAAATAAAATAAAGACCCCAAGGCAAATATACAAAGTGAAACCTAAACTATGCATGGTTCAATGAACATGAGAAAAAGAAGGGTGTGTTTTAAGGGGTGCAATAATTAGTGGCCTCTCAGCCTCTACATATCAGAGGCATTACAACCCTCAGCAACGTTGTATCACACCTTAAAGCGGTTGTATAGTCTTTTTTAACTTTTACCTACAGGTAAGCCTAAAATAAGGCTTACCTGTAGGTAACAAAAATATCTCCTAAACCTGTATGGTTGAGGAGATATTCCCCTCGCAATGCAGCGGCGCATGCGCACAGGGGATTCTCGGCGGAAAGCCCGGCAGACGCCGGACCCTGCCGGGAGGAAGTTTCCCACGCACATGTACGGGAGTGACGAAATTGTGGCTCCGGCCAGAGCCGCGATACCCGGAAGACATGTCAGCTCCCTCAGCGTGGATCAGGTGAGATGTCGGGGCCTCGTTCTAAGGTATTTCATAATGAGCTAGTATGCGGTGCTAGTTCATTATACCTTTTCCCTTGCAGGTCTGAAAAAAAAAAAAAAGGCGTCAGTTGGTTTACTACCGCTTTAAGCTTCACGTACACTTGGCCCCCAGGCAGTCACAAAAAAAAGAAAAAGAAAGTCCTTAAGTGCACTGTGTTAGGGCGCCAGAGGGGACGAACTCTGCTGGGGGCACCTGATGTAAGGACGGACTCCGCTGGGGGCACCTGGTGTAAGGACTGACTCCGCTGGGGGCACCTGATGGCTTTTGGTGGCAGGTGATACGCTCAGGGCTCCCACTGATTCTGCATTATGGTGAGTTGAATGATTTCATTTTATATTACAATATAATAATAGAAATAATGTGCTTCAATCATCCTGACACCATAACAACCATGGTGACGGGATGATTGAAGTGCTAACACCAGGTGTTTGGAGCATCTTTATCTGCTGATTATTAAACTTTCTAGAATACACCTATTTATATTGTTGTGTAGGATCTGGGCCTGCTGTCCCTACCTCTCTTCCTCCCTTTATCCCTAATTCATCTCAGACACTAACTACACCACCTTAGAGCCATGCCCACTATTTCACTGAAAGCACGCCCATTTTCACCAAGTGGGATGGGTCAAAAAGAAAGGGCGGGGTCTGCCCCCCCATCCTAAAACTCCACAGCCGCTACTGCTAAAAACATAGGCTTTTATGGAGATGAGTTTAGGAACTGTGGCAAAAAACGCCAAAAGCTCCTACACTCAAGTTTAGGAGCTGTAGTGTACATGAAGTCTTACAGGCAGAGAAATAAAAGCTTAAACACCTGTAAAAGCAGCCTTTTTTTTAGCTGCAGTGTGCATGAGCCCTAACACAGATGTTAACCTCACAGAACAGTTTACTGGGTGAAAAGGAAGTAATACAAGCAGTGACAAAGATGGGTGTAACTACATATTTATTAGAAATCATCAGACACCAAGATATACCAAGTATGAACTTCCAGTGGATCGCCACAACAATCTGACTGGAATCCGAGCGGATAAAGTGGAACTTCTCCTTTAGGGCGATTGTAAAGTATTGTTTTTTTTAAGTAAAAATTAACAAACATGTTATACTCATCTCCTCTGTGCAGTGGATTTGCACAGAGCAGCCCAGATCCTCCTCTTCTCAGGTCCCTCTTCAGCTCTCCTGGCCCATCCCTCCTGTTGGGTGCCCCCATAGCAAGCAGCTTGCAATGGGGGCACCTGAGCCAAGTCACAGCTCCCTGTGTCCATTCAGACATGGAGCTGTGGCCCGGCCCCACCCCATTTCTATTCTCATTGGCTGACTGAGTTTGATTGACAGCAGCTGTAGCCAATGGTGACACGCTGTCTGTCTCAGACAATGAGGAGGTTAGTCCCGGAGGGTCAAGACATTCCTACAACATCGCTGGACTAAGAGGGGTCTCAGGTAAGTATTAGGGTGGGCTGAGGGTGGCTGCTGCACACAGAAGGCTTTTTATCTTAATGCATAGAATGCATTAAGATAAAAAGCCTTCTGACTTTACAACCACTTTAACTTCTTCCGGACCGCCCACCGCACTTATACCGGGTCTGGGGCGAGTGCGTGCACTGCCAGCGATCCATCCCCACTGTGATTGGACACAGCGGAAGCCAATCAGCGGGTCTGGCGGGCCGCCTTGGCCGTCGGCCACCCACGATCATTCACAGGAGAGGCAGAACGGCAGACCACAAGGCAGACCACCGTTCTGTGTGGGAGGAAAATGGAGATCTTGTGTTTCTGCTAAGCAGAAACACAAATCTCTGTTTTCCTACAGTCGCAGCATTCCCCCCACAGTTAAAAAGCACTCCCTAGGGGCAAACTTAATCTTTTGATCGCCCCTGTCAGTGTAATTTATACAGTGACAGTGCTTTTATTTTTCTTTTAGCACTGACACAAAAAGTGGCACTTAGTGTAAGATGTGTCTGCCACAATGTTGCAGTCCCGCTAAAAAATGCTGACCACCGCCATTACTAGTAAAAAAAAAAAAAAGTCCATAAATCTACCCCATAGTTTGCAGACGCGATCATTTTTGCGCAAACCAATCAATATACGCTTTTTTTTTACCAAAAATATGTAGCAGAATACATATTGGTCTGAATTGATGAAGACGTTTGATTTTTTTTTTACATGTTTTTATTGGATATATGTTTTATAGCAAAAAGTTAAAAATATATATATTTTTTTTAAATTGTCAGTCTTTTTTTGCCTATAGCGAAAAAAATAAAAACTGCAGAGGTGATCAAATACCACCAAAATAAATCTTCATTTGTGGGGAAAAACGGGGCATCAATTTTGTCTGGGTACAACATCGGCCGACTGCGCAATTGTCAGTTAAAGCAAGGCAGTGCCGTATAGCAAAAAATAGCTTGGTCATTAACAACTTCAGCCCAGGAAGGATTTACCCCCTTCCTGATTAGAGCATTTTTTGCAATTCTGCACTGCGTCGCTTTAACTGACAATTATGCGGCCATGCGGCGTTGTACCCAAACAAAATTGACGTCCTTTTTTTCCCCACAAATAGAGCTTTATTTTGGTGGTATTTGATTGCCTCTGCGGTTTTTATATTTTACGCTATAAACAAAAGAATAGCGCCAATTTTGAAAAAAACACAATATTTTTTACTTTTTGCTATAATAAATATCCCCCAAAAATATATATAACATATATAGAAAAAACTATTTTTTTTCTCAGTTTAGGACGATATGTATTCTTCTACATATTTTTGGTAAAAAAAATAAAAAATTTTTAAAAAATTTTTTTTTTTAAAAATCGCAATAAGCGTATATTGATTGGTTTGCGCAAAAGTTATAGCGTCTACAAAATAAGGGATAGGTTTATAGCATTTATATTATAATTACTTTTTTTCCCCACAAATAGAGCTTTATTTTGGTGGTATTTGATTGCCTCTGCGGTTTTTATATTTTACGCTATAAAAGAAAAGAATAGCGCCGATTTTGAAAAAAACACAATATTTTTTACTTTTTGCTATAATAAATATCCCCCACAAATATATATAACATATATATATATATAAAAATTATTATTTTTTCTCAGTTTAGGACGATATGTATTCTTCTACATATTTTTGGTAAAAAAATTAAAAATTAGAAAAAAAAAAATTGCAATAAGCGTTTATTGATTGGTTTGCGCAAAAGTTATAGCGTCTACAAAATAAGGGATAGGTTTATAGCATTTATATTATAATTTATTTTATTATTTTACTAGGAATGGCGGCGATCTGCAATTTTTATCATGACTGTGACATTATGGAGTACACATCGAACAATTTTGACACATTTTTGGGACCATTGGCATTAATACAGCATTCAGTGCTATACAAATGCATTGATTACTGTAAAAATGTCATTGACAGTGAAGGGGTTAACACTAGGGGGCGCTCGAGGGGTTCTGTGTTCCCTGGGAGGTGATTCTAACCGAAGGAGGAGGGGACTTACTAGAGGAAGTGACCGATTGTGGTTCCTAGCTAATAGAAACACACGATCTGTCACTCCTCTTCAGAACAGAACAGGGAAGTGTGCGTTTACATACACTCGTCCCTGTTCTGTGTCTCCTGCTCCCGATCGCTCGTGGCCGGCGGTCACTGCGACCGCTGGCCACGAGCATCGGCACCCCGGCTGTGCGCACGTCTGCTATCCTGACCTCACGAGCCGGCGTGCAGCTAGCGGTTAAAGTGCATGCGCGAGCGGCGCCGTGATTCGACGCTCACTCATCTGGGACACATGACAGGTCCCAGATGACTGTGCGTTGCCTACAGGAAGTGACGTTTAGCCCCGGCAATGAAGGTGGCAGACTACGAGGGACCCCCTAGCAACAGGCATTTACAGGTGAGTAAAACATTTTTTTTTTCCAATTATTTTTTTTTTTACTTTTTTTATGATTTTTAAGCCCCTTTTTGTTTTTTGGTCGCAACCCCACTTTAAGGAGGTAAAACCTTCCGGAGCTGAAGTGGTTAAGCCTTGTTATGGGCTGACAACACACAGCATTTTGTGGACTGTGTCAGCCCTGACCAGTGTCCTTGCTATGCTCTGAATTTCAGTAAGGATCAACAGCTTTTTGTTTTGGTTTGCCTGGTGTCACATTGAGCTTCTTTGTGAACACCCTAGTCGTAGACAGCATCTCTGACCTTCACATGCCGGCTGCTATTGAGGGAGAGTGGATTGTCTATGTATGTTTATCTGGCTGTTGGTGGTTCTTTGTAACTGAATGCCACATCTTTTTGCAAGTGTAATTCTTTTTATCCATTTTTTTTTATTATATAATGTCTTACCTACACTTTCCAGTTCACTTTTTGTTGTTTAGGCATTTCAGTTACATGCAACACTCAACATGCCAGTTCCTCTAATCTCACAAACCTCTAACACAGGGGTGTCCAATCTGTGGCCCAAGATGGCTATGAATGTGACCCAACGCAAAACCGTAAACTTTTTTGTTTACTTATTTGTGAGCAACTATATTCAAGGCTGAAGCGCGCGAAGGGCAAAATTGGAACCAACATATCTGATGAACACCTTGAGAAATCATTAAGGCTGCTTTCACACTGGGGCGGTTTGCAGGCGCTATTGCGCTAAAAATAGCGCCTGCAAACCGACCCAAAACAGCTGCTGCTGTGTCTCCAGTGTGTGTCCTGCGCTAGCAGGACGGTAAAAAAAGTCCTGCTAGCAGCATCTTTGGAGCGGTGAAGGAGCGGTGTATTCACCACTCCTATACCGCTCCTACCCATTGAAATCAATGGGACACCGCGGGGATACCGCCGGCTAGCGGGGGTTAAAACGACCGCGCTAGCGGCCGCATACCGCGGCTAAAACGATGGTAAAGCAGCGCTAAATATAGCGCTGCTTTACCGTCGCCGCCCGCACCGCCCCAGTGTGAAGCCGGCCTAAGACAGGGCTTGACAAATTTGCTTGGAATCTAGGAGCCAGCTAAAAAAGTTAGGAGCCAGGTTTTCTTTAACGACATGGAGACGAGTGAGGGGAAGATGGCCCCCGCCCGTCTCCAAGTCATTGCAGGGCAGAAGCGACTTCAAATCATCATTTCCACCCATAGGTCTTAAAAAGGGACATTTTATTATTTTTTTCAAATGACAATTTTTTTATTTATTTTTTTATTGCATTTTAGTGTAAATATGAGATCCGAGGCCTTTTTGACCCCCCCCCCCCCCCCCCCCCCCCCCCCCCCCCCCCCCCGGATCTCATATTTAAGAGGCCCTGTCATGCTTTTTTCTATTACAAGGGATGTTTACATTCCTTGTAATAGGAATAAAAGTGACACAATTCTTTTTTTCAAAAGAACAGTGAAGAAAATTAAAAATAAAACTTAAAATAAATAAGAAAAAAAAAAAAATAATTTTAAACGCGCCCCGTCCCGCCAAGCTTGTTTGCCGAAGCAAACGCACGCGTGAGTAGCGCCCACATATGAAAGCGGTGTTCAAACCACACATGTGAGGTATCGCCGTGATCGGTAGAGTGAGAGCAATAATTCTAACCCTAGACATCTGTAACTCAAAACATGCAACCTGTAGAATTTTTTTTTAAACGTCACCTATGGCGATTTTAAAGGGTAAAAGTTTGTCGCCATTCCACGAGCGGGCACAATTTTAAAGCGCAACATGTTTGGTATCAATTTACTCGCCGTAACATTATCTTTCACAATATAAAAAAAAATTGTGCTAACTTTACTGTTGTGTTTTTTAATTAAAAAAAGTTTTTTTTTCCAATAAAGTGCGCTTGTAAGTCCGCTGCGCAAATACGGTTTGACAGAAAGTATTTCAACGACCGCCATTTTATTCTCTAGGGTGTTAGAAAAAAATATATATATAATGTTTGGGGGTTCTAAGTAAAGTGAAGGAGATGGGCAGGCATTGAAAACAAAGAGCTCCATTAGCATTGCTGGGTGTCATACCAACGGCCACCACAAGAGGGCGCCAGATTCTAGAAGGTACCATAGGACTGCACAAGGCCGCAAAGCCGGGCCGGCGCGGGCCATCACAATCGCGCACACGGGGGGGGGGGGGTGCACTATGGAGACACAGGATACCCCCAGCTGTGCTGCCCCAGGCGCCAGGTCGCTAATTCTAGTCGCAAATGCGACCTGGCGACCGGGATTTGTCGAGCACTGCATTAAGAATTGCTACTACATCCATCAAACAAGATATTGATGTGCAAATATCGCACTAGATTTATGTTGCCCTATTTTACTTTTATACAAAAAATATAAAAAAAAAAATTATGACTCAGATACAGTAACAAAAGTGAGTACCCCCTCACATCTTTGTAACTATTTTATTATAAGACAGAATTCAGAGAGTAGTGGTTAATGATTCTTACTCTGAATGGTCTAAGGTTATCAGTGGTGTACCCCAAGGTTCAGTGCTGGGACCCTTACTTTTTAATATCTTTATAAATGATATTGGGTCTGGGATCAAAAGTAACATTTCTGTCTTTGCAGATGACACCAAGCTATGCAGTGAAATAACGTCCCTTCAGGAGGTCTCCAATTTACAAGCTGACCTCAATGCTCTGTCTAATTGGGTGACTATGTGGCAGATGAGGTTTAATGTTGATAAATGTAAAGTTATGCACTTGGGGGCTAAGAATATGCATGCATCATACATACTAGGGGGAGTACAACTGGGGGAATCCGTAGTGGAGAAGGATCTGGGGGTTTTGGTAGATCATAAGCTCAATAACAACAAGCAATGTCAAGCTGCGGTTTCCAAAGCGAGCAAAGTCCTTTCTTGTATTAAGAGAGGTATGGACTCCAGAGAGAGAGAGATGTCATTTTGCCCCTGTTCAAATCATTAGTAAGACCTCATCTGGAATATGCAGTTCAGTTTTGGGCACCTGTTCTCAAAAAGGATATCGGGGAACAGGAGAAAGTGCAGAGAAGGGCAACCAAACTGATAAGAGGCATGGAGGAGCTCAGCTAGAGGAACTGAATTTATTCACTCTTGAGAAGAGGAGAATAAGGGGGGATATGATCAACATGTACAAATATATAAGGGGTCCATATAGTGAACTTGGTGTTGAGTTATTCACTTTACGGTCAACACAGAGGACAAGGGGGCACTCTTTACGTCTAGAGGAAAAGAGATTTCATCTCCAAATACGGAAAGGTTTCTTCACAGTAAGAGCTGTGAAAATATGGAATAGACTCCCTCCAGAGGTGGTTCTGGCTAACTCAGTAGATTGCTTTAAGAAAGGACTGGATACTTTCCTAAATGTACATAATATAACTGGGTACTGACATTTATAGGTAAAGTTGATCCAGGGATAATCCGATTGCCTCTCGGGGGATCAGGAAGGGATTTTTTTTCCCCTGCTGTAGCAGATTGGAGCATGCTCTTTTGGGGTTTTTTTTTTTTGCCTTCCTCTGGATCAACTGTGGGTATAATATGGGGTTTATTGGATTGTACGATATATTTTATTTTTATTTATTATTTATTTATTTTTATTTTTTTATGGTTGAACTGGATGGACTTGTGTCTTTTTTCGGCCTAGCTAACTATGTAACTATGTTTTCATGTGACAACACTGAAGAAATGACACTTTGCTACAATGTAAAGTAGTGAGTGTACAGCTTGTATAACAGTGTAAATTTGCTGTGCTCTTAAAGTAACTCAACACACAGCCATTAATGTCTAAACTTCTGGCAACAAAAGTGAGTACACCCCCAAGTGAAAACGTCCAAACTGTCAACCATTATTTTACAGCACTGCCTTAACCCTCTTGGGCATGGAGTTCACCAGAGCTTCACAGGTTGCCACTGGAGTCCTCTTCCACTCCTCCATGATGACATCACAGAGCTGGTGGATGTTAGAGACCTTGTGCTCCCCCCCCCCTTCCATTAGAGGATGCCCCACAAATGCTCAATAGGGTTTAGGTCTGGAGACATGCTTGGTCAGTCCATCACCTTTACCCTCAGCTTATTTAGCAAGGCAGTGGTCCTCTTGGAGGTGTGTTTGGGGTAGTTATGTTGGAATACTGCCCTAAGGCCCAGTCTCGGAAGGGTGGGGATAATGCTCTGCTTCAGTATGTCACAGTACATGTTGGCATTCATCGTTCCCTCAATGAACTGTAGCTCGGCAGCACTCATGCAGCCCCAGACCATGACACTCCCACCAGCATGCTTGACTGTAGGCAAGATACACTTGTCTTTGTACTCCTCACTTGGTTGCCGCCACACACACGCTTGACACCATCTGAACCAATAAGTTTATCTTGGTCTCATCAGACCCCAGAACATGGTTCCAATAATCCATGTGCTTAGTCTGCTTGTCCTTAGCAAACTGTTTGCAGGGTTTCTTGTGCATCATAGAAGAGGCTTCCTTCTGGGATGACATGCAGACCAATTTGGTGCAGTGTGTGGCATATGGTCTGAGAACTGACAGCCTGACACTCTACCCTTTCAACCTCTGCAGCAATGCTGGCAGCACTCATACGTCTGTTTCCCAAAGACAACCTCTGGATATGATGCTGAGCATGTGCACTCAACTTCTTTGGTCGACCATGGCGAGGTCTGTTCTGAGTGGAACCTGTCCTGTTACCGCTGTATGGTCTTGGCCACTGTGCTGCAGTTCAGTTTCAGGGTCTTGGCAATCTTATGCCCTAGGCCATCTTTGTGTAGAACAACAATTATTTTTTTCAGATCCTCAGAGAGTTCTTTGGCATGAGGTGCCATGTTGAACTTCCAGTGACCAGTATGAGAGTGAGAGCAATAACGCCAAATTTAACAATTTGGACATTTTCACTTAGGGGTAGTACACTTTTGTTGCCAGCTTTAGACATTAATGGCTGCTGTGTGTTGAGTTATTTTGAGGGGACAGCAGATTTACACTGTTATACAAGCTGTACACTCACTACTTTACATTGTA
The DNA here is from genome assembly GCA_028564925.1 of Lithobates sylvaticus. NCBI lineage: Eukaryota > Metazoa > Chordata > Amphibia > Anura > Ranidae > Lithobates > Lithobates sylvaticus. The sequence continues at coordinate 115,860,567 of CM053038.1, forward strand.
GCAAAGTGTCATTTCTTCAGTGTTTTTAAAAGTTTTTAAAGATATTATGAAAAGTTATAATAAAATATTTACAAAAATGTGAGGGGTGTACTCACTTTTGTGACATACTGTAGTTACATTATCTATATCAGTGATTGTTAACTTGTGATCTGCCCAACTTTTTCTGCTCATCAGCTATCCTTAGGCTCGGTTCACACTCCTGCCACTTACAATCTGACTTTGAGACCCAAAGTCGCAGGACATGTGAAATGCCATATCTTTCTATGGGAGCCATTCCAATTGACACTACTGCAGTCCCTGTGACTTCAGAAAAGGTTCCTGCACTACTCTGACCCGTGAGCGTAAAAGTCTTATCAAAGTCGTATCAAAGTTGAACACCAAAGCTCAACTGAAAATCTTGCAACTTTGGGGTTGGCTAGTGTGAACCGAGCCTTATTGTTAGACCCCTTTCACATGGGGATTCCGTATGTCCATTTGTAATCAATCCGTTGATGGATGAAAAATGGACAGCAATATATTACTATGGGCAAACGAATGTAAAAGGATGATTATTCATTTACATCCGTAGTGTATTTTATGTGCAGCCCAAGACAATCCTCTACTTCTAATTTAGCCCAGGAAGGTCAAAAGGTTGGACACCCCTGCTCTAACATTTTCCATTTTACCTAAGTTTATAAGTAATATATATATATATTTTTTTTTTCCATACGCTTGACTATTAGAAGGTTGGAGATGAATGTGAGAATGTCCTGAATTATAATCCTTCCTTCAACACAAATACACAGTATAACAAAACAAGATCAAATAGTGATAATTTTACTTTAAAGGGCAACTTCACTTTTGCGGGGAAAATAAATAGCAAATAAAGAAAAAATAACATAGCACATATAATTGAGACACGAATCATATTGTGATTGAATGTTATTAAAAATTACCTTTCCTTTTCAATCTGCAGCCTGTAATTTTCTGAGAATACATTGCAATAATGCAATATGACCACCCCTCAGAGACATAATTTCTTGCTTGTGTGATTGGCTCACCAATTTTCCCAAAAGTCTGCCTAAGATACTAAGGCCCCTTTCACACTTGTGCGACTTCAAAATCGCACGATTTTGCCGCAATTCGCGGCCGCGATTTCAAGGAATGCCTGTGTAAGTGGCATCAAAATCGGACCAAAGTAGTGCAGGGACTACTTTGAAGTCGAAACGACTTGAAGTCGTACTAATATGAATGGCTGTAATTGGAAATCATGGGGACCGACTTGTCATTAGGGATGGGCCCGATGTGTGATTCAAACCCATGTTGGAATCGAACATCGGCCATTCGTCCGCTCGTCGAGGGCAAAACTCTGAGGGCCGTTCGCATCAAATTCGTGTGATGCAAACGGTCCACAATGCACTGCGCCAGTCTCAGTGCATTGCTGGCTATTGATTGGCCAAGCATGCACTGTGACCCCGCATGCTTGGCCAATCATAGAGCCAGCGGCGAGGAGAGCAATAATTGGCCACAGGCAGGATGCCTGTGGCCAATTATAGCTCAGGGGGTTTAGTACACGCCCCACACTATATAAGGCCGCCGCGCCAGTGGCCTCGTGTAGTGTGTTCCGGCTTGAGGAACAGTGACAGTGTACTTACTGTACATGTACACACTATATGCGAATCATTTCTGTGCGGGGAAAGTGTAGGGAAAGAGGAAAAATAGGCAGGGATAGTGTGTTCTTCTCAGTGCTGTTCTCTACCAATCCAGCCATCTGCAGGAGTTAGTGTGTGTGTGTGCTGTGTGAGTATAGCACAGCAGTAGCACACTAAACCACCTTACACTGTATCTGCCCTGTTGTCACCTAAGACAGCCATCTGCAGGAGTTAGTGTGTTTTGTGTGCCTCCAGCACAGCACAGTATACACCAACAGTCCATACATACATACATACATACATACATACATACAGTATATACCTACAGTCACTGTCTTGTTTGCACCACCTGTATACTGTGGTTCAGAATATATAGGGTTTTAGGTATAGGGTTTTTATTTTGGGTGCGGGGTTCCCCTTAATATCCATACAAGACCCAAAGGGGCTGGTAATAGGCTGGGGTAGGGGGGGTGGGGTAGCCATGCCATTTTTCTCAAATATTTTCATCCATATTGCCAGGACAAGACATGACATTAAAGCCACAAGCAGTTTTAAATGGCTTCCTTTTTTCCTTTACAAATGTCATTTTGTGCAGGGACAGTTCTAAACACGGGAAACACATGCCACTTCACAGGCATACTTTAGACACCCCCCAGGTACCATATTTAAAGGAATATTTCACTTTTTTTTTTCACTTTATGCATCATTAAAATCACTGCTCCAGAAAAAAACTCAGTTTTTAAAACTTCTTTTTGCATTGATACATGTCCCCTGGGGCAGGACCCGGGTCCCCAAACCTTTTTTATAACAATAACATGCATATTGGCCGTTATAATTAGCACTTTAGATTTCTAATGTTCGCGTCCATTGTAACTAATAGGGTTCTAACGTTCGTGCGAACTTTCGGTCCGTTCGCAGGTTCTGGTGCGAACCGAACCCGGGGGTGTTAGGCTCATCCCTACTTGTCATGCTACTTTGCAGTCCCAAATCGGACAAATCGTATAAGTGTGAAACGGGGCATAAGTCAGATTTCAGGCATCCCCTGCAACAAAAATGTCATTTTTGGAGAGATACTTTTAATAGGAACCCATCTAAAGGGATGCAGACCCAGCAGCTTTCCTCATTAGTGCTCTGCAGTTGCATACCTGACAGTTAATTATGAAACCACTCCCATTAGACCCACTCAGTACAGAGGCACAGACAAACACACATGGATTTCTTCAGAATAACAAAAAGGTAGGAATCTGCAACAAAGGTTGTTATAATCCTTGCAATGTACATCGATCACCCAGAGAGGAATGTTTTTTTTTCTTAACAAAAGTGGAGTTACACTTTAAATGTATTTAATTCATGATCACACTGCATTTGGCTTCAGGTTAAAACAAGCTATTAAAGTAATGTTATCTTGGTCTTAAGTGTTTGCTAATCATCCACACATGAAGGTCAGTCGGCACAAATTTGGCTCTTGGTCGAATGACCTACACAAGACTGAACTTTTGTTTTGGCTCAGGGAAAGAGAAACATTTCGCATGAGGAAACCAAGGGAATACTGAGATGGTACAAGCATCTGCCGCCATGCGTCCAGAGTAAACCCAGCAAAGATCACTCAAAGAAGGAAAACAACCGACTCATTATGTACTAAAGACAGTTGTGATCTACTGATGTGTGGTCTAAAAATTATATTTAAACCACACACTTCATTTTACTCTTTAAAATGACGTTTTAAGAAAATTGTAGCCCTGTTAAGTATTTCAGATATTCCAGATTTTAGGGTGGAATATGTAACATGTTCCCAATGTTGCAGCAGCTGCCGCATTCATTTTTATATCTCACCCACGAGGGTGAGTACATATAATGTAATTATTAGACGGACTGAGTCTGTTCGGCCACCTGTGACCCTCCAGCTGTGCCACTTCCCCTCCTGTGTACTCTCAGTGGGGAGATGTGACAGACACGGAGACTCCTGTCCTGTCAGTCATTGTGGGAGGTCATAGAAGGCAGGACAGACCTCCTGGAATGTCAATGAAATAATGCGGCATAATTGGGCAGTTAAGACACTGGGAGTCTCAGACTCCCGGGTCCGCCCACTAAAGCGAGCGACAACGTAATTATGTCACTGCTCGCTTACAAAGAACTACATCAGGGCAGAACAAGACCGGTGGCCATGGGGATACAAGGGATAGCGGCCACCGGTCCTGCAACATGGATGTCACAAGAAATAAGGCCATAATTCAATTAAAGCAGTAGTAAACTGGCGTTTTTTTTGCAACCTGCAAGGCAAAGTCAGAATGTGCTAGTAGCATACTAGCACATTATGTGAAACTTACCTCAGAACGAAGCCCCTCCAGCTACGCTCTGTCACCCCTGAAGGTGCTTCCATCTTCACCCGGTCTTCCTTCTGGAGTGGCTGGAGTCGCAGTAACTAAACTCACCGTTTACAGTAAAGGACTCTGAAGGAATGCGCTGGTGACGTCACTGGCTGCATCTACATTAAATATCTCCTAAACGATGCACGTTTAGGTTACAATTTACACTACCTATAGGTAAGCCTTATTATAGGCTTACCTATAGGTAAAAATGATGCATGGGAGTTTACAAAGGATTTCGTAGAGAAACCCTGGGTGAAGATACAAAAAGCATATGGCTATGAGGTATGAAAGCACCAATACTAAGGGGACATAAATTGTCTGCCTGGAGTTCAGCTTTACAATAAATAACAAGTACTAAATTATTCATTACAATATGTGCAAAAAGGTGTTTTCAAAAAGAACCAGACACATTTTCACCAAGATGCAGAATACACTTACTCTATGCATTCATGTGCAGCCCACTGCTTTAACCACTTCAGCCCCGGACCAGTTTGCAGCCAAAGGACCAGGCCCCTTTTTGCGATTCGGCACTGCGTCGCTTTAACTGACAATTGCACGATCGTGCGACGTGGCTCCCAAACAAAATTGGCATCCTTTTTTTCCTACAAATAGAGCTTTCTTTTGGTGGTATTTGATCACCTCTGCGGTTTTTTTTATTTTTTGCGCTATAAACAAAAATAGAGCGACAATTTTGAAAAAAATGCTATATTTTTTACTTTTTGCTATAATAAATATCCCCAAAAAATATATAAAAAAAACATTTTTTTCCTCAGTTTAGGCCGATACGTATTCTTCTACATATTTTGGTAAAAAAAAAAAAAAAAATCGCAATTAGCGATTATTGATTGGTTTGCGCAAAAGTTATAGCGTTTACAAAATAGGGGATAGTATTATAGCATTTTTATTAATATTTTTTTTTTACCAGTAATGGCGGTGATCAGCGATTTTTATTGTGACTGCGACATTATGGCGGACACATCGGACATTTTTGACACATTTTTGGGACCATTGTCATTTATACAGAAATCAGTGCTATTTAAATGCATTGATTCCTATGTAAATGACAGTGGCAGTGAAGGAGTTAACCACTAGGGGGCGAGGAGGAGTTAGTGTGACGTGTGTGTTTTTTTTTTTACAGTAGGTGGCGTGGCTGACGTCTGACGTCACTGATCGGCTTTCCCGATGACAGGGAACAGCAGATCAGTGACAGGCAGTGTAGAAAGCGCGGGGAGAGGTTTGTTTACACAGACCGCTCCCCGTTCTTCAGCTCTGTGACCCGATCACGGGACACCAGCGGCGATCGGGTCCACTGGTACCGCGCCGTGGTCACGGAGCTCCTGACCGGGTCGCGAGCGCGCCGCCGGCGGCGCGCGCGCGACCCAACGGCTAGGCAATTAAAGGGCACGTATATATACGTGCTTTTGCCTAGCCGTGCCATTCTGCCGACGTATATTTACATGCGGCGGTCGGGAAGCGGTTAAACCACCTAATGACCTGCAGAGCCCTAGCCGTGTGTATGTTAACAGGCCAACCTTGGGAAAGGCAAATTTTCTGATGTATAAATTACAGGAAGTTAACTCAGATTCATGTTCTAACAAATTTTACATTTTAAAATAAATCATAAAAAAGTATGCATTGTAAATGGCATTGCCTATACAGTGGAACCTTGGATTACGAGCATAATCCATTCTAGGAGAATGCTTGTAATCCAAAGCACTCGCATATCAAAGTGAGTTTCATAAAAGTCAATGGAAACAAAGATAATTACCGTATTTATCGGCGTATAACACACACACCGGCGTATAACACGCACACCAAGTTTAGGAGGGAAGTTTAAGGGAAAAAATAAATTGAAATGCCCATTAATGCAGCCTTCCACTGTCCACCTGCAGCCTTGCAGTGTCCCCCATGCAGCCTTCCTAAAAATTGAAGCATTGGTTGATTTTTATTTTTAAACTTACCGCCGCCGCCGGTGAGATCTTCGGCTCCTCCCACCGCCACCGCCGCACTCTTCAGCTCCTCCCGCCGCCACCGCCGAGATCTTCGGCTCCTCCCGCCGCCGCTGCCCGGCTCCTATGATGGACACAACGCCGGGCCAATGGCGGGACGTAAAGGCTAGGGAGGCGGGACTGGGCATGACTGCGAGCGGAGCCGAGTACACTCGGCTCTGCTTGTAAATGTCGGCAGGGCTCCGGATCGGCAGGGGATCGTTGGGGGATCGGCGTATAACACGCACCCACGATTTTCCCCTGAATTTAAGGGGAAGAAAGTGCATGTTATACGCCAAAAAAAACGGAAGTTCCGCATTGACTTTAATTGCATGCAATATCGCATGTGGCCAGAGGTAGGGGGGCAGCGAAGAGCCTCGGAAACACTCGGGGTCAGCTCGTCTGAACCCTCGGAAAGGCTCAGAAAAACACTTGAGAACGGAGTATTTCCGAGTGATTCCCAATATTTCCAAAGGGCTCCGAAACGTTCCGAGTGTCACCTCTCCCCCTGCACCTCTGGCCTAATGCGGTACTGCACACCCCATTAGCTTGAATTCTGCTCGTTTTCCGAGACAACACTCACAAACCGAACCAGGATTTAAAAAAAAAAAAAAGTTGCTCGTCTTCCAAAACGCTCGTTAACCGCGTTAGTCGTTAACCAAGGTTCCACTGTATCTGGTGCAAATCAACTGTACTATTAAAAAACAGAGCATCAAAAATGTCTGACATAACTTAAAAAATATATTTAAAAAAATATTAATATACCAGTGATAACTTGAAACTAATATTTTCCTGCATGCTGTAAATGGGAAGAGTCACGAGATCCCTGAACTGAAGGAGTTATGCTAAACATTTGCTCCTGGGACTAAGACCCCATACACACTATACAACTTTTGTTGTCCGATTTCCTTTAGATTTACCAAAACCAAATCAATTCTTTTTTGAGACAGCGCTGTTACCCCCACGATATATACATGTTGTGCAAGGGCCTGCCTGATTGTATACAAATTGAAACTCTTAAGGTTTGACCTCATATGATATGGTTTTGGTAAATATGAAGGAAAAAATCTGCAGGAAATTGTATAGTGTGTATCCAGCTTTACTCATGAGCAATGACACCCGTCACCAGCTTTCAAAGAAGCAGTGCAATTCAGTTACCTTATCCAGAAATATTTATAATCGTCAAAAAAGACAACACTAGCAAGATATTATTGGTAAAAAAACAAAAACAAAAGGAGTTACATCAGATTGGCAAACAAGAAAATTGTCCAATTCCAGGAATGGCCACAATGCAACAGCTACATCTAGTGGCCAAAATAGGTATTAGTCATAAAAAATGTGAATAGGAATTCTGGTTACTCACAAAAACAGATGATCTCAGGTCCTGAACAAAGATTTTAGGATGGATCTACATGGAGCAGTGCTGGCATGTACTGGCCCAGACTTCTATTTAAAATCTATACCACACAAAAAGAGGAAAATACTGTCACTGACTTGTTATGGGAGGGCAGAGCACATGACAGCTGTACATGACACCTGTAGACTCCCACCATGATATAAAAGGTGAGTGGCTGCATCTAAAAACAATCCTTTAGATATTATTAACAAAAACAGAAGCAACTGTTCTGTCCTAATTAATCTGGCATTACCGGGCACGTTCACCCCCTTCCTGCCCATTTAAATATAAAGTAGTGAGTGTACAGCTTGTATAACTGTAAATTTGCTGTCCCCTCAAAATGACTCAACACACATGTTTAAACCACTGGCAACAAAAGTGAGTACACCCCTAAGTGAAAATCTCCAAATTGGGCCCAAAGTGTCAATAATTTGTGCGGCCACCATTTTTTTTTCAGCACTGCCTTAAAGGGGTTGTAAACCCTTGTTTTCTTTTTTTTTTTTTAAACAAACATGTCATACTTACCTATACTGTGCAGTTTGTTTTGCACAGAGTGGCCCCGAACATCCTCTCCTGGGGTCCCCCAACAGCGTTCGCGGCTGCTCCCCGCATCGGTAAACCCCCTAGGAGAATCGCTCTTCCTGGGGGTCACTGTGCGTGTGCGCTCCCAAGTCCAGCATTTGCGTCCATATGCCTGACGAAGGGGTCCTGCGTGACTTCGAAACGTTGCACTCTCTTTGTGTTGTGAACATGCAATAATCAGTTTGGACGCTACTTTGTGTCGATCCATGGTGTGCTGGCAAATATCTTTTTTTCAGCATTTGCATCCATAGACACAGAATGCCAGACTCGGCCCCGCCCCCCAGTGCCCACGTCATTGGATTTGATTGACAGCAGTGTGAGCCAATGGCTGCGCTGCTATCAATCTATCCAATAAAGAGCCCCAGGCAGAGAGGTAGAGCGCGTCTCCACCGTGGGAACGAACTGGCTCAGGTGAGTAAATTGGGGGGGCTGCTCAGTGACAGAAGTTTTTGACAGGATGCATTAGGGTGAAAAAACACGAGCGTTTACAACCCCTTTAACTCTCCTGGGCATGGAGTTCACCAGAGCTTCACAGGTTGCCACTGAAGTCCTCTCCTACTCCTCCATGACAACATCACGGAGCTGGTGGAATTTAGAGACCTTACACTCCTCCACTTTCCATTTGAGGATGCACAACAGATGCTCAATAGGGTTTAGGTCTGGAGATATGCTTGGCCAGTCCATCCCCTTTATCCTCAGCTTCTTTAGCAAGGCAGTGGTCTTCTTGGAGGTGTGTTTGGGGTAGTTATGTTGGAATACTGCCCTGCGGCCCAGTCTCTGAAGGGAGGGGATCATGCTCTGCTTCAGTATGTCACAGTACACGAACTGCCAGTGCTGGCAGCACTCATGCAGCCCCAGACCATGACACTCCCACCACCATGCTTGACTGTAGGCAAGACACACTTGTCTTTGTTCTCCTCACCTGGTTGCCGCCACACAAGCTTTACCCCATCTGAACCAATAAGTTTATCTTGGTCTCATCAGACCACAGGACATGGTTCCAGTAATCCATGTCCTTAGTCTGCTTGTCTTCAGCAAACTATTTGTGGGCTTTCTTGTGCATCATCTTTAGAAGAGGCTTCCTTCTGGGAAGACAGTGATGCAGACCAATTTGTGTGTTATATGGTCTGAGCAGTGACAGGCTGACCCCCATCCCTTAAACCTCTGCAGCAATGATGGCAGGACTGATATGTCTATTTCCCACAGGACAACCTCTGGATATGATGTGGAGCACATGCACTCAACTTCTTTGGTCGACCATGGCGAGGCCTGTTCTGAGTGGAACCTGTCCTGTTAAACCTCTGTATGGTCTTGGCCACCGTGCTGCAGCTCAGTTTCAGGGTCTTGGCAATCTTCTTATAGCCTAGGCCATCTTTTCAGATCCTCAGAGAGTTCTTTGCCATGAGGTGTCATGTTGAATTTCCAGTGATCAGTAAGAGAGAGTGAGAGCGATAACACCAAATTTAACCCATTCACACCTGGGACCTTGTAACACTAACAAGTCAAATGCCACCGGGGAGGGAAAATTGCTAATTAGGCCCAATTCGGACATTTTCACTTAGGGGGTGTACCCACTTTTGTTGCCAGCGGTTTAGACATTAATGGATGTGTGTTGAGTTATTTTGAGGGGACAGAAAATGTACACTGTTATACAATCTGTACACTCACTACTTTACATTGTAGCAAAGTGTAATTTCTTCAGTGTTGTCCAATGAAAAAATAGAATATAATATTTACAAAAATGTGAGGGGTGTACTCACTCTTATTGAGATGCTGTATGTAATTTACCAGCTCCATTCTTATCTGAATGAACATGAGCCGCTGTCTCTGTTCATTCGTCTTCAGTGCAGCTGAGGCTGCAGAGAAAGGGACTGGGGAATCTGTGTCCTCAGTCTCTTTCTCTGTCTCAAAGGGGAGATGTCAGGGGTCTGTTATCCCTACCCACCACCCCCCCCCAAAAAAAAAGTCCACGCCTCATCAGTGCCACCTATCAGTTCCCATCAGTGCTGCATATGAGTGCACTGTCACATGACATGGAAAAAAAGTATTGGTAATCGGTATCAGCGAGTACTTGAAAAAAAAAGTATCAGTACTTGTACTTAGTCTTAACCGCTTGCCGACCAGCGCATGCTGATGTACGTCGGCAGAATGGCACTGGCAGGCAAAAGGGTGTACAGGTACGTCCCCTTTAACCACTTCCCGACCGCCCCATGTATATATACGTCAACAGAATGGCACGTACAGGCAGAATCACGTACCTGTACGTGACATTCTTCAGGCGGTTGGGGGGTCCGATCGGACCCCCCTCCGCCGGCGGGGACGGTCGGGATGGCTTCAGAAGCGATGCGGGACGAGGTAACGGCCAGTCGTTTCTGGCCACCCCCTCCCGATCGCTCTGGCCAATGAGATTCTTCCGCTTCCTTCCCCTTCCTGTGTAATTGTAAACACAGGCAAGGGGAAGTGATGTCACGCTCCTCGTGTCGGTCTTTCTGACCGGGACGCCGAGCGGAGAAGACATCAGGTTAGTGCACCAACACTACACTGACACCAGGCACACATAGGCACATATTTCACCCCCCTGTCACCCCCTGATCACCCCCCAGATCACCCCCTGCCCCCCCAGTCACAGTGTCACTGATTGCAGTGATCATTTATTTTACTGATCACTGCATTTAGTGTCAGTGTGACTGCAATAACTGTCAGGGCAGTTAGTTTTAGGCCCCTTTAGGTCCAAGGTAGCCCCCTACCCCCCCCCCAATAAAGGTTTAACCCCTTGATTGCCCCCTAGGTAACCCTTTAACCCCCTTTTGCCAGTGTCACTAAGCGATCGTTTTTTTGATCGCTCTATTAGTGTCACTGGTGCCGCTAGGTAGCCAGTTTTTTTTTTAGGTAACCGCCAGGTTTATATAGGATTATAAATAGGTTTATAGGTCAGGTACCCCCATATTACAACCTAAATAAAGGTTTTAACCCCTTGATTGCCCCTAGAGTTAACTCTTTCACCAGTGATCACAGTATAAGTGTCACTGGTTAGCCAGTTAGTTATTTAGTTATTTAGGTCCCCCGTCAGGTTTTTATATAGTGTCAGGTACCCCCATATATTACCTAATAAAGGTTTTAACCCCCTGATTTCCCCTAGTTAACCCTTTCACCAGTGATCACCGTATAACTGTTACGGGTGACGCTGGTTAGTTAGCTTGTTTTTTTATACTGTCAGGGCACCCGCCATTTATTACCCAACTATCGGTTTAACCCCCTGATCGCCCGGCGGGTGATATCAATTAGGTGTTAGGGTCAAATAAGGTCTGCGTCGCCCCAGGTTAGTGCCAGTACCGCAAACACCCACGCGCAAAGCATACACCTCCCTTAGTGGTATAGTATCTGAACAGATCAATATCTGATCTGATCAGATCTATACTAGCGTCCCAGCAGTTTAGGGTTCCAAAAAACGCATTGTTAGCGGGATCAGCCCAGATACCTGCTAGCACCTGCGTTTTCCCCCTCCGCCCAGCCCAGCCCAGCCCACCCAAGTGCAGTATCGATCGATCACTGTCACTTCCAAAACACTAAGCACACATAACTGCAGCGTTCGCAGAGTCAGGCCTGATCCCTGCGATCGCTAACAGTTTTTTTTGGTAGCGTTTTGATTCAGTTGCCAGCAGCCTAGGAGCTTTTTTTCCTGTGAATCTTACTAGTGTACTACTAAATTTAGAGCCCAAAATGGCAAATCGCAAGTACACTAGTGAACAGGCCTACTTGTTTCTGAGTATGTCAGATAGTGAAGAGGAGGTCACTCATCTGTCAGAATCAGGCTCAGAATACGATCCAGTAGACGACAGCGGCTCCATGACAGATAGCTCTGACGACGAAGGTGAGGTCCCTGCTAAGGTCAGGCGTACCCGATCCCGATCTTCTGATGTTGTTGAGGTGCAGGAACCGCAGGTCTCTCGTATGGAGCAGAGAAGTACTAGCGCCGCTATTCCTTCTGGTGAACTGGCAAGCACCAGCGGCCTAGTACACCCTGGACGTAGTCAAACCAGCACTGCAGTAACACTTGGTGACGTGGCGAGTCCCATAAGTGCAGTTGAAGCTGGCGAGGTGGCAAGCACAAGTAGTGTCCCGCTGCCACCAAGAAGAAGACAAAGGCAGGTCCGTCGATCCCATAGTGTCCTTCCTGCAGAATTCGCCAATCCTGATTGGGTGCCCACCACTTCTGCAGGACCCGTACTTCCCCCATTCACTGGCCAACCCGGTATTCAGGTGGAAACAGCTGATTTTAAGCCATCCGATTTTTATTCGCTGTTTTTCACGGAAGATCTCTATAGATCTATTGTGGACCAAAGTAATATATACGCTGGTCAATACATCGCCGCTAATCCCCAAGTGCCTTCCCTTGCCAGAGATTGGAAACCAATTACGGTTTCCGAATTTAAGACCTTTCTGGGCCTTTCCCTCAACATGGGCATACACAAATTCCCGACGCTGAGGTCTTATTGGTCCACCTCACCGCACCACCAAATGCCCGTGTTCTCTTGCTCCATGTCCAGGGCACGATACGAGATGATTTTGCGGTTCATGCACTTCAGTGACAATGAACTTTGTCGTCCTCGTGGAGACCCTGAATTTGATCGGCTCTACAAAATTCGGCCCCTCATAAACCACTTCAACCAATGTTTTGCAGCCTTGTTTACGCCCAATCAAGTTGTCTGCATTGACGAGTCCCTGATTAAGTTTTCTGGCCGCTTGTCTTTCAAACAGTTCCTTCCCAGCAAGCGTGCCAGATACGGGGTCAAGCTCTACAAGCTCTGTGACAGGGCAACAGGCTATACGTGGAGCTTTTCGGTTTATGAGGGAAAAGATAGTTACGTAGAGCCGGAGAACTGTCCAGATTACATAGGGAGCGCTGGCAAGATAGTGTGGAACTTGGCGTCACCCTTATTCGGAAAGGGGTACCACTTGTACGTGGACAATTATTACACGAGCGTGCCACTGTTTAGTCACTTGTTTGATCAGCAGATTGGAGCATGTGGCACCGTGCGACCTAATCGCCGGGGCTTTCCCCAGCGGCTTGTAGATTCCCGTCTTAGGCTGGGGGAGAGAGCCTGCTTGAAGTGTAATAACTTGCTCGCTGTGAAGTGGAGGGATAATAAGAATGTTTTCCTTCTTACCTCCCTTCATGCAGACACGACAGTCCAAATTCGTACGGCGGCTGGTGTTGTGACGAAACCCCTCTGTGTCCACGAATACAACCTTAATATGGGGGGGGGTGGACCTCAACGACCAGTTGTTGGCGCCGTACCTAGTTGCCCGTAAGGCTAGACGCTGGTACAAAAAAGTGTCTATTTATTTATTCCAATTGGCTTTGCTGAATGCTCATGTGCTATACGGAGCTTCAGGCGGGACGTTACCCTTCCTTGAATTCCAGGGAGCGGTTGTCATGGAACTCCTGTATCCAGGCGATTCCACACCTCACCATCCCCTACCAAATGCAGTAAGCCGGCTGCATGAGAGGCATTACCCTTATGTCCTCCCGAGTACCCCTACCCAACGAGCCCCCCAAAAAAGATGTCGTGTCTGCAGCAAGCACGGATGTAGGCGTGACAGCCGTTATTATTGTCCACGCTGTCCTGACAATCCTGGTCGGGTGAGGTTTTAGCGTAGGGTAGCGTAGGGTACAGCATTTCACAGGCTAGGATACACTTTCACAGGGTCTCAAGAATGCCATCGCATTTTGAGACCCGACCGTTGCAGTTAAAATTATAGTTGCAGGGTCTCAAGAATGCCATCGCATTTTGAGACCCGACCGTTACAGTTAAAATTATAGTTATAGTTAAAAAAAAAAAAAGTGTAAAAAATAAAAAAAAAAAAAAAAAAAAAAACAAAAAAAAAAAACCCCAAAAAAAATATAAAATAATAAACCAAAAATAGTTGTCGTTTTATTGTTACTCTCTCTCTCTCTCTCTCTCTCTCTATTGTTGCTCTTTTTTACTCTATTCTGCAATGTTTTATTATGTTTTATCATGCTTGCTTTTCAGGTATGTTTTATTGTTAACCATTTTTTTTTGTTTTCAGGTGCGCCATTCAGTTGCAGCGCGGATTTATTTATCTTGACAGCAACAGCGTTTGCTCCCACGATACATAAAGCCGCGACTCCAACACTGTAGGAGGTGATTTCACCACCACAGTTAAAAAAAAAGAGCATATATGCCGAAGCATGGGGGCAGCAGAGGGCGGAGGAGCGATTTTGCTCCTAATGCCACGTACATACGGTCGAAAAAAGTGCGACCATGTGTACGTGGCATAACTTTTTTGCGGGAGGATGCCCCCATGCTTCGGCATATATATATTTTAGGCACCGGTTGCGTTAACAAAATGTTTTATTTTTTACTATGTTTTTTTTTTGGTATTTGCTTTGCAGGTATGGTATGGTAAGGTCTTACTGTTATACTGTAATGTTACTTAGTTTTAATGTTAACCATTATTTGCTTAGCAGGTACGCCATTCAGTTGCAGCGTGGATTTATTTATCTTGACAGCAACAGCGTTTGCTCCCACGATACATAAAGCCGCGACTCCAACGCTGTAGGAGGTGATTTCACCACCACAGTTAAAAAAAAGAGCATATATGCCGAAGCATGGGGGCAGCAGAGGGCGGAGGAGCGATTTTGCTCCTAATGCCACGTACATACGGTCGAAAAAAGTGCGACCATGTGTACGTGGCATAACTTTTTTTGCGGGAGGATGCCCCCATGCTTCGGCATATATAAATGGTGCATGTATGCCCATCATTAGAAGTGGGGTGGATGAAGGGAGGTATTCTAATGGTGGGCATACCCACCGCGCCATTGGGAAATTGGGAAAGCATTTTATCACACCGATCTTGGTGTGGTCAGATGCTTTGAGGGCAGAGGAAAGATCTAGGGTCTAATAGACCCCAATTTTTTCAAAAAAAGAGTACCTGTCACTGCCTATTGCTATCATAGGGGATATTTACATTCCCTGCGATAACAATAAAAATGACAACTAAGAAAAAAAAATGGAAGGAACAGTTTAAAAATAAAATAAAAAAGCTAAATAAAAAGAAAAACTAAAAAAAAAAAAAAAAAAAGCACCCCTGCCCCCCCTTTTCTTGCGCAAAGGCGAACACAAGCGTCGGTCTGGCGTCATATGTAAACAGCAATTGCACCATGCATGTGAGGTATCACCGCGAAGGTCAGATCGAGGGCAGTAATTTTAGCAGTAGACCTCCTCCGTGAATCTAATGTGGTAACCTGTAAAGGCTTTTAAAGGCTTTTAAAAATGTATGTAGTTTGTCGCCACTGTGTGTTTGTGCGCAATTTTAAAGCATGTCGCGTTTGGTATCCATGTACTCGGCCTAAGATCATATTTTTTATTTCATCAAAAATTTGAGCAATATAGTGTGTTTAAGTGCATTAAAATAAAAAAAAGTGTATTTTTCCACAAAAAATGCGTTTGAAAAATCGCTGCGCAAATACTGTGTGGAAAAAAAAATGCAACACCCACCATTTTAATCTGTAGGGCCTTTGCTTTAACAATATATATAGTGTTTGGGGGTTCAACGTAATTTTCTTGCAAAAAAAAAATATGTTTTCATGTAAACAAAAAGTGTCAGAAAGGGCTTTATCTTCAAGTGGTTAGAAGAGTGGGTGACGTGTGACATAGGCTTCTAAATGTTGTGCATAAAATGCCAGGACAGTTCAAACCCCCCCCAAATGACCCCATTTTGGAAAGTAGACACCCCAAGCTATTTGCTGAGAGCAATGTTGAGCCCATTAAATATTTTTTTTTTTGGTCCCAAGAGATTGAATAATGAAAAAAAAAAAAATAATATTTTTTTTTACAAAAAGTTGTCACTAAATGATATATTGCTCAAACATGCCATGGGCATATGTGGAGATACACCCCAAAATACATTCTGTTGCTTCTCCTGAGTACGGGGATACCACATGTGTGGGACTTTTTGGGAGCCTAGCCGCGTACGGGACCCCAAAATCCAAGCACCGCCTTCAGGCTTTCTAAGGGTGTAATTTTTTTATTTCACTCCTCACTGCCAATCACAGTTTCGGAGGCCATGGAATGCCCAGATGGCACAAACCACCCCAAATGACCCCATTTTGGAAAGTAGACACCCCAAGCTATTTGCTGAGAGGTATGGTGAGTATTTTGCAGATCTCGCTTTTTGTCACAATGTTTTGAAAATTGAAAAAAAAAAAATTTTTTTCTTTACTTTCTTCATTTTCAAAAACACATGAGAGCTGTAAAATACTCACCATGCCTCTCAACAAATAGCTTGGGGTGTCTACTTTCCAAAATGGGGTCATTTGGGGGGGTTTTGTGCTACTTTGGCATTTTATGGCCTTCGAAACTGTGATAGGTAGTGAGGAGTGAAATCAAAAATTTGCACCCTTAGAAATCCTGAAGGCGGTGCTTGGGTTTCGGGGCCCCGTACGCGGCTAGGCTCCCAAAAAGTCCCACACATGTGGTATCCCCATACTCAGGAGAAGCAGCAAAATGTATTTTGGGGTGCAATTCCACATATAACCATGGCATGTGTGAGCAATATATATCATTTAGTGACAACTTTTTGAATAAATTTTTTTTATTTATTTTTTTTGTCTTTATTCAATCACTTGGGACTAAAAAAAAAAATATTCAACGGGCTCAACATGCCTCTCAGCAAATAGCTTGGGGTGTCTACTTTCCAAAATGGGGTCATTTGGGGGGGTTTTGTGCCATCTTGGCATTTTATGGTCTTCAAAACTGTGATAGGTAGTGATAGGTAGTGAGGAGTGAAATCAAAAATGTATGCCCTTAGAAATCCTGAAAGCGTTGCTTGGTTTTCGGGGTCCCGTATGCAGATAGGCTCCCAAAAAGTCCCACACATGTGGTATCCCCGTACTCAGGAGAAGCAGCAGAATGTATTTTGGGGTGTAATTCCACATATGCCCATGGCATGTGTGGGCAATATATCATTTAGTGACAACTTTGGGCAAAAAAAAAAAAAGTTTGTAATATTCCCGCAACTTGTGGCAAAATATAAAATATTCCATGTACTCAACATGCCTCTCAGCAAATAGCTTGGGGTGTCTACTTTCCAAAATGGGGTCATTTTGGGGGTTTTGTGCAATTTTGGCATTTTATGGCCTTCGAAACTGTGATAGGTAGTGAGGAGTGAAATCAAAGATTTGCACCCTTAGAAACCCTGAAGGCGTTGATTGGGTTTCGTGGCCCCGTGCGCGGCTAGGCTCCCAAAAAGTCCCACACATGTGGTATCCCCGTACTCAGGAGAAGTGGCAAAATGTATTTTGGGGTGCAATTATACATATAACCATGGCATGTGTGAGCAATATATCATTTAGTGACAACTTTTTGAATTTTTTTTTTTTTTTTTTTTTTGTCTTTATTCAATCACTTGGGACTAAAAAAAAAAATATTCAATGGGCTCAACATGCCTCTCAGCAAATAGCTTGGGGTGTCTACTTTCCAAAATGGGGTCATTTGGGGGGGTTTTGTACTTCTCTGCCATTTTAGCACCTCAAGAAATGAAATAGGCAGTCATAAATTAAAAGCGGTGTAAATTCCAGAAAATGTACTCTAGTTTGTAGACGCTATAACTTTTGCGCAAACCAATAAATATACGCTTATTGGCATTTTTTTTACTAAAGACATGTGGCTGAATTCATTTTGGCCCAAATGTTTGACTAAAATTGAGTTTATTAGATTTTTTTTATAACAAAAAGTAGAAAATCTCTTTTTTTTTTCAAAATTTTCGCTCTTTTTCCGTTTATATCGCAAAAAAATAAAAATCACAGAGGCAATCAAATACCATCAAAAGAAAGCTCTATTTGTGGGAAGAAAAGGACGCAAATTTCGTTTGGTTACAAAATTGCATGACCGCGCAATTACCAGTTAAAGTAGTGCAGTGCGAAATTGAAAAAAAGACCTCTGGTCCTTTGGCTGCCAAATGGTCCGGGGCTGAAGTGGTTAAGAAGCGGATATATAGCAATATGGTGTGACCAAATCCCCCTATTTTTTGATAATGTTTTTTGAAAACGTCTAGGTGTTTTAAATAGCCTTGTTGGTGGTAAATGCCAGTTTTGCATGTGTGCACTGTAATATGTTTGCTCTTTAAGAAGCGGTGTCGTGAGCGCATGCACTCCCGTCATGGTTTCCATGACCGCAGGTCCCGCGGACTCTATGTACGCCGGGTGCCCGTGATTGTGTCACGGACAGGAGAAACGGGGAGATGCTTTTGTAAACAAAGCATTTCCCCATTCTGCGTAGTAACAGGACAGTGATCACAGCTCTCTGTCATCGAGAGCAGTGATCACTGCCCTGTGTGATGAAGTCCAGCCCCCTCACAGTTAGAATCACACCCTAGGACACACTTAACCCCTTCACTGCCCCCTAGTGGTTAACCCCATTCACTGCTAGTGTCATTTACACAGTAATCAATGCATTTTTATAGCACTGATTGCTGTATAAATGACAATGGTCCCAAAATAGTGTCAACAATGTCCGATGTGTCCACCATAATGTCGCAGTCCCGATAAAAATCGCAGATTGCCGCCATTACTAATAAAAAACAAAAATGAATAATAAAAATGCCATAAAACTTTCCCCTATTTTGTAGACACTATAAATTTTGCGCAAACCAATCGATATACGCTTATTGCGATTTCTTTTACCAAAAATATGTAGAAGAATACATATCGGCCTAAACTGAGGAAAAAAAATGTTTTTTTATATATTTTTTAGGGCTGCGGAAATTAGCGATTAATTCCTCGATTAATCGTTAATTTTTTTGATCGGTACTCACATCTCTGCCGGCTTCCGGGTCTTCAGGGAGTTTCGTCGGAGATCCGGTGACGTCACGGACATCGACATCACCGGACTCCTTCACCCTTCCGAAAGTGCCTCCGTCTGCTAACGAAGGGAAGGGGGGAGGAGTCTGGTGACGTTGATGTCCGTGCACCCTTGTGTTTGTGCCAGTGATGGAGGGGGGGGGGGGGATGCAGCAGGGTATACATATATATATATATATATAAAGGGCTGTGGAAATTGATGATTAATTCCTAAGTCATTGATTGTGGAAACTAACTAGTGTCGGGTGATTGTATATAGTGTATACCACATTTACCACTGACTAATGCAGAGTTGCAATGCAAGGAGATCAGCTAAAAGTAGTTAGATCTGTATGTGCGTTATAATTACCGTATATACTCGAGTATAAGCCGAGTTTTTTAGCAATTTTTTTTGTGCTGAAAATGCCCCCCATCGGCTTATACTTGAGTCAAGCACTTTTCTGCAGCAGAGAATAACATTTTCCGAACCGATTTGCGGCCCCCTATCTCGGGGCCACTTGGTGCTAGGAACCCCAAATTTGGTGTGCAAACCCAGTGGAACTAGCACTATAACATATCCATGGGGTTCCTAGCACCAAGTGGCCCGAGATACGGGGACCTAAAGTCTGTTCGTAAAATGTCATTCTCTGCTTCAGAAAAGTGCTTGACATTTTCCGACTTTGGGGCCCTGTATCTCGGGGGCCACTTGGTGCTAGGAACACCATCCATTGGATATGTTGTAGTGTTAGTTCCACTGGGTCTGGGTTGCACACCAAATTTGGGGTTCCTAACACCAAGTGGCCCCGAGATACAGGGCCCCAAATTCGGTCAATTGTGTCCATCTGCAGCAACATCATTTCAGAACCCTTTGGCTGCAGCTAGGGGGCATCTAGGAACACTTAACTACTGAGTATGAAGTCCGGGGGACCTATGGCTGCAAATTGGCACAGTGAGGCTTCAAATGGGCATTGTTGACCCTCTTTTCCACTTACAGTAGCTGTGCATTTCTCACCCTAGGCTTATACTCGAGTCAATACTTTTTCCCAGTTTTTTGTGGTAAAATTAGGTGCCTCGGCTTATATTCGGTCAGCTTATACTCGAGTATATACAGTACTTAATATATTGCAGCTTATCAATCATTAGATTGGGGGAGTGTTAAATATAGTAGTAGATTTGAAACCACTAACAAAATGAAGCCAAACTCCAGCTCACACTTTATAAGCAGTTAAAATTGTTTTGGTGGGCAAGTAGGTGGGACAACAAAATGGTCTATCGCATCCCAAAATTGTATAATAGTTTTAATAGAAGGCCATATGTGCATAAGGTAAAGGCCAATACCCCTAGGGGATGCTTGGAGTGAAGATAGACACTTTAAAACGATGTATGCATGTGAAAAAGTAAACGTTTATTCAAAAATGTACACAGTGAACAAGGGAATGCTCAGAGGCATGGTATGTTTGCAATGAGGATACAATGAGTTGATACAGTTTATAACATGTCAGAAGAGCAAAAACATACAAAGCATTATGACAGAGGTATAAACTTGCTTGGTACATAGGGTAAGGAAGATGCCAACATGTTTCGGACTGTGGTCCTTTGTCAAGGCAATTTGTATCCTTAGAAACTCATCTAGATAGATGAAGGGTCATAAAATTAGTCTCAATATATCAATACATTATATTTGCACTAGAGAGAATCTATATTGCTGGAGGAGATTTATCTCAAAAAGGAGAAAGCACAATGAGATACTCACATGTCCTGCCAAAGCTCAATTGTTTGTCATATGGGGGAGCCACTGAGCGTGGGATCCAGGGAATCAAGGGTATATGTGGTAAAACAAAGTGTACTTAGACACTAGCATATAAGAGACCTGCTGGGAACCCCCTCCGAATACAAGGTCCAACATACAGGATTTAGGGCTAAAAGCCCAAGTCCTGTATTGAACACAGTGGGTCAGCGAGTGTGTCACTGTAAAATAGAAAAATGGGAATAGTCAGAGCCAAAGAAAAACAAAATGAGAGTATCTGGCTACAAAAAAGTAGACCTGGTATTTACCTGAGTATAATTTGTGAGTAGAGGATAGGAGGTCAGCTCTGGTCAGTCAGCAGCATGAGACTGAAGCCAGAGTGTGGAGAGTTTATATGTAGTCAAATAATGGACAACAGCTGAGAGTGGGTGTGTGTCAACTAACCTGAAGCCTCAGTGCTGATTAGCTGCTGTGTTGTTGGAAGGCGGGCGCAAGAGAGCGCTATAGTAACCCTCCAGTATGGACCTCTGACGGGGCGGTGCCGGGCGCGGCCGCGTCATAGCGGCGCGGTCGCGTCCGGCGTCGTGACGTCACCGACGCGGGACAGACGGTCGCCAACTTCCTGGTGCGCTCCGCAGTGGAGCGCAAACAGGAAGTGGACCAGGGAGCTGGTCTGTGATGGAGGGCGAGGGGGTGACGCGTGCGCAGTAGAGCAAATGCGCACGCGCACCTGGTCTTACCCGCGCCGGGTATTCAAAGTAGAGGGGGGAACACAATGCAGGTGGGATATTGGTAGGTTGGTCCATAAAGGACAAATGATCACAAACTGAGCGATGGGGGACATGTAGGTTTTAATACAATGAACAACCTAGTGGTATATATGGCTTGTAAAACATTCCCCCCAATGTTTTACAAGCCATATATACCACTAGGTTGTTCATTGTATTAAAACCTACATGTCCCCCATCGCTCAGTTTGTGATCATTTGTCCTTTATGGACCAACCTACCAATATCCCACCTGCATTGTGTTCCCCCCTCTACTTTGAATACCCGGCGCGGGTAAGACCAGGTGCGCGTGCGCATTTGCTCTACTGCGCACGCGTCACCCCCTCGCCCTCCATCACAGACCAGCTCCCTGGTCCACTTCCTGTTTGCGCTCCACTGCGGAGCGCACCAGGAAGTTGGCGACCGTCTGTCCCGCGTCGGTGACGTCACGACGCCGGACGCGACCGCGCCGCTATGACGCGGCCGCGCCCGGCACCGCCCCGTCAGAGGTCCATACTGGAGGGTTACTATAGCGCTCTC
The DNA here is from genome assembly GCA_028564925.1 of Lithobates sylvaticus. Lineage (NCBI taxonomy): Eukaryota > Metazoa > Chordata > Amphibia > Anura > Ranidae > Lithobates > Lithobates sylvaticus. Next base: position 115,882,450 of record CM053038.1, read on the forward strand.
TTGCGCCCGCCTTCCAACAACACAGCAGCTAATCAGCACTGAGGCTTCAGGTTAGTTGACACACACCCACTCTCAGCTGTTGTCCATTATTTGACTACATATAAACTCTCCACACTCTGGCTTCAGTCTCATGCTGCTGACTGACCAGAGCTGACCTCCTATCCTCTACTCACAAATTATACTCAGGTAAATACCAGGTCTACTTTTTTGTAGCCAGATACTCTCATTTTGTTTTTCTTTGGCTCTGACTATTCCCATTTTTCTATTTTACAGTGACACACTCGCTGACCCACTGTGTTCAATACAGGACTTGGGCTTTTAGCCCTAAATCCTGTATGTTGGACCTTGTATTCGGAGGGGGTTCCCAGCAGGTCTCTTATATGCTAGTGTCTAAGTACACTTTGTTTTACCACATATACCCTTGATTCCCTGGATCCCACGCTCAGTGGCTCCCCCATATGACAAACAATTGAGCTTTGGCAGGACATGTGAGTATCTCATTGTGCTTTCTCCTTTTTGAGATAAATCTCCTCCAGCAATATAGATTCTCTCTAGTGCAAATATAATGTATTGATATATTGAGACTAATTTTATGACCCTTCATCTATCTAGATGAGTTTCTAAGGATACAAATTGCCTTGACAAAGGACCACAGTCCGAAACATGTTGGCATCTTCCTTACCCTATGTACCAAGCAAGTTTATACCTCTGTCATAATGCTTTGTATGTTTTTGCTCTTCTGACATGTTATAAACTGTATCAACTCATTGTATCCTCATTGCAAACATACCATGCCTCTGAGCATTCCCTTGTTCACTGTGTACATTTTTGAATAAACGTTTACTTTTTCACATGCATACATCGTTTTAAAGTGTCTATCTTCACTCCAAGCATCCCCTAGGGGTATTGGCCTTTACCTTATGCACATATGGCCTTCTATTAAAACCTTTATAAGCAGTTACAGCAAACATTTTGTTTTCCTTTTTGCGATAAAGGTTTGTAATGAATAAATAAAATCTCATCATTGTAATCACCCCTGCCAGTGTTAAGTGGTTTGTCTCATCCATGTAAACTAATACATTCTGCTGGAGAGTTTTTTTTCTGTGAAAAACAACAGACTTGCTTGCTGGATTACCAGTTAAAAACAAAAGAAAGAAAACCTAAGAAAGGAAATGAATGTAGCCATCACATCAAAGAATTAGTAAGGCGAAACAGAATACATTTTCAATATGTTTTCCCATTTTTTTGTGGTAAAATTAGGTGCCTCAGCTTATATTTGCGTCGGCTTATACTCGAGTATATACGGTAATCAAAATTAGTTGATTAAAAAAAATAGATTATTCGAAACGTGAAAATTTTAATCAGTAACAGTCCTAATATTTTTGGGGGATATTAATTATAGCAAAAAGTAAAAAATATTGTTTTTTTTTTCAAAATTGTCGCTCTTTTTTTGTTTATAGCGCAAAAAAAATAAAAACTGCAGAGGCGACCAAATACCACCAAAACAAAGCTCTATCTGTGGCAAAAAAAAGACGTTAATTTTGTTTAGGTACAACGTAGCACGACCGCGCAATTGTCAGTTAAAGCGACGCAGTGCTGAATCTGGCCATGGAGGAGGAGGGAGGGACTGGGCTGTCCTTTAGATCTGTTTACATGCCCACATGTGTGATGTCAATATCATGTGACCTGGCTAGCTCTGATCAACAAGGAAATGTTCTCTCCAGCAATAGAGACCAAACTGTGCATGTGCAGCGGTACTACCCTCACTGTGTCTTATCTGGCCTTGCCAAGAGAGACCCTGCAGGGGGGGGGAATCTGTGCAATGCAGAGGATTAACCCCTTAAGTTCCACAGTGAGTATAACAAGCATGCTATTCTGCACATACAGACAGATTTTACTGTTGTGGGTTTAGTAACACTAGCATATGTCAACCAAAGAACATAAATGTAATATATTACAGTTTACCCGTCCTTAGATTGCTTGGCAACACTTTTCCTTTTTTAGGCTAAGTACATTTTCTGCAAGTATATACATTACTTACTAATCCTACCAGAATTCCAGTGTCCTTTCAACCTCCTCTGCACTGAACCAATATCTCAAACAATGTTATCAGCTTTGCCAGCTATCTTCTATGAACTACATAAACCCTCTTCCCTATGTATAGGAAATGGGGATAGGAGGAGGTATTTATAGTTTGAAACAGGAGAGCAGCCTAGGGTGACAATGCTGCCTAGGGTGACAATGAGAGTGGTTACTCTACAACAAGAAGTGAGTTGCTGGCGGGGTCTCCAGCTGAAAATAAAGGCAAATAAAACCTGGCAAAATGGTTCTTATTTAGTGAATAAGGTATGAATAAGCTGCAATAAGTTCTGTAGAGATCTACATAAACCACAAAGTTGGTTCTGAGGATGTAGCAAGTTTATGTCAAATGAGGAAAAAGGAATAGGTAGGTAAGGAATGTAGGTAGGTGCTAGAAGTGTTATTGCCCCAAAAATTCTCAGCCACCAAAGTATGGGATTATCCAGGAGTTGCTTTAGGTAGATCCCCAATGTGGGACCAGATATCGGACATCAGCCAGATGGCAATACAACGTTTTAAGAAAAAAAAAATGTATGTCTAAGCCCCTTTACACGCGGTCGGACATTCTGATCCCCAAATCCGTCAGATAATTTTGTCCGAAACTGGTGTTGCACACACGCGGTCGGACAAAGTTGTCGGAAAATCCGATCATTCCGAACGAGGTGACGTACAAAACGTACGATGGGACTACGTACAGGGCAGTAGCCAATAGCTTTTGTCTACAAATTTCTTCTGAGTATGTGTGGCACTTTGTGCGTCAGAATTCTCTACACGCGATCTGAAAAAGTCTGATCGGATTTTGTTGTCGGAAAATTTTAGATCCTGTTCTCAAATTTTTTTCCGACGGAAAAAGTCTGCTAGAGCCCACACATGATCGGATTTTCCGACAACATAATCCGATCAGACTTTTTCCATCGGAATATCCGACCGTGTGTACGGGGCATAAGCCAATAATTGCAGTGCATTAAAGGGTCATATTGTGAAGATGCAAGTTTGCAGGGAATGGCAAGTATTCAGGTTTAACACAGGAGAGGACTACTAGAGTGGAAAAGGATAAGGCAGGAGTTCCACTTTAGACCTGCCTCAACTGGAATCGACCAGCAAGATTGCAACATGAAATTCAGAGTTGAGCCTGAAAGATTCACTGGTAATACTTCTCATAAACATTAATTTCTCAGATAAAATACAAGGAAACACTTTATCTTGTTTCACAACATCTTAAGATACAATATAAATATATGGCAATATCTAACATAGTTTCTGTGCTACATAAACATGCATTTTCCTTTACAGTACCGGCAAATAGGGATGAGCCGAACACCCCCGGGTTCGGTTCGCACCAGAAACCGCAAACGGACCTAAAGTCCGTGCGAACATTAGAACCCTATTAATTACAATGGACGCAAACGTTTGAAATCAAAAGTGCTTATTTTAAAGGCTAATATGCATGTTATTGTCATAAAAAGTGTTTGGGGACCTGGTCCTGCCCCAGGGGACATGTATCAATGCAATATTTTTTTTAAAAAACTGCCATTTTTTCAGGAGCAGTGATTTTAATAATGCTTAAAGTGAAACAATAAAAGTGTAATATTCCTTTAAATTTCGTACCTGGGGGGTGTCTATAGTATGCCTGTGAAGGGGCGCATGTTTCCCGTGCTTAGAACTGTCCCTGCACAAAGTGTAATTTTTGCAGGAAAAAAATCACTCGCGGCTAATGAATTGTTGGCTCCCGTAACACAGAGAACAGTCATTCATTGAAAGTCATTGATAAAAAAAAAAAAAGTCATTGATAAAAAATAAAAAAAAATAAAAAAATTCAATTACAAGGCCCTTTAGGTCTGTAATGGATATTAAGGGGAACCCCGGCCAAAAAAAAAAATCCATACCAGACCCTTATCCGAGCACGCAACCTGGCAGGCCGCAGGAAAAGAGGGTGGGACGAGTGCGGACCCCCTCCCTCCTGAACCGTACCAGGCCACATGCCCTCAACATTGGGAGCACCGTCCCCCTTTGACGTCATGGGGAAAGCCATAGGGAATTCCCCGTGCGTCAGAGGGGGCGGGGTTACCAGGTGGCCCCGCCCTCAGTTATAAAAGACCTGTCAGGCGCAGCGAAGCCTCACACAGCGGGAGCCTCCCATTGCGCGGAGCGGCCCAGAAGAGACACCGACGCCATGGAAGAAGATGCCGGACGAGAAGACCAGAGCAAGAAGAAGCGGATATTAGGAAGAAGATGATGGAAGAAGAAGATGGAAGAAGATCCTGGAAGGAGAAAATGAAGAAACCGAAGGATGAAGAAAGGAAGAAGGGAGACCAGAAGAAAGAAGATTTTAATAAAGGAATTGTCAAAGACCGTCTCCTGTCTTTTTTACCATTTTTGACACTTTTTTGGTGAAATGGTAGGGGTACTTTTGTACCCCCTTACCCTTTCACACCGGGGGGGCGGGATCTGGGGGTCCCCTTGTTATAGGGGGCTTCCAGATTCCGATAAGCCCCCCGCCCGCAGACACCCACAACCAATGGCCAGGGTTGTGGGTAAGAGGCCCTTGTCCTCATCAACATGGGGACAAGGTGCTTTGGGGGGGACCCCAAAGCACCCTCCCAATGTTGAGGGCATGTGGCCTGGTACGGTTCAGGAGGGAGGGGGGGCCGCTCTCGTCCCCCCCTCTTTTCCTACGGCCTGCCAGGTTGCGTGCTCGGATAAGGGTCTGGTATGGATTTTGAGGGGGACCCCACGCCATTTTTTTTTTTTTTTGGCCGGGGTTCCCCTTAAAATCCATCCCAGACCTCAAGGGTCTGGGATGGATTTTGAGGGGGACCCCACACCATTTTCTTTTTTGGCCGGGGTTCCCCTTAATATCCATAGCAGACCTGAAGGGCCTGGTAATTGAATTTGGGGAACCCCCACGCTTTTTTTTTATCAATGCCTTTTTTTTTATCAATGACTTTCAATGAATGACTGTTCTCTGTGTTACGGGAGCCGTTAATTTATTAGCCGCAAGTGATTTTAAATAGCTTTTTTTTTCTGCAAAAATTACACTTTGTGCAGGGACAGTTCTAAGCACAGGAAACATGCGCCCCTTCACAGGCATACTATAGACACCCCCCAGATGTGATACTGCAATGCTGTACTAACAGCACGCACACACTAATCCCCAGAATCACAGCAGATAATGTCAGCAGTCAGCACACTGACACTGGAACACAATATACGAGGCCACCAGCGCGGCGGCCTTTTATAATGTGGGGCGTGTACTAAACCCCCTGAGCTATAATTGGCCACAGGCATCCTGCCTGTGGCCAATTATTGCTCTCCTCGCCGCTGGCTCTATGATTGGCCAAGCATGCGGGTCACAGTGCATGCTTGGCCAATCATCAGCCAGCAATGCACTGCGACTGGCGCAGTGCATTGCGGGCCGCTCGCATCACACGAATTTGATGCGAGCGGCCCAAATAGTTCTGGGCTCGCCGAGCGGGCGAACGCCGATGTTCAATTCGAACATGGGTTCGAATCGAACACCGGGCCCATCCCTACCGGCAAACAACTGGAATAATTTGCCATTTTCTCACCTTATATGTGGATAAATAGAATGTCACAAAGGTTGCAGGTGTGTCCACTGCCTGGCTAACATGTACCAACAAGCTCTCTGATTGGTGCAGTTGGTCTAAATTAACATAATTGGACTTAGCATCTTGGTCCCATCACACTATAAAGATGTATATAGAGAATCCATAGGGGCCGGTACAGTTTTCTATGCTACTGCTAACCTGAAAATCAGAGTCAAATGATATTAGTGGACTTAACCTTTTCTTGTGAAATATCATTTGCAAAATAAAAATTACAATTCATAAATCTAGGTATCTGAGATTCATGAATGACTTGATTTTTACTGGATCAATTGAACCAGCCATGTCTTTGTTCAGGATAAAGGTGAGAAAGCATGAAACTCACCGGATCGGCCAAATGTTTAGGCCCGGTTCAGACTGCTGCGGTGCGGGAGATCGCATATGATTCGCACCGCACTGCAGTGCAAATCATATGCGATCTCTGTGCGATGCAAATTCCGTTGCAGAATCGGATCGCATGGTGTTCTCACCATGCGATCCGATTCCTGTCCGAGTTTGCAGATCGCACTGCGATATGCGAGCTGCTATGGGGGTGTCATTAACATTTCATTGACACTCCCAGCAGCTCGCATAGGGCAGTGTGAACTGCCGGCGGGAGACATGCGGTGCGGGAACCTGCAGTGGATTTGCAGCGTTCCCGCACCGCAGCAGTCTGAACCGGGCCTTACATTGATTTACGTTTCTCTGAAACACAGATAATCGAGGTTCAGTCAAATGAGGCCCAATTTCCTCCATTCATAATGCACTGATGGGTTCTATTAGGATCATTGTTGGCTGTTGCAATAAGAAGGTCACTGCTTCGACACTGCTACAATGAGCATTCTGTAACATTTTGGAGTGTGGCAGCCTTCAGACCAAAAATACTCCTTTTGGTGCTTCGGGTGAGAAGTATGACGTGTAGAAAGAAAAAAGAACCAAAAAGAGGTTTAGAAGTCCAAGTCAACAAACTAGAACAGAGGCGTCTACCAAAAACCAGCCAATTGGTTCATGGGTTCTGAAGTGTTCCATTTTTTTAAATACCACCATAAGAAAGCTATATTTGTGAGAAAAAAAGGACGCCATTTTTGTTTGGGAGCCACATTGCACGTCCGCGCAATTGTCAGTTAAAACGAGGCAGTGCCAAATCGCAAAAAGGGGCCTGGTCCTTTAGCTGCAAATTGGTCTGGGGCTTAAGTGGTTAAAAGAGTGATCTCTGTAACATAAGACTCCATAAGACTCAAACTGCGAACAGGAGAAGCACGATTACATGCAGAGTAATTGTGTAAGGAAGATATTTTTATACAGTATGTACCAAGATCACTCCAGCAGCTGGCTTGGCAGCACCCGCCTACCCAGCTTTTTGCTACTTCCTTCAAAGTGTTGCTATATGTTGAAGAACTCTTGGTGTGAACAACGCCTCTGACCTGATCAGGTGCATGTTATCAACTGGGACAATACAATTACTCACCACTAGCATAGAAATTTCCAATGGATATTACTCATTTAAAAACCCAAATATCAGTCACAAAGTTCTTAGTTTTTTTTCACTTTAGCACAGAGAGGGGATAGGCATCTGCCATTGCAAGCAGATTTAATTCTCAATGGGATGCCTTCATTTACATTACAGTCTAGATCCTGCTGCAGATTTCACATTTCCTGGAAGAAAAGGAGGATCAGGGAGTTGTGTTTGAGAAATAATTCAGCACACTAAAGTATACTCCATAACTAAACCTTAGTTATGATTAAATCATGAGTTTGAGGAAGAAAATATTTGATATGGTAACCACTTCAGCCCCGGCCCAATTTGCAGCTAAACGACCAGGCCCCTTTTTGCGATTCGGCACTGCCTCGTTTTAACTGACAATTGCGCGGTCGTGCGACGTGGATCCCAAACAAAATTGGCGTCCTTTTTTTCTCACAAATATAGCTTTCTTATGGTGGTATTTGATCACCTCTGTGTTTTTTATTTTTTGCGCTATAAACAAAGATAGAGCGACAATTTTGAAACAAATGCAATATTTTTTACTTTTTGCTATAATAAATATCCCCAAAAAATATATAAAAAAAACGTTTTTTTCCTCAGTTTAGGCCGATCCATATTCTTCTACATATTTTTGGTAAAAAAAAAATTGCAATAAGTATTATTGATTGGTTTGTGCAAAAGTTATAGTGTTTACAAAATAGGGGATAGTTTTATAGCATTTTTATTAATAATTTTTTTTTTTTTACTAGTAATGGTGGCGACCCACGGCTGGGCTCTTAAAGGGCAACGTACCTGTATGTTGATGTGCCCAGCCGTGCCATTCTGCCGACGTAAATGTGCAGGAGGCGGTCCTTAAGTGGTTAAAGTGGTTGTAAACCTCTCTGTGCCACTTGTACCTATAGGTAAGCCTATAAGGAGGTGTTCTGACAACCTATTTTCTCTTATATCAACACCAAATGGAGTTGCTGCACTGCCCTAAATTTACAAGGTCAAATCAGTTATGGAGTGGAAAAGGAATATCATATTTTTCGCTCCATAAGACTCACTTTTTACCCCAAAAAAATGAGGGGGGGGGGGGATGTCTGTGCGTCTTATGGAGCAAATATTGACCAGGCTCAAATACAATACCAGCAGGAGAGAGGAGGACAGACATCCCAAGTCTCCCGCGAGCGCCGGGCGATCTCCCGGCTGGGCCTGTCACTCAGCCACAGACAGAGCAGCCCGAGTGGCCGAATGGAGTACGGCCACGGCGGACGTTAAGGCTGCTCTGTCTTCTGAGTGACAGGCGGATCAGTGTGTATCATAGGAGGCGGGAATTTGTTACAGTGGGCGACAGGATATTCCGTGACAGAGCTCTATATGGTAAGGCTGCGTTTCATTGGCACAAGTAAGGCTGCATTTAATTGGCACTGGTAGGCTTCATTTAATTGGCACTGGTCAGGCTGCATTTCATGGGACTGGTAAGGCTGCATTTCATTGGCACAGGTCCAGCTGCATTTCATGGGCACTGGTAAGGCTGCATTTAATTGGCACTGGTAAGGCTGCATTTAATTGGCACTGGTCAGGCTGAATTTCATGGGCACTGGTCAGGCTGAATTTCATGGGCACTGGTAAGTGCATTTAACTGGCACTGGTCAGGCTGCATTTCATGGCACTGGTCAGGCTGAATTTAGTTGGCACGGGTCAGGCTGCACTGGTCAGGCTGAATTTAATTGGCAGCAAAGAACAAAGAGAAGCACACCGCTCCAGACAAAATCAGGTGCAGACCTCGGCTCACCACCGTGGAAGACGAACAAAACAAGGAATTGGTCACATCTCAATGTCATTTTTATTGTGAAAAGGGTAAGACAGATACAGGCAATGGTAGACGTTTCACAAGCGATAGCTGGCTTATTCACAACCCGTGGTCAATAAAGAGGACATCGAGAAAATTTGGAGTTCCAGTGTGTGACCAATTCCTTGTTTTGAATTTAATTGGCACTGGTCAGGCTGAATTTCATTGGCACTGGTCAGGCTGCATTTAAATTGGTACTGGTCAGGCTGCATTTAATGGGACTGGTAAGGCTGCATTTCATGGCACTGGTAAGGCTGAATTTAATTGGCACTGTTCAGGCTGCATTTCATGGGCACTGTTCAGGCTGCATTTCATGGGCACTGGTAAATATTTTAGTACAACATTTGGTTCAGAATATTTTTCTGGTTTTCCTCTAAAACCTTGGTGCGTCTTATGGTCAGGTGCATCTTATGGAGCGAAAAGTACGATATATTGCTTAGTTGGTGAGTATAACCATGTACAAATGGTTGGAGGAAATTAGGGTGGAAAAAAACCTTCAGCTTAATATTTATCCCATGCTGAAATTCACAATGGCTAGGATGCCACACATTATGTAAATAAAGCCAAACTGTTCTGCTATCAGACTAGAGATTTCACATGGAATATCTGAATACATTAACTGACATTTGTTATTTTTGCGTAATAGGATTTTATTTTTAAGTACTGTTAAACAAACACCTTTTCAATACCAGGTAACAACTCAGTAACTGTTCAAATGGTGACATTACGAAGTGTGGAGTAAGGTGTATTCTGGAAGTCACACCTGAGCAAATAGACCTGGGATGTTATCGATACACAGAATCTCACAGACTTGTGTTGGAGAGGTTACAAGTGTGCTATGGAAAGTGGTGTGGTCAGTCACAGGTGGTTATGCAGATCATTTCGGATGAAAATAAATGTATTTAGGAAAATGTTAGAATGAGCGAGATTTCTTTTGCATATACAGTACTGTATGAATCCAAACACTTTTTAAGCTTCCTTTCTACACCATTTTTTTTATTAAACTGACAAATACACCATCCTGGAAATGAAGGCCTCGTTCAGACCATGTGCAGAGACCTGAGGCTTTCTGCAAGGACAAAAGGAAAACAAATGTGCCCTGTTCACACCACAACACTGGTGTGTAAATTATTTTCTGTGCAGAAATCTGAAACACGTATGCAGTTTTCTGTGCAAGGAAAAAAATGATGTGACATCAACATTGTGGTGTGAACAGGGCACATAGAGAACAATTGTTTTCCTTGTGTCCTCGCAGAGAATTAGGCCCCATTAAACGCAGCTTCAGAGGCAGTTGGACACTTTTTTCAACTGCCCCTGAACTCATGCAATGTTATCCTATGTGTCCATGTACACAGTCTCGTTTTTTCCCGTTTTTATGCAGTTGCATTTAACCTTGTTTTTCCAGAAGCAAAAAAAATGGGTTCAGACACTTTGCACCCGCGTTTAGCTGCGTTTGCGTTTATAAGCGTTTTTAAAGGAACCCAAATTTTTGGGACCAGAAAACTCAGAAATATGATGGTAAACCATAAAAAATACTAAAAAAATTGGTTTAAAATGTCGTAATTACTTTAGATAGTTCATAGAGCATAAATACTCACTGATGCAATGCCATAAAAAATTAGGTAGGTTAGACAATGAGGAATGCCTCCACTTCTTTGCCCCAACTAATCAGTGACTCCACCTAGTCTGACCAAAGCATAGCAATGTCTTTTTTTTTACAAAGAAAACATTTTGTCCCAGATCATCACCGCACCAGTTACAGTGTCACTGATCATCACCACACCAGTTACAGTGTCACTGATCATCACCACACCAGTTACAGTGTCACTGATCATCACCACACCAGTTACAGTGTCACTGATCATCACCACACCAGTTACAGTGTCACTGATCATCACCACACCAGTTACAGTGTCACTGATCATCACCACACCAGTTACAGTGTCACTGATCATCACCACACCAGTTACAGTGTCACTGATCATCACCACACCAGTTACAGTGTCACTGATCATCACCACACCAGTTAGGCCGCTTTCACACTGGGGCGTTTTTTCAGGCGGTACAGCGCTAAAAATAGCGCCTGTATACCGCCTGAAAAAATCCGACCCCCTTTAACTCCAGTGTGAAAGCCGGCGGGCTTTCACACTGGAGCGGTGCGCTAGCAGGACGGTCAAAAAAGTCCTGCTAGCAGCATCTTTGGAGCGGTATAGGAGCGGTGTGTTCACCGCTCCTATACTGCTCCTTCCCATTGATTAGAATGGGACACCGCGGTGATACCGCGGCAATACCGCCGCTACGGCGGCGCTCTGCGGGGGGTCTTTAACCCTTTTTCGGCCGCTCGCGGGGGGTAAAACCGCACCGCGAGCGGCCGAAAACCACGGCTAAAACGACGGTAAAGCAGCGCTAAATATAGCGCTGCTTTACCGTCACCGCGGCTCCCGCCCCAGTGTGAAAGGGGCCTTAGTGTCACTGATCATCACCACACCAGTTACAATGTCACTGATCATCACCACACCAGTTACAATGTCACTGATCATCACCACACCAGTTACAGGGTCACTGATCACCACCACACCAGTTACCAGTGCCACTTATCACCACCGCACCAGTTACAATGACACTGATCACCACCACACCAGTTACCAGGGACCCTTTATGATGTCTGAGCATCACATAGTAACTGGATTTGGGGCCTCTCTAGACTGTCACATAGGAGGTTTACTTTAGGTATACCAGTGCTAGATGATGTTTTCTGGCAACTTTTGCTGTCTACGATCTGCCAGTTCTGACCTTTCCCATTATGATAAGCTTCTTAACAAGTGTTGCTGCAAACTTCCTAAACGCTCTGGGTAAATATCAAATTTCTGCCGAAATAGCATAGGCATGACGCCAGCTTCCCACATAACTCTCGGACGCCAAGCCCTGTGCTGCGGGAGGGTGAACTAACATTAGGGCTACACTGGTGATTAAATTAATTTGCTACTGAGAAAATGAACTGCATGTTACTAGTTACCTCACTTGTAGCAAACTGAAATGTGATGCTAATGAGATAAAAGCAATAATCAGCGATCTCCACTGAGCGCTGATCAGAGTGTTCTGGCGGGGGAGGGGGGGCTGTCCCCCTGTCAGAACACAACAGCTCAGCGGGGAAGATATCTGGACTAACATTGGATTATCGGAGCTGTCAGGTTTTTATCGTTCAACTCGCTGGGAACAAAAAATAACTAGCAGTGTGTACCAAGCATTAGGGTCTATTCACATATACTGCATTGACTTGTGTTTTACTGATTGACTTTGATTATTTGACACTTGACTTGTCAAGCTCAAGATGATCATGGAAAGATTGTCACAGTCCCTTAATTGCACCAACACTTACTCGCGTCGACAAAGTGTTGCCACTGACAATAATGCTTAATGCCTCTGCTCCTACTTGACACTGCCAGTATTACTGGCTGGTTAATGCATTTGCCTGCACACCAAAGCGAAAGGTGTTACCAACCACATGGTTGCCCTGTACAGATAGGAAGTGTCTGGAGCTGCTCTCTCCTAGTTTTCTATTATTTCCCAGTGCATTCTGGGATACAGGAACCTCCACTGCCTCTCCAACACCCAACTTACACTTTATGAATGTGTTACTAGTGTGGCATAAACGCTATAGGTGTGGTTATGGTGCACTACCACTGAAAGTAATGGAGGCAGCTGATAAGTGGCAATGCCTCTTGAAAGCAACACACTGCTTAATTTTTAATACAACACAAAGCTACCGCTCCTGTGTGTACTGCACTATGTGTTCCCCATTGTAATATATATGGCAGGCATTGAAAGACAGTTAAAGTGGTTCTAAGGCACAAGGTTTTTTACCTGCATGCATTCTATGCATGCAGGTAAAAAAAACATCTGTGTGCAGCAGCCCCCCCCCCCCCCCAGCCCCCTCTAATACTTAGCTGGATTGAGAGGGGGCTCAGGTATGTCAACGAGAGTCTTGGCTCTCCGGGGACTTGTACTCCTGATTGGCTTTTGACAGCAGCAGGAGACATTGGCTCCCACTGCTGTCAATCACAGCCAGTGAGACAATCAGGAGACGGAGCGGGCAGGGCCGTGTCGTGTGAAGGGACAAAGACTTGGGGGGAACACCTTAAAAATGCATTACGTTAGGTGTTTTAAATAGCCTTGAAGGATTTAAATGTAATTTTTGTACGTGTGCGCTGTAATCTTTTGTTCTGTTTGTATAGTCGTATAGATGCACCATCTTTAACCACTTCAATACCGGGCCATAGTCAAATGACGCCCACAGATGGGCTCTACCTTCCTGGGTGGGCGTCATATGACATCATCGGCATTTCGCCGCTCCTGCGGGCCCCCCGGGGGGCCCTGACACAGTCCATCTGAGTATCCGAGTACCTGTCAGTCCATCCGAGTACCTGTCACAGTCCATCTGAGTATTTGAGTACCCGTCCCAGCCCATCTGAGTACCCGAGTACCTGTCTCAGCCCATCTGAGTCCCCGAATACCGGAGTACCTGTCACAGGCCATCTGAGTACCTGAGTACCTGTCACAGCCCATCTGAGTACCTGGGTACCTGTCACAGTTCATCTGAGTACCTGTCCAAGCCCATCGGAGTACCCGAGTACCTGTCACCAGCCCATCGGAGTAACCGAGTACCTGTCTCCAGCCCATCAGAGTACCCGACTACCTATTTGCAGCCCATTCCTCATAGAATACACGTTGGGGTGTTTGCTTGCCAAAATGGGGTCATTTTGTGGGTAATTCCATTGTCCTGGTGCTCCAGGACCTTCAAAAGTGCGATAGGTAGGAATGAAATGAGATGTGTAATTTATGCTCCTAGAACGCCTGAAGGTACTACTTCAATGTTGGGCCTCTGTATATGGCCAGGCTGTGTAAAAGTCTCACACATGTGGTATTGCCATACTCAGGAGGAGTAGCAGAATGTGTTTTGGGGTGTAATTTTTGCTATATACATATGTTAGAAATATCTTATAAATGAACAACTTTGTGTAAAAAAAAAAAAAAAAAAAAAGAGATTTTAATTTTCTTTCCACGTTTTCTGAAGACTTGTGTAAAAAAATTAACCGTTCAAAAGACTCATAATGCTTCATAGAATATACTTTGGGGTGTTTTGTTTTCCAAAATGGGGTCATTTTGTGGGTAATTCCATTGTCCTGGTGCTCCAGGGCCTTCACAAATGTAATAGGTCGTTAGGAAATTAGAGTGTCATTTATGCTCCTAGAACGCCTGACGGTTCTCCCTGCATTTTGGGCCTTTGTATGTGCCAGGCTGTGTAAAAGTCCTACACATGTGGTATCGCAATACTCGGGAGGAGTTGCAGAATGTGGGGTGTAATTGGAAGTATGCATATGCTGTGTGTGAGAAATAACTTGTTATTATGGCAATTTTGTCCAAAAAAAAAAAAAAAACATTCTTCTTTTTCCCAAGAATTGCGGGAAAAAATTACAACTTCAAAAAAACTCACCATGCTTCTTACTAAATACCTGTTTACTTTTCAAAAAGGGGTCATTTGGGGGGTATTTGTACTTTCCTGACATTTCAGAGCCTCAAGAAATTAGATAGGCCGTCAGTGCATCAGATGTGATCAATTTTCAATGATTTTCACCATAGCTTGTAGACTGTATGACTTTCAAAGAGACTAAATATCCACTAATTTAGGTTATTTTTACCAAAGAGATGTAGCAGTATAAATGTTGGCCCAAATTTATGAACAAAAATTACTTATTTGCAAAATTTTATCATAGGAACTAAAAAAAAGTGTTTTTTTTTTTTTCTAAATTTTCGCTCTTTTTTCACTTATATCGCAAAAAATAAAAAACCCAGCGGTGATTAAATACCACCAAAAGAAAGCTCTATTTGTATGAAAAAAATGATAAAAATGTGTTTGGGTACAGTGTTGTATGACTGAGTAATTGGCATTCAAATTGTGAGAGCGCTGAAAGCTAAAAATTGGTCTGGGAAGGGTGTATAAATGCCCTGTATTGAAGTGGTTAATGTAATGCATTTTTAGGGTGTGCCCCCCAAGTCTTTGTTTGTCTGTTGTATGGATCCTAATCATATCCCTTGGGCTGGAGCACCCCATCCCCTCAACATTACCTCTAATTAGAGTCCACCAGAGTTATAGGAGGAGTCATTTTAGTTCTCCCATATAGAGGAGTGTATTTCTCCCATGGTTGAGAAGCAGGATATTTCATTCTATGAATAGTGTAGGACCCACTGATAATGGAGTACTTTGATGCAGTAGTGGGCTTAAGCACTGTTTGGCCAAATCCCCATATTTTTGCTTATTTGCCGAATATGTTCAGGGGCTTTAAATAGCCTTGAAGTGTTTAAATGTCATTTTTGTATGTGTGCGCTGTAATCTTTTGTTCCATATGTGGATGGACACACAGAGCCACGGCTTGGGAGCGTGCCTGCTTGGCTGCCCCCAGAGTAAGCCGCTCGCTGTGGGGACATCCGGCAGGAGGGAGGGGCCAGGAGTGGCGGTGAGGGCCCCAAGAAGAGGATCTGGGCTGCTATGTGCAAAACCACTGCACAGAGCAGGTATGTATAACGTTTGTTATTTTATTTTAAAACAAGGCTTTACTATCATTTAAAAACTCTAACCCCTTACCCTAACGAAAAAAAAAAAAAAATACATGAATAATAATAAGAATAAAAAAAGAAATGAAAGCTAATGGAAAAGCTAAAAAAGCTGAAATATCTAGCAACAAATGCAAGCAGTCACTTCCAGCACTACGAGGTCCTCTGTGGTTGGATGCAAAATGACAGACAGCAAAGCCAAACACTAAGCGGATGCAGCCCTCCTCAGATCTTCAGATGGGGTAATCCAAACTAAAGCTACAAAAATAAAAGGAATAAGAAGGTACACGAATCAAGTTCATTAATCGAACATGTTTATTAGCGATAACAAAACTACTACAAATAAATACTCACAAAGTAGCAAGTGGTAAAAGCCAATGAACCACAAGATGCCATGGAGCGCGGATGCAGGTACACCAATTACATCATAGTGGTGTCAAGCTGACGCATTTCGTGGGCCCACCACCTTCCTCAGAGCTAGGCTACTACTTAAAATAGCCTAGCTCTGAGGAAGGGGGTAAATTAATGAAACGTGCCAGCTTGACAGCCCCATGATGTAATTGGTGTACCTGCATCCACGCTCCATGGCATCTTGTGGTTCATTGGCTTTTACCACTTGCTACTTTGTGAGTATTAATATGTAGTAGTTTATCGCTAATAAATGTTTTTGATAATGCACTAGGTGCGTGTGCCTTATTGTCCATTTGTTTTTGGAACCTAGCAACAAATGATGAAACAGATGATAGTTTTCTCTATTGGCTAATAAAAAAAACGCCAAAGCTCAAAAATGGTGTATAAAACCACGCAAATTGTGCATAAAAACAAGCAAAAAACTATGGAAAAATGCACAAAGACGCTACGCTCAGGTGTGAATCCAGCCTCAGACAGAAATGCCAGGGCGTATCAAAAGAGTAAAGAAAAACCTACTACCATATGGTCCAAACTGCCTGTAAGTTTAGTTTAGAGATGTTCTACCCAATACGGGTAACAATGTACAATGGTAGATGAGACCAGAGGGCCTCAATCCTGAGACAATGGATGAAAAAGCGGCCAGGAATCCCAGCATACCTCGGGTGGTACTTTGTACACACAGCTAATATTATAGCAGAGCTCAGCTAAGAGCGGCTAAACCTTGGTAGAGCAGGATGGCAACAATACAATGATAACAATGACAACTAGTCAATGGCTGGTACTGGAGAAAGGAAGGGCCTCCTTCTTCAGGGCTCTTATAGAGAAACGGATCACTTTTGTAAGATGAAACGGTGGTTTTCTCCACGAACAATCAGGCTACCTCAGAATGGTTTAACAAGGCAGATCCAGGTCTTTACTCATTATGTCTTCCGTACATAGGCTAATTTGGCTGTCCCTTCAGTTCCATTTCCAAATTCCCTGTAGGTTTATTTGTGGTGTAGAGCATACAGCAGCGGATGCTCTGTCTCGTTTAAGCTACCCGCAATTTTCTGACAGGTCCCAGACTCAGACGCCTGTGTCACACTGTCCCCGCTTTTCTCGCTGCTAACAATCGATTTGCTTCCCACTGGGCCGGCACAGCAATTTTGGTCAACAAGTCATTGTCCGTTAACGCCAGGAAGGCTTATGACACGGCCTGAAATACTTTCCAGTCAAGGTATCCTAGGTGTGATTGCCACAACATTCTATATCTACTTGCTTTCTGCCACTCACAGCTCAAGCTATCCTACAGCACTATCAAGACATATCTGGCAGGTGTCCAGCATTGCTGCCCTTGCGGGACCCTAATAGGCCATCCATTTTTTGCAGCACATCCCATCAAGGCCATTTTCAAGGAGATTCAGAAGAGTAGCGCCCCTACCATGGTTAGCAGACTCCCTATTACAGGGCATATTTTCTGGAGAATGTTCATTTTACTCTCCAGGGCTCCTTTCGGGCTGCTACCCAACTTGGTCCTCAAGGCGACCATGGACGAGATCCTGCATACTCTTGATCTACCAGTTAGGTACACCGACCATTTCCGGTTGCATCTGGACGTTTGCAATATGCAGCAGACAGGCGCCGGTACTGACGTTCGATTTTTTGAGACCAGCGATACCTGGTGCCCTGTCACAGTTTTAGATCAGCTCATGGTGATCACTGCGAATAAACCCAGAGATAGTCCACTTTTACCTTTCCCTAGTACTCCCCTCTCCACGGCACAGTTCATGAAACATTGCCGCACCCTGCTGTCAAACCTAGGTTGGTCCCCAAAGCTTATTTCAGAAATTTTTTCATGGTAGGGGCGATTTTCCTTCTCGCCAAGGGGTCCCTGTTCACGGAATTAAGAAGTTAGGTAGGTGGAATTCAGCATGCTTCTCCATATATATCCCGGTTCCACATGTGGAGATATCACGGGCATTCATGCATTTGGCTGATTTATTCTGTATACAGTGACTTTCAATAAATCTGTTTCGCCAGTTCATTCTACTGTCTCATTTTTGCCCCCTTTAGGCATACTGACATTTGAGACATTTCCCGATCTCTGCAGCCGCACATCGGGACAATGTCCCACTGCCTGTGATTAGCGCAGCTCAGTGCCGACTTCCTGGCGGGCTCTGCACGTGGTGTGTGAACATGCCGGAGCTCATCCTTACTGACCACGTGACTATGGCACACCCCAAGTCACTTCCCGTTTTCCCTTCATACCTTTCCTAATATGGTCTACTAGAGACTCTGAGTACAAATATATTTATATTGATAATATACCAAAAAAGGTCCTTTATTCCAGAACACATTGGCCTATTAGGAGTCCTCAGCATCATCATTGAAAAAAAAAAAAACTTACCAGAGAAAAAGCCAACAGTTTGTATTTCTAACATTATCAGTGTCACTTTAGTCCTGGTTCGCACTACTGCGACTTCTCATGCAACTTGCTGCGACCCACAACACGGAAAGTCGCATGACAAGTCAAAACAATTTATTTCAATGGGTGCCGTCTTAATTGCTGCGGCGAAAGTTGTAACGAAAAAAAAAAAGTTCCTGCACTACTTTTCTGGGTCTTCCTTGTGACATGAGTGCCATATACTGCAATGTTGAAAATCACAAAAGTCGCAAGGAAGTCACTTCTTTGTCTCATTTGTGTGACTTTGGCTGCTACTTCAGAGGGTTTTGTAAGTTCGGTGATACGTGTCACACTCTGTATTGTTATGATCTGCCAAAGTCACAAAACATAAAAGTCGCAGGAACGTCTCATTGAAGTTGCATCAAGTCACAAGCAAGTTGCAATGCAAAAACCACACTGGAAGTCACACGACTTTGGGGTCGCAGCAGTGTAAACAGAGCCTTATCCTCGAGTCACACTATAAACTGCATGTGAATTCCGGTGCAATTCACATGCGATTCAGCGTGATGCAATTTGGGCCCATATATTTTGAATGGGCTCAAATCACACCAAACAAGTGCATGTACCTTTTTTTTGTCGCACCGCAACTGGATCACATGGTCATTGATGTACCCCGCGATCCAGTGCAGGTAATCACACTGCGTCTGGGGTGTCATTACATGTGATTTGCATGCCGTGTGGTAAATGCGCACAGATCGCTGCGTTTCCCACACCACATAAGTGTGAAAGCAATCCATGTTTGATAGCTCTTCAGATGGCACTTGAGGGCGTGTTATATTGCCTCCTCTAGCAGGTCCGGCCTTGTTTATAATCAGGAGAGCGGCAGAGAAGACAGCAGGAAGGTCCCCTGTGGTGACTGCGCACTTCCAGGTCCACGTAAAGCTTGATTGGCTGAGCTGGAGCCACACTGTGACATGGAGATGAAGGGGGTGGAGGTGAGAAGACGATTGGACACATGCTGACTGCCGTGTAATGAAATGGTACAGGGGAGGGGCACAGGATGGCATCTTTGCTGTGGGCACTGGATGACCTGTCCTGGCACTGTAGATGGGCATAGCTAAGGTCACAGCTCCTGCCAAATATGGATATTACAATAATGACCTGCCAGACATAGGAAGTGCACTGACCTGAATGAGGATATCAGGGAACAGACATCCTACCCATACTCCTCTGCTTTATAACAAGTATTAGGTGAGAGAACCAACACAGGAACAAGTACAGACACGTGTACTAACACACACTCCACCCACACACACTACAATCATACTACTCAACTTTCTACTCTTACCGTCCTCACACCGGTCCAAAAGCTTTACCACTGCGCATGTGCAGAGCCTCCGTTACCGTGACAACGCATTGCTACCCAATCCGAAGCTGCAGGTATTCCACGTGACGCCGCAAGTTTATCAATTACTCAAGATGTAACATTGTAGATCATGTGGCCAGTGACAAAACAAGAGGCGTGTCCGTGCGATGTTATTGGCTGCAAAAACGAGGCTTGGAACTCACAGCAAAGGACTCGGCCAATCACAAATCAGGTAGGATAAATGCCCTTTGTAGCCCTGCTGTGGATCAACAGGAGCCAATGAGCCGTTTGTTGATGTATGTATAGAGCGCGGGGAGGTGGTAGTACTGGTGTGGGTAGAGGCCGGTGCTGAGTGCATGTAGCTGGGGAGGTACAGAGACTTCTGTGGGTAGAGCAATGACATGGCACCATGTGCGGCAATGAGCGTCCCATGTACTTCACATTCATAGAGATGTCATTCTGTGTCACTGTGCAGACTAAAGGGAACTTCCCCTCTGTCAGGTCACCGCCCTCTGTATGTCCTCTTTACACTTCTCATGAACAGTCACAGGTTGCATATTCCAGGTGCACTTTGTGTTTTTCCTCAATTGAAATCTATGGAACCAGAAAAAGTCCCTGGCCCTCTCCATAAAATGCACAGATGTGAACTGCATCCATAGGAATAAATATATGAAAGAATTTCGCGCAATAAATAGCTAAAATATATATATATATATATATGGTGCAATATGTATGTTGACCAGTAGTGGACGCTAGTACTGGTGAGAGGTGATTACTGGTTAATTAAAGTAATGGCGTACACATGTGACTGATAGTAAAAAGTAAATAATAGGTAGATACCCTGTTTCCCCTAAAATAAGACCTAGCGTGATTGTCGGTGATGGCTGCAATAGAAGCCCTACCCCCCAAATAAGGCCTACCCTGTTTCCCCGAAAATAAGCCCTACCCTGAAAATAAGACCTACAAGGAGTTTAACTATGGCTTATTTGGGGGGTACGGCTTTTATTTCAGCCATCACTGACAATCACGCTAGGTCTTATTTTAGGGGAAACAGGGTAGCACGTATGTGTGACTAGCAATAAATATAATAGATATTATATTAAATATTTAAAGTGTCATGTGCATAAAAACCTAAAATTGGTTCTGGTGATGCTCAATGTGCATAAAGCAATATGCTTAAAACAATATGTTTAAAACAATAAAAAATAATAAAAAAATAGTGTAAATCCGTGACTGGTGAAACACAAATGCAATATATATAAAAATTATATATAAAAGACAATAATAAAAATAGATAACAATGGTGAATAGGTGATTAAGTGATTCCAAAAAATGGGTAAAAAATAAATAAATAGTAAGTTCATATAGTCCCAGAATGGATAAAAATATATAAATAGAACGGTGTCCAAATTGATCAGTCAGATCCTAATGGAAAAATGGTGTGTGATCAGGCACAACCATCTCGTGGATCATACAGTAATGAATTTAGTGTTTTCAGTTCATCCAAATGATCAACACTTTCTGGATAACTTATTAAAAAGGGGTAGAAACTTGGTCCTGGTTTTCATATATTATATCCAATCTCTGGTCTCCCAGAACTCTCACCTTAGAGATGTAAAAATAAAGCCTTTCAGGGGTATCCTGTAGCCCCATGTGGTTTAGATACAAATGTTCAGCAAACGTAGTAAGAGTAATGTACTTCTCCTTTAAGGGCGTTTTAAATCTTGGGTCCTGCAATGCTCAGTGTCAAAGTGACACAGCGCCAGGGGAAAGAAGAAAGGGGAAGCCACTAGTGTAGTAGTTTAAATGATAATTAAAAGTATTTATTCAAATAATAGGTGGACTCTTACATCAAAA
This sequence comes from Lithobates sylvaticus, assembly GCA_028564925.1. NCBI lineage: Eukaryota > Metazoa > Chordata > Amphibia > Anura > Ranidae > Lithobates > Lithobates sylvaticus. The sequence continues at coordinate 115,904,080 of CM053038.1, forward strand.
TAAAATCAAATAGGCATATAGGGTTAAAAGTGCTCCCAGGCGTTCTCAGCGCCTTCTCACGTCTCCTTGTGTGCTTCTCTGCCTACGGCCACTCCCTACGCGTTACGACACGTCACGTGTCTTCATCTGGGGACATCAGTCACATGTGTACACCAATACTTTAATTAACCAGTAATCACCTCTCACCAGTACTAGCGTCCACTACTGGTCAACGTACATATTGCACCTTATATATATATTTTTTAGCTATTTATTGCGCAAAATTCTTTCATATATTTATCCTTATTTGTGTACTTGTGAACACGTTACATTTTTCCGCACAGCACTATTGTTAACGCATTTTAGACTATCTGTATACTCCAAGTAGCGCGAGGGACACATATTTATACATCCATAGGAAACCTGCAAAGTTTCTGCAAAACTGAAAACGTGCTAAAAAATGCATAGGTGTGAATGAGGTCTCATCATACCATACATGCATGAACACTGAGGGAAGACCGCGCCAATTTCACTTGCAGACATCAGTTTCTGCTGCATGTCAGTTATGTGTCCTGTTCACACCAATGGTGATGTCATGTCCGTTTTTTTCCCGTGCAGAAAAAATCTGCATGTTGCGGTGTGATCAGGGCACATAGAGAACCATTGTGTTTTTTTTTTTTTCTGAGCCCTGCAGAAAAACTGTCTCTGCACCATGGTGTGAACAAGGCCTGAAAGTAAAAAATGTTGGGTTGTCATCGGAACAGGAATAGAGGGGAAATTTTCCAATGGGGACACCGGTTCTGGTGACAACCCGCATTCCCTCAGTTCAGGGGGATTTGCTCTCACTTACTGTGTTAACCATGGGACAGGAAGTGAAGAGAAATCTCCCCAACAGTGGTGTAGCCTGGGTTGTAAACACCCGGGGAAAGACAAGTAATTTGTGCACCCTAACCCGTGCACTATTAGATTATCCCCCCCCCAATCTGATCGCACCCCACAGATATATCCCCCCAGTCTGATCACACCCCACAGATATCCCCCCAGTCTGATCACACCCCACAGATAAATATCCAGTCTGATTACACCCCACACATACCCCCCCCCCCGAGTCTGATCACACCCACAGATATCCCCCCTCCAGTCTAATCGCACCCCATAGATAAATCTCCAGTCTGATTACACCCAACAGATACCCCCCCCCCCCCCCCGAGTCTGATCACACCCACAGATATCCCCCCTCCAGTCTAATCACACCCCACAGATAAATCTCCAGTCTGATTACACCCCACAGATACCCCCCCCCCCCCAGTCTGATCACACCCACAGATATCCCCCCTCCAGTCTGATCACACCCCACAGATATCCCCCCTCCAGTCTGATCACACCCCACAGATATCCCCCCTCCAGTCTGATCACACCCCACAGATATCCCCCCTCCAGTCTGATCACACCCCACAGATATCCCCCCTCCAGTCTGATCACACCCCACAGTTATCCCCCCTCCAGTCTGATCACACCCCACAGTTATCCCCCCTCCAGTCTGATCACACCCCACAGTTATCCCCCCTCCAGTCTGATCACACCCCACAGTTATCCCCCCTCCAGTCTGATCACACCCCACAGATACCCCCCCTCCAGTCTGATCACACCCCACAAATATCCCCCTGTCTGATCACACCCCACAAATATACCCCCCCCCCAGTCTGATCACACCCCACAGATATACCCCCCAGTCTGATGACACGCCACAGATATCCCCCCCAGTCTGACCACACCCCACAGATATCCCCCCAGTCTGACCACACCCCACAGATATCACCCCCCCCCCCCCCAGTCTGACCACACCCCACAGATATCACCCCCCCCACAGTCTGATCACACCCACAGATATCCCCCCAGTCTGATCACACCCCACAGATATCCCCCCCCAGTCTGATCACACCCCACAGATATCCCCCCAGTCTGATCACACCCCACAGATACCCCCCCTAGTCTGATCACACCCCACAGATACCCCCCCCAGTCTGATCACACTCCACAGATACCCCCCCCAGTCTGATCACACTCCACAGATACCCCCCCCCCCAGTCTGATCACACTCCACAGATACCCCCCCCCCAGTCTGATCACACTCCACAGATATCCCCCCAGTCTGATCACACCCCACAGATACCCCCCCCAGTCTGATCACACCCCCCAGATATCCCCCCAGTCTGATCACACCCCACAGATACCCCCCCCCCCCCCCCTAGTCTGATCACACCCCACAGATACCCCCCCCCCCCAGTCTGATCACACTCCACAGATACCCCCCCCCCCCCAGTCTGATCACACTCCACAGATACCCCCCCCAGTCTGATCACACTCCACAGATACCCCCCCCAGTCTGATCACACTCCACAGATACCCCCCCCCCAGTCTGATCACACCCCACAGATATCACCCCCCCCCCCTATGGTTGCCACCTCATCCCTTTAAACTCGAACACATATTAATTACACAGGTTCTGTGGCTGATTAAGGTGGTAATTAAACTCACTTGGTGCCTTATCTGCATTTAATTAGCCTCAGAACCTGTGTAATTCAAAGGTGTTCGGGTTTAAAGGGATGAGGTGGCAACTCTCCCCACAGATATCACCCCCCCCCCCCCAGTCTGATCACACCCCACAGATATCCCCCCCCCACTCTCATCACACCCCCCATCTCTCCAATTTAATCACACCCTCAGATACCCCATCCCATCCCTCCACTCTGATCACACCTCCAGATCCCTCCACTCTGATCACACCCCCCTAGATACCACTGACTGATCACACACCCCCAGATACCCCCACTCTGATCACACCACCCACATACCCGACCCCCCCCCTCCATCTGATCAGACCCCCATCCCTCCACTCTGATTACACCCTTGCCCCCCAGATACTCCCCTCCCCCATCACACACAATCCCCCCCACATCTCACTGGTCCTGCAGCATAACAGTGGCAGCAACCAGTGGGGAGCCTCCTTCATCCTGACTCTGACCTCTTTCTCTGGCGACACCCCCTCCTGCCCCCCGAAACAGTGTGGTGCTCACTGCCTGCACACACACTTGGGATCCGCCCACCGCTCCCCCTTCCTCGGCATGCTTGGATCCATTCTACCTGCTTTCTCTGTGACAGCAGGTAAACTAAAACCTCCACGATGTGCTCTCTTTCCTACCGGGCGCAGTGTGCAGGTTTTAGTTTGCCTGTTACCTGGGCTGCCTTATGGTGGCGCCGGCCCTGTCTGCACCCCTCTAAATGTTGCGCCCGGGCGACTGCACTGGCTGCCCCTTCTCACGCTACACCACTGCTCCCCAATAGTGCTACCTTACTCTACCCTACATGAAAACACAATTTATCCTTTAGGCCCCATGCACACGAGACACCAATGCAAACTCTGCTTAACGCATGTTTTAAAAAGCAGAAACCTGCATTTAAAAACGCATGTTTTGCCACGTTTTACCGCGTTTGCGCCTATAAGCGTATGGAAAGATAACATCATATAGACCCTCTCCAAGCTCAGAAAGCATGTATTATTAACTATGTCTGCCATTTTGATATAAAGAGTGAGCAGCAGAAAGCAGTTGTACACTTGCATTTGCCTCTCTTTCTGTTTTTTTTTTTTTTGGAAATGGATCCCATATTGAATATATGTCAGGAAATGCTCCTGATGTTGCTCTTGATGAGGCAGCAACGTCGTCGCAAATTGCGTGAGAGGTCCAGAGTCAGAGCTAATCGATATTGGACCCATCCGTTGATGGCACGTTGGATATTTCACAAACATGGTGGGGGGTTTGGGCTGCCTAGACATTGGTATGCAGGTTTTTCTTTGTGAAAAAAAAGACATTGCTATGCTTTGGTCAGGCTAGGTGGTTAGAAATTGGATGATGGGTTGGGGCAAAGAAGTGGAGGCATTCCTCATTGTCTAAGCCACCTAAAAAAATAGATTTTTTTTATGGCATTGCATCAGTGAGTATATATGCTCTATGAACTATCTAAAGTAATTATGACATTTTAAACCTATTTTTTTAGTATTTTTTTTTTATGGTTTACCATCATATTTCTGTGTTTTTCCTGGTCCAAAAAATTGGGTTCCTTTAAAAACGCTTATAAACGCAAACGCGGCTAAACACAGGTGCTGTGTTTAGACGCGTTTAGCCGCATTTGCGTCTGAAACGTGGAAAAGCGTTTATAAGCCTTTTTAAAGGAACCCCATTTTTTGGACCAGAAAACTCAGAAATATGATGGTAAACCATAAAAAAATACTAGAAAAATTGGTTTAAAACGTCGTAATTAGTTTAGATAGTTCATAGAGCATATATACTCACTAATGCATACATGTTTGTGAAATATCCAACAGACATTCGCTGTGCCATCAACGGATGGGTCCAATATCGCCAAGCTCGGATTCTGGACCTCTCATGCAAATTTGCGACGACGTTGCTGCCTCATCAAGAGCAACATCAGGAGCATTTCCTGACATATATTCAATATGGGATCAATTTCCCAAAAAATAAAAACACAGAAAAAGAGGCAAATGCAAGTGTACAACTGCTCTCTCTGCTGCTGCTGCTCACTCTGATCAAATTGGCAGAAATAGTTAATAATACATGCTTTCTGAGCTTGGGGAGGGTCTATATGATGTTATCTTTCCAAATGCTTATAGACGCAAACGCGGCTAAACGCGACTAAACGCAGCATGAAAACATAGCAAAACGTGTGTTTTTAAACGCAGGTTTCTGCTTTTTAAAACATGCGTTCAGCAGAGTTTGCATCTGCGTCTCGTGTGCATGGGGCCTTAGGTGTACTTTGAACTTGTGCTTGTCATTAGGTTGGCTCGCTCTGCCACCTATCAGTCTCTTTCAGAGAAGGACCCGGAGGGGGTCAGGGGAGGGAATGGGCTGGGAATGGGAATGATCGGTGTGGCGGGAGGGAGAGAAGGAGAATTGTCTGTCAGCTAAAAAGCTATACAGGGAGATCGGTGTTCACAGCTGTCCCTCCCGCCGCACCGATCATTCCCGGGAGATCGTGAGGCACTTGCGGGTGTGCAGGAACCGCAGCAGAAATGTGGGCGACTCCCGCACCTCTTGAGAGACTTGGGGTGTCTGAGATATTAATTCGATCAATAGCAGTGACCGATAAAACTTCTGCAAGGCTGTTTGACTTGCCAGTGTCAAAATTGGTTGAAAGCTCACTAAATCGATCAAATAGTGGCTAAATAGTGAATAGTTCTTATTCAGCCTGGATTTACACTAGAGCGATCTCAGAGATCGCATGTGATTCGCACCCGCACCGCAGGTGCCGATCACATGCAATGTCTGAGCAATGCGAGTTCAGTCATACAGTTGTATGGCTGAACTCGCATTGGATTTGCACAGAAAATAGTGCAGGGACGTGTTTTTTCCCTGCACTTTGTTAATGACACCCGCAGCGGATCGCACACGGCCGTGTGAACTGCCTGTGGGAGAAGAGCGATGCAGGAATCGACACTGGAATCACGCTGGTTCCCACATCACACTAGTGTGAACCCAGGGTCAATGTGACTGTTTTAGTTGCATGGAATGATCAATTGAATGATATTAGTACATGTGGTGAGCTTAATCTGAAAGAAATCCTCAGTCTCTGTGCCATAGACAGTGCTGGATGTACACATTACCATACAATGATGTCTGATCATACTCTGTATTCTTTTGGTATGGAGATAGTGTAATGTGTGGGTGGTAGGGGAGGTATGACCGGGGCTGGGAATCATTCTGGATCCAGTTATATTTTAACAGACATTGCAGAGTACAGAGCTGTGTACAGTCCTGGAATACTCGGCCATTGTCTGTGCAGACTTCCAGGAGAGCTGGTAATACAAACCCTGCTGTACATGTCTTAGGCTCGATTCACATCAATGCATTTTGCTTTTGAGCGTTTTTGCAGTGCTGTTTGCGGTGCTTGCAGCGTCTTTTTACACACGTTTTTACCGTGATTTTGCGTTTTTGTATTTTTTTTTTTACACTGTGGTTGCTTAGCAACCAGCTATATACAGTGTAAAAAAATAAATAAAAAAAATTAAAAAAAAAACGCAAAGTGCGGCAAAAACGCTGTACTTGCATTTTGGATGCGGGTCCATTGACTTCTATTACATGCAAAACGCTGCATTTTGCATGAAAAAAGTCCCCGACCCTTTCCAAAAACGCATTGGCACAAAAATGCATTGATGTGAACATGTTCTATAGGAACCCATGTTAAAAAATTTCCCTGCATTTCTGCAAAATGCAAAATGCATCAAAAAACGCGCTAGTGTGAATGGAGCCTTAGGCTGCATTCACACCTGAGCGTAAAAACACACTTGCGGTGCCATTGTTTCCTAATGGCACCCTAAACACGGGCAGCAGTCCCACATTTTTTTTTTTTTGTGTGACAAAACACGTAAAACGCAAAACGTGGTTGGTTCAGTGCCAAAAAAATGTACTTGAGCTACTTTGCAGTGTTTGTCACACATAAGGAAGCCTGTGTTGCGTCCGTGTCACACAGGTGCATATGTTGCCTTATAGAGACTTTCACACTGGGGGGGCATTAGTGGCAAAGTGCCGCTATTTTTAGCAACGCTTTACCGCTGTAATAGCGGCGCTTTTCAGCTGCTAGCTGGGCACTTTTAACCCTCGCTAGCGGCCAAATAAAGGGTTAATAGCGCCCACAAAGCGCCACTGCCGAAGCGCCTGCCGCTCTTCAGCAGCGGTGCCCATTGATTTCAATGGCAGAAGTGGCGGAGGAGCGTTTTTTTTCCCCGCTCCCATACTGCCCAAAAGATGCTGCTTGCAGGACTTTTTCTAATGTCCTGCAAGCGCACCGCTCCAGTGTACTCAGGCTTTCATACTGGGGCTGCAGGGGAGGCGTTTTTCAGGCACTTTACAGGCGCTATTTTTGGCCCTTTAGCTCCTGAAAAACGCCTCAGTGTGAAAGTAGCCAATGTGTCACAATAGCTACAAAGTCACTGGATGTTGTTCTGTTAGAAACCGTTCTAATAGGAACGACTCAAGTCGCTCCGACTTAGAAAAAGGTTCCTGTACTACTTTTGGGGGGCGACTTCAGGCAACTTGCATTGACTTCTATACAGAAGTCATTTTGCAAGTCGCCGCTGAAGTCGTGTGCAGGTCGCCTGAGGCAGTCGCGCTGCAAGTCGTGCTGCCCCAGTGTGAACTGGCTCTAAGTGTCATGATTTTGTGTTTTCATCTTGTTCCATCTACTACATACATGTGTTGGGAAGTGTTCAGGACTCTGATTAATTATTATTTTTATATACATTTTACTTGATTTTATGCAGAAAGTTTGGAGTTTAAAGGCTTCTTTTGTTGTGTCTTTCAGATATGCGTTTATGCTCTTTAGAAGCGTTTAAGTGTAAACTCATTCTATTGGCTAGATGTTTCATTTATTCTAGCCACTAGAATAAATTTACATGCATGAGCTTGCATTTATGTGCATGTATACAAGTTTAGGCACTTTTTATGTATGTTCACACATAAATTGCGCTCTTAAATCGGAGCTCCACTTGTCTGCCTCCTCCACCCACCCGCTGCCACAGTTGGCACCTTTTGTGAGGGAGCAGGTACCTGGATTTGACCAAAAGTTTGGCCCCTTCCTCCTTAATGACCAGAGCACTTTTTACAATTTGGCACTGCCCTGTTTTAACTGGTAATTGCATGGTCATGCAAGGCGGTACCCAAACTAAATTTGCGTACTTTTTTCCAACAAATAGAACTTTCTTTTGGTGGTATTTGATCACCTTGAGGTGCTAAATTACCCCTTTGTGGAAAGTAGACACCCCAAGGAAATTGCTCAGAGGCATGTTGAGCCGATTGAATGTTTTATTTTTTGTCATTGATTGAGTGATTGAAAAATTACAAAAAACAAACAAAAACATTCTTACATAAAGTTGTCACTAAATGATATATTGCTCACACTTGCCATGGGTATATGTGAAATTACACCCCAAAATACATTCTGCTGCTTCTCCTGAGTACGGGCATACCTCACGTGTGAGACTTTTTAGGAGTCTAGCCCTGAAAACCAATCACCACCTTCAGTATGTACGCTAAGGGCGTACATATTTTATTTCACTCTACCTATCACAGCTTTTTGGAGGCCCTGAAATTTCAAGATAGCACAAGCCCCCCCCCCCCCCCCCCCTCAAATGATCCCATTTTAGATTTTAGACACCCCAAGGTATTTTCTGAGAGGCATGTTGAGTATTTTGCAGATCTTGCTTTTTGTCACAAAGTTTTGAAAAAAAAAAATCCTTTTCTTTCTTAATTTTCAAAAACAAACGAGAGCTGCAAAATACTCATCATGCCTCTTAGCAAATACTTTGGGGTGTCTACTTTCCAAAATGGGGTCATTTGGGGTTGTTTTGTGCTATCTTGGCATTTAATGGCCTCTGAAACTGTGATAGGTAGTGAGGAGTAAAATCAAAAATTTACGCCCTTAGAAATCCTGAAGGCGGTGCTTGGGTTTCGGGGCCCTGTACATGACTAGGCTCACAAAAAGTCTCACACATATACCCATGGCATATTTTAGCAATATGTAATTTAGTGATAACTTTGTGTTAAAAAATAAAAGTGTGGCAAAATATTCAATTGACTCAACATGCCTCTCAGCAAATAGCTTGGGGTGTCTACTTTCCAAAAAGGGGGTCATTGGGGGGGGGGGGGGGGGGTTATCCTGGCATTTTATGCCCAACCTTAGAAGCTTATGCCACACATCACCCACTTCTAACCACTTGAACCACCAAGTCCTTTCTGACACTTTTTGTTTACATGAAAAAATAATTGTATTTTGCTATAAAATTACTTTGAACCTCCAAACATTATATATATATATATATATATATATATATATATATATATATATATATATATATATTATCCACTTCAGCCCCGGACCATTTGGCAGCCAAAGGACCAGAGGTCTTTTTTCAATTTCGCACTGCACTACTTTAACTGGTAATTGCGCGGTCATGCAATTTTGTAACCAAACGAAATTTGCGTCCTTTTCTTCCCACAAATAGAGCTTTCTTTTGATGGTATTTGATTGCCTCTGTGATTTTTATTTTTTGCGATATAAACGGAAAAAGAGCGAAAATTTTGAAAAAAAAAGAGATTTTCTACTTTTTGTTATAAAAAAAATCTAATAAACTCAATTTTAGTCAAACATTGGGCCAAAATGTATTCAGCCACATGTCTTTAGTAAAAAAAAATGCCAATAAGCGTATATTTATTGGTTTGCGCAAAAGTTATAGCGTCTACAAACTAGAGTACATTTTCTGGAATTTACACCGCTTTTAATTTATGACTGCCTATTTCATTTCTTGAGGTGCTAAAATGGCAGAGAAGTACAAAACCCCCCCAAATGACCCCATTTTGGAAAGTAGACACCCCAAGCTATTTGCTGAGAGGCATGTTGAGCCCATTGAATATTTTTTTTTTTAGTCCCAAGTGATTGAATAAAGACAAAAATAAAAAAGATTTTTTTTTTTTTCAAAAAGTTGTCACTAAATGATATATTGCTCACACATGCCATAGTTATATGTGGAATTGCACCCAAAATACATTTTGCTGCTTCTCCTGAGTATGGGGATACCACATGTGTGGGACTTTTTGGGAGCCTAGCCGCGTACGGGGCCCCGAAACCCAAGCACCGCCTTCAGGATTTCTAAGGGTGCAAATTTTTGATTTCACTCCTCACTACCTATCACCGTTTCGAAGGCCATAAAATGCCAAAATAGCACAAAACCCCCCCAAATGACCCCATTTTGGAAAGTAGACACCCCAAGCTATTTGTTGAGAGGCATGGTGAGTATTTTACAGCTCTCATTTGTTTTTGAAAATGAAGAAAGTAAAGAAAAAAAAAAAATTTTTTTCTTTTTTCAATTTTCAAAACTTTGTGACAAAAAGCGAGATCTGCAAAATACTCACAATACCTCTCAGCAAATAGCTTGGGGTGTCTACTTTCCAAAATGGGGTCATTTTGGGGGGTTTTATGCCATCTGGGCATTCCATGGCCTCCGAAACTGTGATTGGCAGTGAGAAGTGAAATAAAAAAATTACACCCTTAGAAAGCCTGAAGGCGGTGATTGGTTTTTGGGGTTCCGTACGCAGCTAGGCTCCCAAAAAGTCCCACACATGTGGTATCCCCGTACTCAGGAGAAGCAACAGAATGTATTTTGGGTGTATTTCCACATATGCCCATGACATGTTTGAGCAATATATCATTTAGTGACAACTTTTTGTAAAAAAAATATATATATTTTTTTTTTTTCATTATTCAATCTCTTGGGACAAAAAAAAAAAATATTTAATGGCTCAACATTGCTCTCAGCAAATAGCTTGGGGTGTCTACTTTCCAAAATGGGGTCATTTGGGGGGGGGTTTGAACTGTCCTGGCATTTTATGCACAACATTTAGAAGCCTATGTCACACGTCACCCACTCTTCTAACCACTTGTAGACAAAGCCCTTTCTGACACTTTTTGTTTACATGAAAACATATTTTTTTTTGCAAGAAAATTACGTTGAACCCCCAAACACTATATATATTGTTAAAGCAAAGGCCCTACAGATTAAAATGGTGGGTGTTGCATTTTTTTTTTTCCACACAGTATTTGCGCAGCGATTTTTCAAACGCATTTTTTGTGGAAAAAATACACTTTTTTTTATTTTAATGCACTAAAACACACTATATTGCTCAAATTTTTGATGAAATAAAAAATATGATCTTAGGCCGAGTACATGGATACCAAACACGACATGCTTTAAAATTGCGCACAAACACGCAGTGGCGACAAACTACATACATTTTTAAAAGCCTTTAAAAGCCTTTACATGATACCACATTAGATTCACGGAGGAGGTCTACTGCTAAAATTACTGCCCTCGATCTGACCTTCGCGGTGATACCTCACATGCATGGTGCAATTGCTGTTTACATATGACGCCAGACCAACGCTTGTGTACGCCTTTGCGCAAGAGAAGGGGGGGCAGGGGTGCTTTTTTTTTTTTTTTTTTTTTGGTTTTTTTTTTATTTATTTAGCTTTTTTATTTTATTTTAAACTGTTCCTTCCATTTTTTTTCTTTGTTATGATTTTTATTGTTATCTCAGGGAATGTAAATATCCCCTATGATAGCAATAGGCAGTGACAGGTACTCTTTTTTTTGAAAAAATTGGGGTCTATTAGACCCTAGATCTTTCCTCTGCCCTCAAAGCATCTGACCACACCAAGATTGGTGTGATAAAATGCTTTCCCAATTTCCCAATGGCGCGGTTTATATCCGGGAGGGGGGACATTCCCTCCCACTGCTTGTAAAAGCAGTCTAGAGGCTAATTACCCGCTAGAATTGCTTTTACATGAAAGCCGATCACTGGCTGAAAAGAATGATACCAAGATGATACCTAAACCTGCAGGCATCATTCTGGTATAACCATTCAAAGTCCAGCAACATACTGGACATATATTGTAATCTTTTTTTTTTTCATGCAGCCTCTTGGCTGAACGAAAAAAAGAGATTGATTGGTGGGTATGCCCACCATTAGAATACCTCCCTTCGGGGCGTGGCCTGACGCGAGTTCCGGATGGTCGCATAATCCCGGAGCTCCGGAGATAGGGGACTGAAGCGGCTAAAAAACGGACCATCCCGACCGAAAAACAGCAGACAAAGAGAGCGGTATCCCCCGGGAACCCACCGGAACCATGCCGAACAAGAAGCGGACCGCTGGTAAACCCCAACGGCTCACGGACTTTTATGCGTGGATCCCTGAGAAGGGAACCCAAGATGGCGCCCGGGCCTACAACGCAGGAGAGGCATCGCAGCACGAGCAGACCTCCAGACAAGGTAAATCCACAACCAACAATAATCCCCACAACAGCCAACATTGTCCCTACCCACCATCTCCATCCACCGGCAGCCCGGCCAAATCTAAGCCTAGGATGGATGGAGACAGATTAGGCTCAGCAGACGGCCCGGCCTACGACTCTGGGGACGACACGAGGGAGCTCCCGGAACCCATTGAATCCTTCCCCACACAGAACCAACCTGTCCTGGACACAGTCCTGAAGGATATGTTACTATCCCTACGGAGCACAATACAGTCGGACATGGCGTCCTGTATGCATAGCTTCACTAGAGAAGTAAACGCCATTGGGTCCAGAGTAGACCATATTGAAACCAAAATGGGGGAATATGCGGTCACCATAAACGACCTGGTTGACGCCAATGAGGAAAAAGAAGGGGAGGCTGAGTGGATCAGGGACAAGCTGGCAGACATTGAGGACAGATCGAGGAGGAACAACTTAAAAATAAGGGGGATCCCCGAGTCGGTCCAACAATCTGACCTCAATGCATTTACAGTCGATGTCTTTAAACAAATCCTACCTGACCTGACCGACTTAGATGTCACAATTGATAGGATACACCGCCTACCCAAACCAACACACCTGCCAGATCACATCCCCAGAGACGTCCTGCTGCGTTTACATTTCTTTCATGTGAAAGACAACCTCATGGCAGCCATGCGAAAAAAGGAACAAATTCCCCCACAATTACAACACCTCCAGTTCTTTGCTGACCTATCTCAACATACTCTACAGAAGAGGAGGGCATTGAATACCATAACAAAAGCGCTGAGGAACAACAAAATTATCTACAGATGGGGTTACCCCACAAGACTATCTGTTACAAAAGACAACCATACACACGTCATTACCTCACTAGCCAAAGGGTTAGACCTGCTCAAAGAATGGGATATTATTCCTGAACTGGACCCAGGGGCTCCTGACACCAGCACACCACGGCAAGTTAGCAGAGATTGGAAATCCGTATCAGCAAGGAATGCCAAATCTCACGCTTGACTAGGGAAGATGGTCAGATAACCTTCCCAAGTCCCCATGTCTTTGTCCTTAGGGATCTGAGGGCTGAACTTTCCCCCCACTTGCGAACAGCTAGTTAAGCTGTCCAAAGTTGACTCGAGTTAGCGCACCAAGTTAGTTACGCACCAATGCAAGCACTGGCTCAGTGCTACACTGTTTTGTTTTTTTTTCCGTTTTGCTTTTTTCTTTTTCCCTTTTTCTCTACTGCCAAGGAACCGTGAAGAAGACGCACCAAAGTCATCACCATCTCCAAACCAACCTGCGAGAAGACGTACTACTATTACTATGAAAAAGTCAACACATCAGAATCACCCATCCCATCACAGCACTCAATATCAACCAACAGTGAGTAACGCGATACACACACCCCACTACCTCCTCTCTGTGTCGTGGGGTGCTCCCCCAGGACACGGAAAGGCCCCTTACCACATTTCAATACCACCTTTTGCTGACAAAGCAACACCTTTTATCTGCAGTATGATCAGATGGCGTTGAATTTCCTGTCAATTAATTCCAAAGGGCTTAATCACCCTATGAAGCGTAACTCACTTTGGAAAGAAGCTAAAATCCGTCACTGCGACATCATCTGCGCGCAAGAGACGCATTTCATGGCCTCTAATCCTCCCAAATGCTCCCACAAAAGCTTCCCACACGTATTTACAGCCAATGCGGCTTCCAAGAGAAAAGGAGTGCTAATAGCCATAAAAGACTCAGTGGCATTTAAACTACGGGACTCTTATGCTGATTCGCTTGGGAGGTATTTGATCCTAATCTGTGAACTAAACTCAACCGTTTACACAATAGTGAATGTCTACTCTCCTAACAGACACCAGATACAATTCTTCAACAAACTACTAAAGAAAGTTCAAAAATTAAGACAAGGACTTTTAATTATGTGTGGGGACTTTAACCTTACCCCGGACCCCATCCTAGACTCAACCACCAAGTCCAAGAGGGCCAACACAGCCCTACTTCCTTCCATCAGCAAACATGAACTGTTTGACGCGTGGAGGTGCTTACACGCCGACGAAAGAGACTTTACCTTTTTCTCACCACCGCACCAGGTCTACACAAGAATTGATCTATTTCTTCTGGATCAACAGGCCCTGCTCCGGACATCCTCAGTCACCATACACCCTATAACTTGGTCTGACCACGCTCCAGTGGTGCTCTCCATAGGGGACTCATCGTCGGCTGACGTGAGGCCCTTATGGAGGATTAACACATTTGTTCTGCAGCAAAAAGATTGCAAAAAAGTAATGCAAGAGAGACTGCATGAGTTCTTCTCGGACAATACCGGATCGGTAGAAGATCCATTCATGTTATGGAACGCCCATAAGGCATTTATGAGGGGCATAAACATTCAGTTGGGAGCAAGGCTAAAGAGACAGAGGCAGAAAAGGCTACATGAATTAACAAAGGAGATCACATCCCTAGAAAATGATAATAAAGTAAACCCTTCCCACCAGACATCTAAAAAACTTACCCAATTAAGACATGACCTCAGAATACTTTTATTAGATGACTTTGAAAAGCATAGTAAAAGACTGAAAATGACGTACTATTCAAATGGTAATAAAGCGGGGAAATTACTCGCACAAAACATCAAAGGGCATAGATACAGAACGAAAATACCGTATATAATTCACCCCTGCACCAAAATCAAGGAAACCCACCCAAAAAAAATAGCTGACGCATTTAGCGACTATTACTGTTCACTATACAATCTGAAAAATGACAAGGGCACCCACCAACCAACCCAGGGAGACATTGTCCAATTCCTATCAAACCTGAAGATCCCCAAATTGACACAGCCACAACTGACCATATTAAACGCCCCCTTCACAGACACGGAAATACTCAAAACTATTGACGACCTACCCTCCAACAAGTCACCAGGCCCAGACGGTTTTAGTGGGGAATACTATAGAGAATTCAAACATATACTAGTACCGCACTTAAAAGAAATCTTTAATGCCGCTGCTGCCTCTGCCTCTTTTCCTCCAGAGATGCTGGAAGCTACAATCATTACCTTGCCTAAGCCGGGGAAGGATCCAGATTCCCCCCAAAATTTCAGACCCATATCCCTTTTGAACAGCGATCTAAAAATTTACGCCAAATTAATTGCAAATAGGATGGTAAACATAATCCCTGAACTGATACACCCCGATCAGACGGGCTTTACCAAAAACAGACAGACCTCTGATGCCACCCGTAGGCTGTTAAACATAATACACTTGACCGAGGTGCAGAAGAGGCCTTCTCTGCTTCTAGCGTTGGACGCAGAGAAGGCCTTCGACCGTATACACTGGTCTTACTTGCAGAAGGTACTCGAATCCTTTGGATTCATAGGTAACATCTCCACAGCAATTCTGGCCCTATACTCCAAACCGTCAGCTAGAGTATATACGTCGGGTATACTGTCTGAACCATTTCCCATTACGAACGGAACGAGACAGGGGTGCCCTCTGTCCCCTTTGATATTTAACCTATTGATGGAACCCCTCGCCATATATATAAGATCACATCCTGATATTACTGGCTTTCAATCCCAGGACTCGTCCCACGTCATCAGTCTTTTTGCTGATGACGTGATCATGATCCTAACCAATGTGGAGACTTCCCTGGCAGAGGCACATGAAGCTCTCTCAATGTTTAATAAAGTTTCTTATTATAAGGTGAACGAAAATAAGTCGCAAATTCTAGGGTTGGGAATAGGAGAACCACTTAAACTCAAATTACAAAAACAGTTCCCATATGCATGGTGCGACAGGGGAGTAAAATACCTGGGCATAACCCTAACGGAACACACAGACCAGTTATACAACGCTAATTACTTACCTTTCCTAAACCACCTGGACCAAAATCTGAGCTCAATAGGTAAAACAGAGATGTCTTGGTCAGGCAGGCTAGCAGCCCTCAAGATGATGGTGTTACCGCAGTTCATATACCTGTTTAGAACTCTCCCAATAGTTATTCAGGACTCCTTCTTTTCCAAAGCACAAACAAAAATCAACAAATTTCTCTGGCAGGGTAGAAGAGCTAGATGCGCGTTCAAAAAATTAACGACCTCCAAGAGGGCGGGGGGAGTGGGACACGTCCTGCTTAAGGACTACTACCTGGCCACAATTCTTGCCCAGACTAAACAGTGGTTCCCAAACAATATGTCACCCAGATGGCTAGAACTAGAAAAAGCCCAATGCAAAGGAGGTAACATATACGACTTACTAACGACAAGCACATTCGTCACTACAGATCTGGAGCATGTCTCACCCCCAATGCTCGCCACAATTAAAGCATGGAAGAGCCTAATACAGACACATCTAGACACCCACGCCACAAAACCTATCCCTATTAACATCTCCTGTCTACTCAGGATGATCCCTGATCTACATATCAAAAATTGGATAGACAAGGGGATAAAACTACTTGCTGACATCACGGTAGGACCGGCCATAAAAACATTTAGAACCCTTCAAATAGAATACGGTTTAGAACCAAAAGACATATATGCATATAATCAAATAGCTCATCTTCTAGCATCAATACCTACATTCCAGATAACACTACCAGTCAGGATATTCATGTACTACAACAACCCCACCACGAATATCAAGGGAATCTCCCTCTTCTATAATTTTCTGAATGACAAATCAGAATTCCGTAAATCCCCTCCTATGAAAACATGGGAATGGGAATTTAAGACAACCTTCTCTTTAGAACAATGGCAAAACTCGGTATCAATTACCTACAAAGCCACTAAATGCGCCAACCTCTGGGAGCTTTCTAGCAAACTCCTCTTAAGATGGTATCTGACCCCCACAAGATTGGCGAGATTCCAGCCTCAAACATCTCCACTATGCTGGCGTCAATGTGGACGCAAAGGGTCGCTATTACATATACTATGGGATTGCCCAAAACTTCATAAAACCTGGGCCCAAGCCTTTGACTTAATTAACAACATCACTGGTTCACGTACCCCTGCTAACCCAGCACTAGCCCTCCTCACGTTGGGGATAGAACAATTTTCCAAGCAATATAGAAACGTTGTGTACCACGTTCTAACTAGCACCAGATTAGCAATAACAAGAAAGTGGAGAACTGCGGAGACACCATCTCTGACGGAGATAATCAAAATAACTGACCTCCATATCAATTTTGAACTGATGTTCGCTGCCTCTCAGGGGCACTTTGTGGCAGGAAGCCAAGCGTGGAAACCTTGGCTCGACTGGTACAAAGCCAAGGGGTCTGGGTAGGAGAGAGGGACGAATGTAGAATTGACATTTATGAGTTACGGTAATGCTATACTGGCTGCCCCTGTCGCCGGGCGCAATGTGTCCCCGAGGGGCGCCTGGCGACGGGAGGTAGGCCAGTTCTGTTAGTTTTAAGGCGATGTTTACCAGCAATGTGTAACCGAATCTTACAAAGACTATTGATAACAGAGTTCGCCTAGAATGGTAATCATAACTATATATACAGCCTCACCCACACAAAAAGATAGTAAGTTTATATTTACAAAGATGAACAGTGATAACCACCGCTGTGACCCTTTAACCTAACACGTGTTTGGATTACAGAATATATGTACTTCCTTCCCCCTTGGCTTTCCCCTTGCTTGTTCGTGAAAAGTTATACGAAGTATGTACAATGTTCTCTGTATTTACTTTATCTTTCAATAAAAAAATATTGGATTAAAAAAAAAAAAGAATACCTCCCTTCATCCACCCACTTCTAATGATGGGCATACATGCACCATTTATATATGCCGATGCATGGGGGCATCCTCCCGCAAAAGTTATGCCGTGTACACACGGTCGGAATTTCGACCGTATGTACGTGGCATTAGGAGCCAATCGCTCCCCCCCCCTGCTGCCCCCATGCTTCGGCATATATGCTCTTTTTTTTAACTGTGGTGGTGAAATCACCTCCTACAGCGTTGGAGTCGCGGCTTTATGTATCGTGGGAGCAAACGCTGTTGCTGTCAAGATAAATAAATCCGCGTTGCAACTGAATGGCGCACCTGAAAACAAAAAAATGCTCAACACTAAAACACACAGTAAACAAAATTACATACCTGAAAAGCAAGCATGATAAAACATAATAAAACATAATAAAACATAATAAAACATTGCAGAATAGAATGGAGTAAAAAAAGAGCAACAATAGAGAGAGAATAGAGTGAGAGAGAGAACAATAAAACGACAACTATTTTATTTTTTTTTATTTTTTTGAGATTCACAGGTAAAAAAGCTCCTGACTGAAGCGACTGAATCAAAACGCTACCACAAAAAAAATGTTAGCGATCGCAGGGATCAGGCCTGACTCTGCGAACGCTGCAGTTATGTGTGCTTAGTGTTTTGTAAGTGACAGTGATCGATCGATACTGCACTTGGGTGGGCTGGGCTGGGCGGAGGGGGAAAACGCAGGTGCTAGCAGGTATCTGGGCTGATCCCGCTAACAATGCGTTTTTTTTTGGAACCCTAAACTGCTGGGACGCTAGTATAGATCTGATCAGATCAGATATTGATCTGTTCAGATACTGTGCCACTAAGGGAGGTGTATGCTTTGTGCGTGGGTGTTTGCGGTACTGGCACTAACCTGGGGCGACGCAGACCTTATTTGACCCTAAAACCTAATTGATATCACCCGCCGGGCGATCAGGGGGTTAAACCGTTATTGGGTAATAAATGGCGGGTGCCCTGACAGTATAAAAAACAAGCTAACTAACCAGCGTCACCCGTAACAGTAATACAAAAAAAAACTGGTTACCTAGCGACACTAATGCAGCGATCAGAAAAACGATCGCTTAGTGACACTGGCAAAAGGGGGTGAAAGGGTTAACTAGGGGCAATCAGGGGGTTAAACCTTTATTAGGTAATATATGGGGGTACCTGACGCTATATAAAAACCTGACGGGGAACCTAAATAACGAAATAACTAACTGGCTAACCAGCGTCACCAGTGACAGTTATACAGTGATCACTGGTGAAAGGGTTAACTCTAGGGGCAATCAGGGGGTTAAAACCTTTATTTAGGTTGTAATATGGGGGTACCTGACCTATAAACCTATTTATGAACCTATATAAACATGGCGGTTACCTAAAAAAAAAAAATGGTTACCTAGCGACACTAATGCAGCGATCAGAAAAACGATCGCTTAGTGACACTGGCAAAAGGGGGTGAAAGGGTTAACTAGGGGCAATCAGGGGGTTAAAACCTTTATTAGGTAATATATGGGGGTACCTGACGCTATATAAAAACCTGACGGGGAACCTAAATAACGAAATAACTAACTGGCTAACCAGCGTCACCAGTGACAGTTATACTGTGATCACTGGTGAAAGGGTTAACTCTAGGGGCAATCAGGGGGTTAAAACCTTTATTTAGGTTGTAATATGGGGTACCTGACCTATAAACCTATTTATGAACCTATATAAACATGGCGGTTACCTAAAAAAAAAAAATGGTTACCTAGCGACAGCAGTGACACTAATACAGCGATCAGAAAAACGATCGCTTAGTGACACTGGCAAAAGGGGGTGAAAGGGTTACCTGGGGGGCAATCAAGGGGTTAAACCTTTATTAGGGGGGGGTGGGGGGCTACCTTGGACCTAAAACTAACTGCCCTGACAGTTATTACAGTCACACTAAATGCAGTGATCAGTAAAAAAATGATCACTGCAATTAGTGACACTGTGACTGGGGGGGGAGGGGGTGATCTGGGGGGTGATCAGGGGGTGACAGGGGGGTGTTTTGTGTGCCTATGTGTACTGGTGTCAGTGTACTGTTTGTGCACTAACCTTTAGATGTTCACAGCTCGGCGTTCCGGTCACATAGACCGGCGCACCGAGCGTGACATCACTTCCTCTGCCTGTGTTTTGATTGACACAGACAGAGGAAGCATCTGATTCGCCAGGAGCGATCGCGAGGGGGTGGCCAGAAACCACTGGCCGTCCCCTCATCCCGGATCGCTCCTGAAGCGATCCCGACCGTCCCCGCCGGCCGGGGGGGGTCCGATCGGACCCCCCACCCGCCGGAAGAATGGCACGTACAGGTACGTGGTTCTGCCTGTACGTGCCATTCTGCCGACGTATATATACAGGGGGCGGTCGGCAAGTGGTTATAATATAATTTTTTTTTTTTTTTTTTTTTTTTTTTAAGCAGAGGCCCCACAGATTAAAATGGTGGGTGTTGCAAATTTTTTTTTTTTTGCACAAAGTATTTGCAAAGTGATTTTTCAAACGCTAATTTTTGGGGGAAAAAAACACTTTTTTTTTTTTTTTATTTTAATGCACAAAAACACTATATTGCCTAAATGTTTGGTAAAATATAAGGAATGATCTTATACCAAGTACATAGATACCAAACACGACATGCTTTAAAAGCGGCAAAAAACTATATACATATTTAAAATCCTTTACAGGTTACCACTTTAGAGGAGGTCTATTGCTATATCTGACGTTCACGGTGATACCTCACATGCAATTGCTGTTTACATACGACACAAGACCGGCGCTTGCATTCACCTTTGCGCGCAGGGGGAGAGGGGTGCGTTTTAATTTTTTTTTATTTTATTTTTTACTTGAGTGTATGCTGAAAGTTTGGAGTTTAAAGGCTCGTTCACACCAGCCCCAAAGGGCAGCTCTTATGTTGCGTTTTTCAGACATGCATTTATGCACATTAGAAGCGTTTAAGTGTAAACTCATTCTATTGGCTAGATCTTTCATTTACTCTAGCCACTAGAAAAAAATGTACATGTATGTGCTATACATGTTTAGACATGTTTTTTTGTGCATTCACGCGTAAATTGTGCTCTTAAATTGGAGCGCCACTTGTCTGTCTCCACTAAATCTACCACTTTAGATTTACAGAAGAGAAATATCCCCTATGCTAGCAATATATAGTGACAGGTACTTTTTTTTTATTTTATTTTATTTTTATTTGGGGTGTATTAGACTCTAGATCTCTCCTCAGCCCTAAAGCATCTGACCACACCAAGATCGGTGTGATAAAATGCTTTCCCAATTTCCCAATGGCGCTGTTTATATCCAGTGAAACCGAAGTCATGAAAAGCTTCCGGTTTCCTTAGGCCATAGAGATCATTGGAGCCGTTCTAGTCTGTGATCAGCTCTATGGTCAGGTGGCAGAACCACCAGCTGCATTCTCGGGTTCCCCCGTGGGACAGGAGAGCCCAAGAAAACCATGGAAGACGTCAGGAGGGGGATGTTTCCTCCCACTGCTTGTAAAAGCAGTCTAGCGGCTAATTAGCCACTAGGATTGCTTTTACATGAAAGCTGACTACCGGCTGAAAAAACAATACCAAGATGATACCTAAACCTGCAGGCATCATTGCAGGCTGAGCGAAAAAAAATGAACCTAACAGATTCCTCCATTCACATCGATTGATGTGGATGAAGAAATCTTTGCCAAGAAAAGTAAATAAAAATATATGCCAAAGCATAGGGGCAGTCCGCCCCTAATGTCCACCCCTGCCCCTATGCTTCGGCATATAATGCTCTTTTTTAATGGTGGTGGTGAAATCACCTCCTACAGGGCTTGAGTCGATGATTTACGTTTCGTGAGAGCAAACCCTATTGCTGTCAAACTAAATAAATCTGTGCTGCAGCTGAATGGCGTACCTGCAAAGCAAACAATAAAACAACTTTTTGTTTCCCCCAATCGTCTTTCAAGACAACCACTGAGCCACCTGAGAGACCTCGGCTCCTCCCCTCTGTAGGAAACACCGCACCAGCCCTTTATTAAATTTCCTCCTACCCTGCTGGCTCCTCAGTTATTTGTGTTTCCTCCAGAGGGGAGACACCATCTGTAACCAGGCCAGGAGAGCCAGGCAAGCTCAGGCAAGAAATCCTAAAAGGAGGCAGAGGCTCCTTGGACAGGCCAGGTAAAAAAACATACATGGTGAAGATCGTCATCCCGCATCCCTGAGAGCAGGTGGAGGTTGGGAGGGCTCCATTTTCACTACCGAGCACGGTAGAGGAAAGGTAGCCCAGTCAGCGGTCCTGCACCGGCAGGGACACATGGTCCAGGCAGAATGGTTATACAGAGCCACGGAGGGGCAATTTTTCCCAGGCTCTGGGCCTGCATGTAGCTGGGTGGCGGGTTACGTCACTTCCGGCGAAAAGGGCGGACACTTCCGCTTTACCCGCTGCTTCCGGTTCCGGCCGCGGGACATTGAAAAGGAGCCAGGCATGGGCTGGAGAGGAGCTGTGATTGCTGTAGAGACAGCACAAGCTCCGGTAGCGGCACCAGTAAGATATCTGAAGCAGAAGGAATGGACCAGTCTGCTCCAGCTTAGGCCAGCTCCAGCCATGCTAAGGTAAGGGGAACCTAGAGTGGAGCTCCCCTTACCAGAACCCACCACCCCTCCCTCCCCCTCTCTCATGGGTTTAGGGGGGTAGGCAAAGAATCCCTCCGGTGTCAGAGTGTTCATGGGACCCCTGGTGAGGCAAGCCCACATGAAAGAAACGGCACACCTGCAGTTTACTGCAGAGAGGATGTAAAGTAATACTTTAATGCCTGTGTTTTTTTATGTATTTCAGAACAAAACAAACCCAGGACCCCTCATAGTTATAAGTTTTTCCCAGGAGTCCCGAAGTGTAGCCTTACAGGAGGGACACCTCGTCCCTCCTGTAAGGCTACACTTCGGGACTCCTGGGAAAAAACACTCTGCAAAGAGTGCATTAACAAATTAGTACAGGAACATACCACTGAGCAAGGCAGTGAACTAGTGGCATCAGTCAAATAACTTTCTAATAAGTTCAAATCTTTTAAAGCCTTTTTTTGAAGGGTTTCAGATCCCACAGCTTCAGACTGCTCATCCTACAACACAGCAGGTAGCGTTACCAAAAATGCAAGTATTGCCATCCACCAGTGCAGGCCCCCCCAGTCGTCTCCAAGGAAGGGGCTGAGGAGGAGCCAGACAGTGCAGCCTTCGTCTCCCAAGAATCTGAGGTAGAGGCTCTGGAAGGGGATTCCAGAAGGCCATCCCGGTACAAACTGTCACTAGAAGAGGTGGACAGTCTCTTGGGAGCCATTTATACCACATTAGATATGCAAATTAAAAAAAAAAACCCTTATCTCTACATGACCAAATGTATGAGGGCCTAGGGAAACAGGAAAATAAACATTTTCTGGTAGATGAATTTTTAGTAGAGGCAATAAAAAAGGAATGGCAAACCTTTCTTTTCAAAAGCGTTAAAAAGGTTTCCATTCACAGATGATCCGGTGTCGATATGGAATAAAACCCCAAAATTAGACACAGCTTTCTCCCAAGTCTCGAGGTACACAGACTTGGCCTTCGAGGACATGGGGGTTCTATCCGATGCAATAGACAAAAGGATGGACTCCCTCTTAAAGAAATCTTGGGACTCCACGGTGGGAAGCCTAAAACCAGCTATGGCAGTAACGGTAGTAGCCAGAAATGTAGAGTTTTGGCTGGCTCAGATACAGGCTCATATTGAGGAAGGAACTGCAAAAGAACAGATTCTATCCTCTTTCCCCCATGCTCCTGTGTGGCATCGCTTATATCGCAAATGCATTAGCGGAATCGGTACAGATGGGAGCCAGATCCTCTGCCTTATCCAATTAAAAAAAAATGCAAAAAGCACAAAAAATGCATAGGTGTGAATCAGGCCTAAAATGCATAGATGTGAATGTGACCTATAGGAAACCATGTTAAATGGACTGTAGTGTGTTTCTGCAAAACTGAAAATGCACTAAATAATGCATAGGTGTGATCCAGGCTTTAAAGAGGAAGTAAACCCTCAGCAAAAAAAACGAAAAAAAAAAAAAACCCCTGCAAGACAAAGGCATAATTAGCGTAGGAATTTTGCGCATCGGAATTGGTACAGACGATCAAAACTTATTCCGGCCGAAAAATTGAGAACCTGCTCTCAATCTTTTGCTGGCTGGAATTCCGCCAGCAAAAGTCCGATGGAGCCTCCACACGGTCGCATTCGGATCGTGTGTACGCGGCATTACAGTGAGGTTGTGCCTGCACTACAAGGGACAGCCAGAATGCAAGGGAGATGAGACTTCAGGGACTGGTCTAACCAGGTAGAGGAGGCTGTGGGAGTGGGAAGATCAGGTAAGTACAACCGCTGTACCTTAGACATAAACGATCAGTTAATCCTTGCAGTGTGGTCACAGCCCCATAGCAAGGGAGCACTTTTCGTTTTCCTGGAGTTCAGCATTAAAGTTGACCTTCACCTATTACAAAAACAATTTCTCTTCTGTCCCCCCCTCCCCCTTTTCTTAAAAAACTGGAAAAGTGCTTTTTGATACTTTTTTTTTTTTTCTAACAGAATGGCACCTTTTGTGTTGCACTGCAGCATTTCCTGATTCCTAGCCTAGGTGAGATTTATGTAGCGGTGCCACATCTCATCCCAGAGGCAGTGTTGTACTCTGGGGTTCAGGCACACCACCAGATTCCCCCATGTGTGCAGATGTGATACAGGTCTCTGCCATGTACAGAGATCTGCATCTGTGCACTTGTGCAGGAATCGCCCACAAATATGCCGCTGGTCTCTGCCAGGTCCTGAATACAGACTAATGTTGCAGGGGTGAAGATCCTCTCCTGTACCCCATTCACACTTACTTTGGATATCAAAGTCCCATGACAAGTTATACCCCCCATGTTTTTCCAATGATAACCATTCATATAAACTTAAAGTCGCAACGACTTCAAAATAGTTCATGCACTACTTTGGTCTGACTTTAATGCACCTTGAGGGTCATAGACTTCCGTGTTAACTCTTGAAAGTTGCAAAAAAGTTGTACCTGAATGTTTTACATACAACAATGGTGCAACAGTGCGTCCGATTTTGCTGAGAGACAACAAGTCTCATCCAAGTCGCACCCATCCAAAATTGCATCAAAGTTGCACTCCAAAGTCGCATGACTTTGGAGTCGTACAAGTGTGAATGGAGCCTAAATCCAAACTTTCTGCATTAATGGAAGGGTCACATGGTACATTACTCTATTAATGCTTTGACTGCATTCAAATACAGTACATTAACCCCTTTGTGACCAGAATTTCTTGAAGTTTAGATGCCAAGACCAACATTCTCGCAGCAAGGGACAATTTTTACGTTGGCTTAAAGCTCGCCTCTGAGCTGCATTTAAATGCATGTTTGGCTGGGGAGGGAGGGTGGAGTATAAATACTTACCCGATTCCATGCTCCTTTGGTATCTGGCGCTCTCTTTCCATTTCCAGCACTCCAGGTTGTGGTTGGGCTCCCCCAGAATCCTCCCATAAGATACAGCACTACGTTATATGTGATGATGTTGGAAAGCTGCAATTGTCCGACCACCAAGTAGTTTTGGAGGACTGATTGCATGTGAAGGAGGGAGCCTGCAGGAGGAATAAGGTAAGCTTTTGTATCCCCCCCCCCCCCAATCCAGCCAAACTAGCATCTATCCCATGAAGTGTTTCAGGGAGGGGAACCCCACTTCATGGGTACATTGGAAAGCAGTCTGGAGTTGGGCTTTAAGGCCCAGGTCACACTGATGTGACAATAGCTCCCACTTTGAAGCACTTGTTGCATCAGAATTCAGACTCCATTCAGTGCAATAGAATCGTCCTTATTGGTGCGACTTGGAAAAAAGGTTCCTGTGCTACTCTTGGTCTGACTTTGGTATGACTTGCCTTGACTTCTGTTAAAGAAGTTGCATGTAAGTTGCGCTGGGGTCGGACTTCAAAGTTGCGCGACCCAGTTGCACGAAGTCAGACAGTGTGAACCCAGGCTCAAAGGAGTATTGTGGTCATAAAGATTGTAAGCTCCATGGGCAGAGCCCTGCTATTCTTTCTGTATTGAACTGTATTGCTTTTGTACTGTCTCCCTTTTTATTGTAAAGCGCTGCACAAACTGTTGACGCTGTAAACATCGTGTAATATGATAATGAAGAGGTTAAAGTAGAACTAAAGACGAAATGTTATTTAAATTTTGTATGGAGTGAAGGAAGGGTTATAACCACTGTCATATATTTTTTTTTTTTTTTTTTGCCTGTGGTGTCCCATTGGGGAGATTTCCCTTCACTTCCTGTCCCATAGCCAAACAGGAAGTGAGAGAATCCATGGGTTACCAGATCTAGTGCCCCCATTAGAGAATTTCTCTTTTATTCCTGTTTTGGTGACAACCCAAAGTTTGGGATTTTCTTTCACTTTCAGTGATAGCAGTGAACAGGACAGATAGAGAGAGTATCACATTTCTCTAGGCAAAGCCATTTAAAAAAAAAATTGTACACCGTGGCGTGAGACCCTATGTCAAGTTTTATTTGCTGTCTATTCATTCCACTATTTGTAGTGGTGACTATTGTCACAAAGCGAGAAAGTGAGGAGAAATCCAAAATGTTTTGCTTTTCCCCAGAACGTGAGCTAAGAGAATCTTTCAATGAGACCATCTGTTTTAGTAGCAGTTATCTAACGCTTGATAGGAGCTTGTTGTTGGAAATTCCGACCGTGTGTAGGCTCCATCGGACATTTTCCATCCGAATTTCCATCACACAAAATTTGAGAGCTGGTTCTCAAATTTTCCGACAACAAAATCCGTCATCGGAAATTCAGATCGTGTGTACACAGTTCCGACGCACAAAGTGCCATGCATGCTCGAAATCAAGCAGAAGAGCAGCACTGGCTATTGAACTTCATTTTTCTCGGCTTGTCGTACGCGTTCTACGTCACTGCGTTCTTGACGTTCGTAATTTCCAACCAACTTTGTGTGACCGTGTGTATGCAAGACAAGTTTGAGCCAACATCCGTCGGGAAAAAAACATGGATTTTGTTGTCGGAAAATCCTGTCGTGTGTACAGGGCGTACACACGAGTGGAATTTCCGTCGGAAAAATCTTGGATGGCTTTTCCAACGGAATTCCGCTCAAGCTTGGCTTGCATACACACGGTCACACAAAGGTTTGCTGAACTTTCGACCGTCAAGAACGCAGTGACGTGCAACACTACGACGAGCCGAGAAAATTAAGTTCAATGCTTCAGAGCATGCGTAGGAATTTTGCGCGTCTGAATTGGTACAGATGATCAGAATTTCTGATCGGAACTTTTTCCGACCGAAAAATTTAGAACATGCTCTCAATCTTTTGCTGGCTGGGAAAGCAAAAGTCCGATGGAGCATACACACGGTCGCATTTTCAGACCAAAAGCTTTCATCTGACTTTTGATGGCGGAATTTCTGCTCGTGTGTACGGGGCATAAGAGGGGAATTCCTCTCATTTTGGGAGATTTCCTAGAACTCCCAGTTCTCCCAGTAAAATTTCCCTGATGGTAGATGCCAACAAAAAAAAAACTGTCATTGGAGTTAACCCTTCCCGACATCCAAAATACAAAAAAGTTTTGGCTATACACTTTAAATGAAATTCCACGTATCCTGTACTGATTTACCCAGGTGTCTTTCCATTTCCCAGCTCCGGCCAGTGAACTTTATAGCCATCCACATCAGTCTTTGCCAATCATGCCTGCAGAGCACAAAGTCAGTTTCTGGACAGAGGCCTCTCAGCAAGTCTTGGCTGGAGGATCAGCAGGTAAGTGACTATTTTCTAATTGTTGCTGACTACTGGAGCAAGCTTCTCTTTCTGTACAAATTCTGTTTACCTAATCAGATTTTGGCTTCGATTCTGAATAAAATAAAGTGTGTTATGCCCTACAAGGCAGCATATTGGACATATTTCATACTACCCGAACCCCATGGGTAGCCAACTTTCTGCCTTCCTTTTTTTTACCCCCAAACCCTCATTACCCAATAGGTCCATATTGCTCTTGTCTAGCGGCCTCTCTTCCTCACAGAACCCCCCCCCCCCCTTACTTCCTCATATCTTCTTATTTTTACTTATCTTCTCTCTGCCCCCTTCCATCTCTTTCCCTTGCAACCCATCAAATGGGCCAGATTACCTCTAAAAAATACTAGAGGTGAATCGAATTTTGGTGCTGAAACTAAAAATGCAGGATGCACTTGGCTGAAAACCAAAAATTGCAGTTTTAAAAAAAACATATATATTTTTTTATATAAAGTATAATTGTATTATATTCAACTTTTTAATTAATATCATGAATTTAAATGAAAATGTATTTTTTGACGGCCATTATTGCCGCCTTGAGCGCAAGAAAAATTTATCCCTTTAAATTCTATGTATGTCTTCACACTGGTCCGTTGGGCTTCCATTGTGGTGTTAAATATCCTGCTTGCTGCATTTAAGGTCAGTTAAAAAAAACGCACCTCCCCATTGAAATGTATTGAAAACGCAGCAAGAACGCATCAATTATGAGCACCTTTTTCTCTTATCAGCAAAATGCTAATGACATCATTTTCGGTTCATATGCTTCGGCCATTGAAATTTTGGTGCATATCTAAAAAAAATTCAAAAAATTTGTGAACGAACTAGGGCTGAAACAACTAATCGATTATGAAATTAATCGATTACAATTTTCATAATCGATTAATCGGGCAGTAATACAATGGGGTTAAAAAAAAATCTACAATGAGCCCTTTATAGTACAAAAAGAGCAAATAATCGCTACTGTAAATATTACTTTCACAGTTCTACAGTAAAAAAAATTAAACCCTTACAGTATTGATTATATGCTTTTTTTTGTACTATAAAGGGCTCATTTTAGTTTTTTTAACCCCATTATGTTACTAAATGTCTTAGACCTGGTTCACATCTATGTGTTTTTGGGTGGTGTTTGCAGAAACGTACTACAGTTCATTTACATGGTTTCCTATGGGACACGTTCACATCTACGCTTTTTTCAGCTGCTGCGTATTTGGAAAGGGTCAGGGACTTTTTTTTTTAACGCAAAGCAGTGTTTTTTTGGTTCAATATACTTCAAAGGTGAAGCTGCAGAAAAGCATGTAATACGTTTTTGCAGCAATTTGTGCTTTTTAATCTGCCCAACAACAAATTGGCCAAAAAACAATAGGTCTCTCCTTTATAGTATATACAGTACATATCCTCCAATAGTGTATACAGTATATCTCTTCTGTCTGTTATTTTCAGTGTGGATTTGATATTTTGCTCCCTAACCAAATAGTTGGTTGTTTATATTTACCACTGCATTGCGATATTTAAGAATAAATTGCCTTTTTTTTAAACTTTACATATTAACTAAATTATACACCACATATTTTTTTTTTAAGGTTATTAACCGATTAATCGAAACAATAATCGGCCAACTAATCGGTTATGAAAATAATCGTTAGTTGCAGCCCTAGAACGAACTGATCAAAACTTTACATTAAAGACTCTATAGAGTAAATACTGTATTAATATCATGTAATAACAATAACAACTTAAAGCAGAGCTCCACCCAAAAGGGGAAGATCCACTTGTTTGCACCCCGCCACATTTAGTACTTTTTGGGGGGGGGGGGGGATCCCAGAAGACACACGTCCTAGAAGATGGCTGGACCATTCAGAAAGTGCAGCGTGACTTGCGCATGCGCAGTAGGAAACTGGCTGGTTTCCCCAATGAAGATGCCGGCGCCTACACCCAAAGCAGATTGAAGAATCGGCTCAGGGTGCCGACATCGCTGGATTCGTGGACAGGTAAGGGTCCTTTATATTTTTTGCCCAGACTCCTCTTTAAAGTACATAAACCATAGACCTCAGGTTCACATAACAGTTTGTCTCTTAAGGCACATGCAGACGAAGAGAATATGGGACAAAAAAAATGGATTCGGAGTGACTATCCAATAATCTATTCATTTTGAGAGCAAGATTTGATGCGAAAATATCCAAAAGGACAAACCAAAAATATTTTCTCGCAAGATAACAGAACTAAAGATTTTCATGTCATTATTATAATATTGGTACGAACAAAGATTGAGTGACCACGACCATGTATGCTCAGAAACTAAATAATCCAATAGAATACATGTCATCACTTCTGACGTTGTATTATGTCTTATGAGAATTTTTGGAACTTTTGTAAACTATTAATTTTCGATATGAGACCCAGCATGGAAAAACCCCTAAAAAAACAGACAATCATTCATCTGATATACTCATCATGTGTACGAGGCATTAAAAGCTCATCTTCTTTCAGTTGTCAGTTTGTAAACAACTTTTAGTGCAACCAATGTACATGTAAATAGTGATGGTAATCTCCAACTACTTGCCGAAGTGTACACTACTTAGTTCAGTGTTATTCTACTAAAGGTGCACACATGAGAACCCTCGAGAAACCTGTGAGGGGCCTCCAAAGAGTTTAATCCACCACTGATCAGATACCTCAATATCCCTGTTTTTACACTTGCCTCATTTAACTTTTTGTAATTGACAAAATAATGTTTTCCTGGCGCCATGTTTATGACATAATGTTTTATATAACGCCATGTCTGTCACGTTATAATGGCATCCAATATATTTGTATGAAATGTAGCCAAAAAGGTCCAAAAACTAGAGTGTGTCTCCACTTCACCCCGGTTTTACTGCTGTCCGAGGCTCTATTTGGGAGATTTCTTGCACGTCCTGTCCAGGTGACAACATTGCCACTGAATTAGGGCAAATACTAAACTGGCACACACCACTTAAAACATTTTATCTTAGTAAAGTAGGGTAAGCTAAGAAAACCTGTAAGAAAGCTTTTTGTTGTGTTCCTGTTGGAGATTTTCACCTGACTTCTGGCTCGGTTACAATGTTTTTACTGGGAAGGAAGTTAGGGGAAATCTCACCAACCATAAAAACAGTACACGTTGTAGCAAATTCTTGGGGTTCTACGCTTTTTCACCCTCTATACAAAACTAAAATGTTTTGGTGGGAGTTTCCGCTTGAGGACTCATTTACGGCTTTTGTGCATTGCTTTAATGTATGTGTCACGCTTTAATGCGCATTGTATTATAGCAGAGCCTGATTCCCAAAAGGGAGTTACTTCTACTTAAACACTCCACCCCCTTGGCAGAATTGCAGGATTTAAAAAAAAAAAAAAATATTTAGCCATGCCCTCTCCTCCATTCCGGCCTAGCCCAGGATGATGTGTACCTGGTCCTGAAGCCTCCTGGGATACTTATACTACATTTCCCAAGAGGCTCCAGGATTGTAATACAGACACAGAGCGGCTGTGAGACAGTCCGGAGGGCGGATCTGACACATTGCAGCTGACTGCCTGCAGCCAGCTGAAGAGAACCAAGATGGCGGCACAGGACCCCCTGTGTGGCACCTGAACAGTGGATCGCAGCAGGACAACACTGGATCACTGTGCGGGTATATACTTTGAAAAACACTACAGGCAAGTTGGGGGGGGGGGTGGGACATGGGGGGTGAGGGAAGTTAAGTACCACTTTAAGGCAGCCTATTTACTTGGAATGAATCACACAAGAACAGACAAATAAAGTGCATGCATCATGTGCTAGCGCATTACAGCGTGTTGTGGTGCGCTGCAATACATGTCATAGGGACTGCTTTGACGTAGTGCATTGGCGTGCCATTTTTAAGTTCATTTTCAGACAAATGTATTTTTCTCCTTTTGCCCTAACTGAAGTGTTCCCACACTTCCCCTTCATAGATGTATGTTTGCCGGGATCCAACGCCTGCTGCTTCTCTTGTTTGCAGTGAAGGGCTCCCTCTCCTGGCCAAGACTGCATATTTTAGCACCATAGACCTCTGAGGGGTCATCTCCCAACAGGAAGACCGAGGTAGCCACGCCACGTAGATCGCCTGTACTGCACAGGCACGGCCAGGAGAGGGATGTTCGATGTAAACAAACAATGGAGGGTGCATCCATCAAATATTGGTAGGTATACAATTGGGCAGGGGGGGTGGGATTGTTTAAGTCAGGGGAGGGGGACAAAAAGAATAAGTGCACGGATGTCCTCGGTTTGCGGTGGGTTTACCGGAATGATGCCTGCACCTACAGGCATCATTCTGGTATTACATTTTTCAGCCGGAGATTCTGATTGTAGCATAAGTGATTTAAGTAGCTAAAGAGCCACTCGATCACTTCTGCAGGTATTATAAGGGGACCCCATCCCGCTGCCGCCACCTCTTCCGGGCTCTACCGTCCGATTGCAGAGCCCGGGAGCGATGTGACCTGTGGCATCAGCTGCACAGAACAGAGAGAGAGAGGAACTGACGATGTTCCTCTCTCGCTTGACCCTGGAAACCGGGAGTGACTTGTCGCTTCCATTTCCACCTCTTTATTTACTAGCCCGTTACCAGCCAGGAAAGCGTACAATCAGATTGATCTGCGCCTGATCGGCTGCATTGGAGGTCAGAGGAGAGATCTGGGATCTAATAGACCACAGATCGCTCCATTAAGAGTATCTGTCACAGCACATGCTGTCACAAGGGATGTTGTTCATCCCTTCTGATAGCAATAAAGTTAATCCCAAAAAAAGTATATAATTAATAATAATAATAATAATAATAATAATAATAATAATAGTATAAGATAAATAATAATAATACAAAAAAATTCAAAGCACATCCCCCTGTGCTTACACGCATATGCGATCGCATACGTTACTCCCTCACGCATATGTAAACAGTGATTGCACCACACACATGTGAGGTATTTTTGCCTCACATGAGAGCAATAATTCTAGCACCAGCCCTCCTGTGTAACTCTAAACTGGTATCCTGTAAAGGCATTTAAAGTGACGCCTATGGATAATTTTAAGCGCCAATTTTGCCACCAATTCACGGGCAGACGCAATTTTAAAACATGACATGTTAGGTATCTATTTGATAAAAAAAATTAGCATACATATTGTGTGTGTGTTTTTTTTTTTTTATTAATTTAATTTTATATATATTAATTTAATTTTATATATAGATATAAAATATGGGGGTTATAAGTCATTTTCGAACAAAAAAAAGTAGATTTTTACATGTAGGAGCGAAGTGTCAGAGTTGGCCGGGATACGAAGTGGTTAATAATGTTGAACAATTTTTCACTGCTGATTATTTGACAGAGAATATAGAATAAAGCAGAAATGTAAAAGTGATGATTTATATTTTGTTCCAAACCAACGTGATCTTGTTTCATGTCACAAACTGTCTTTCAATGTAATTGCATTATATTTATGTTTGTGTTCCTGGTTTTAATCCGTTATTGCTTCAGTCCTTATACTTTCTACCTCATTATTTGTGCCTCACATCTCCATTGCACTCTTTGTTCTTACATTATTTTTTTTTAATCTGCTTCATATAACAATAATTCTTTGATTCCATCAGCACTGTGTTTGGTTCTATAAAACAGCGTGGTAATTTAAAGCAAGCTGCACATTTACAGAACACTGGGGAGGAATGTGCTGAACCAATACCTTTCTCAGTAGGTGAAATGTGAAGTTTCTGGCTCTCACTAATGATCAGGACTTTGGAATTTCAGCCTTAGTAATGCCATTTAGTTTACTGTGTGCCAGCGGTTTTGCTGTTAATGGAACAGATATTGCTCAGTGCCAGGTATCGGCTGATCTTGGCAAGGTCAGCGCTCTAACTGTGGCACCTCTTGTGCCTTCGGCGCAGAGGCAGATGGGTATAAGTAAAGAAATCAAGTTTAAATTGGAACTATAGACAAATTTAAAAAATACATACAGTATATGATCCTGATTGTTGCTAGCATTAATATCTATTATTATATATATACATTGTATTGTATACACCACATTACCAAGACTAAGGTGGTCAATTTATATTGAAGACTGGAAACCATGATTACAAGTGCAATGTATGCTGGAATTATTTACCAATCAATGGCACTAATCAATAAAGAGAAACAATGATTACAGCTTACGTGAACCTGTGATGCCTTCTCCAGTTGGACGTACAGTACTGTGCAAAAGTTTTAGGCTGGTGTAAATAAAAACTGTAAAGTAAGAATGTTTTCAAAAAATATATATTTAATTGTTTATTTTTATCAATTTACAAAATGCAAAGTGAGTGAACAAAAGTCTACATGAAATCAATATTTGGTGTGACTACCCTTTGACTTTGAACCAGCCTCAATTCTTACACCTGCACTCTTTGTAGACTTTCACAAAGTCAGGGATTTTGTAAGAAGCAGGTGCTAATGATCATCAATTTCATAGGTAGGCTGAAACACAGTCATTAACTGAAACAGAAATAGCTGTGTAGGAGGCTTAAAACTGGGCGAAGAACAGCCAAACTCTGCTACTAAGGAGAGGTTGTGGAAGACCGTTTCATATCAAAGATCATACACCATGGCAATACTGAGCGTCGCAACAAGACACAACGTATTATATACTGCATTAGCAAGGTCTCTCCCAGGCAAGGATTTCAAAGTAGACTGGGGTTTCAAGATGTGCTGTTCATTCTCTTTTGAAGAAGCACATAGACATGGGCAACATGGAGGACTGTAGACACAGTGTTTGGCCAAGGAAACTTAATGTAAACGATGAAAGACACATTGCTTCCTTCCCTTCAACATTGCAAGATGTCTGGCAGCGCCATCAGCACAGAGCTGGCAGAAACCAGTGGGACCCAGGTACACCAATCTATTGTCCAGGGAAGTCTGGCGAGAAGTGATCTTAATGGACAAATTGCGGCCAAAAAGCCATACCTCCGACATGGACGAAAAAAGGTTAAGCGACTCAAATATGCATGAAAACATAGGAACTAGGGTGTCAAAATGTGAAATATTTGCCTGTAGCAGGAGACAGTTTGTTCCCAGAAGGGTTGGAGAGTGGTACAACAATGAGTGTCTGCAGGCAACAGTGAAGCATGGTGGAGGTTCTTTGCAAGTTAGGGGTTGCATTTCTGCAAATGAAGTTGGAGATTTGTTCAGAATCGATGGTGTCTTCAATGTTGAGAAATACAGGCGGATAATTATCCATCATAGGTGAACAAAGAAGCCAGCCGCACGTGTGAAATGGAGTCAGAATTAGCAGAACACTGTAGCAAGGAGGATGAGTGTCTTCAACTGCCTGCACCTTGATTGATCGCCACCAGTGTTCCAGCTTCACTCGTATCCGTGTGAGTTCCAGGGTCAATCATTGGAGTTCCATGTTTTGGCATTCATAGCGTGATTGACTCACTGTCGCTGGCAGGTGAGTCCACTTCATTTGGTAAGAGTATTTACCCCTCACCCTGGGTGGAGGACGCACCATCCTTGGTGTTCTGTGTGCGGTCATGGCTGTTTCAACTTAATTCTGAATACCAATTCTACTTCAAGGGTGGACTATTTCCATGTTCTATCTCATTTGAACTCACTTCACTACAGTGATCCATTATTGGTTATGGCTTCTGTAACTTTTATTTTTATTTCCAGCAATCCACATTTATTTTTATTTTTATCATACATGTTTTTTTACATCACTGTATGATGGATTGCACTGGTATATGTTTGCATCATTTGTATGTCATACTGCACCTCTATGGTTTATTATCACTTTAGCGCTATATTTTGTTACAAATTATCCATCATGCCATACCATCAGGAAGGTGTGCGATTGGCCCAAAATGTATTCTGCAGCAGGACAATGACCCTAAGCATACAGACAATGGGGGTTATTTACTAAAGGAAATTCCACTTTGCACTGCAAGTGCACTTGAAAGTAAAGTCACTGGGGACATGCAAGGAAAGTAAAAAACAGGATTTTAGCTTGCACATGATTGAATGATAAAATCAGCAGAGCTTCAACTCATTTCAAATCTACCCCTTAGATTTAGAGCGACTGCACTTCCAAGTGCACCTGCAGTGCAAAGTGGATTTGCCTTTTGTAAATAACCCCCAATCTCATTAAGAACTATCTTTAGCTTAAAGGAGAATAAGGAGCCCAAGTGATGATTTGGCCCCCACAGAACCGTGATCTCAACATCATGAAGACAGGAGGATTTTTTTTTTTTTTTTTTTTTTTTTTACACATTAACAAGTGATGCACATGGACAGATTCACTCACATGTTATGTGTTTTGCATGATTACTTAATAATGTGTTTTTTTAGGTTTGCTCAATCTTCTTCTTTTTTCTTTCTATATATGTTGAATTAAGTATTTATTTAATTCTTGAACATAGCAGCATACATTTACAAATATATTTTTTAATTTTTTTTCAATTGTTAATGTGTAAAAAGAAAAAAAAAAATTCTGAAAAAAGTCACAAAAAAGACAAAATACACATTTTTTGTAAAATGTAACAATTAAAAACAACTTCTAGTTAATTGGTTATAAAAGTCCCAAATCACACGAAAAAATATAACAATGAAGGAACAATGAAGGCAACTTTGGGTGCAGCACCTAGAAATCTGCAATGGCAACTGGTCAGTACTTTATATCCCAGCGAAGAAGTAGGCTAAAAGAGACAGATGGCCTCTTACCGTTTATTTTTTTAACACATTAACATTCTTCTTCTTCTTTCTATACATGTTTGAATTAAGTATTTAATTCTTGGAGATGGCAGCATACATTTTACAAATATATATTTTTCATTTTTTCACTTATAATATCATATTTTATATCATATTGATCATATCATTTAAAATCGGTGAACGCAGATTAACTAAACTGTAAACCCAACCTATTTCCCTTCAAGCCCTTTCCATGAGGCATGGTCAGCCTTATTTGGTAAAGTCTGTACAATGGGTGTTGCCTGCACAAATTGGTCTGATCATCCCTTTCCTTTTGTAATCAGTGATGGAAGAATTTGGGAGAAAGTCTGAATTATGGCTATAGGCAGCAAAAACAGTTCACATTTTACCTTTTTATTTTTATTTTTTAATGCCATTGTCTATACTGACCACAAGATGGCACACATGAGCCATAAGTTAGTTATCTGCCAAAATGTTACAAGGAGGATCGAATGTTAGTTTATTGGTTCACTGTCTATAAACACATGGATGTTGCCATTATTCTCTTTTGAAGGATGCAAAAGCTGGCAGTGCTCTGGAGACTTTCTTATATATAATTACATACTGTACATTCACATCCGTCCCTGCCCTCAAGAGCTTACAATCTAAGGCACTGTTAAAGCCGTTGTATACCCGTTTTTGGTCGGGTTTTTTTTTAAACTACCTGCAAGACAAAGTCATAATGAGCTAGTATGACTAGCATACTAGCTCATTATGCATAACTTACCTTAGATCGGGGCCCCCGACGCCGTCCTCTTCTCCCCCTCCAGCCGCAGCCATCTCTTCACAGATACCCTTCCGGGTATCGCCGCTCCGGCCAATCACAGCACCGCTGCGGCGCTGTGATTGGCCAGAGCAGCGAAGACGTCGCTCCGCGCATGCGCGCGGGACATTTCAACTGCGGCGAGCCGTAGTTATGAATGGGGATTAACCCTGTAAATGCACCGTTGTCTACGGCGCGCATGCGCCGTAGACAACGTTGTAAATGTTCTTTGCAAATATCTCCTAAACCGTGCAGGTTTAGGAGATATTTATTGTACCTACAGGTAAGCCTTAATCTAGGCTTACCTGTAGGTGCAACTTGAAATTAAGGGTATACAACCGCTTTAACTAAAGTAAAAGTGCCACCACCTTAAATTTATTATACAGGATTTATATAACGCCAACAGTTTGCGCAGCGCTTTACAATAAAAAGGGGACAGTACAATTACAACACAGTTCAATACAGAAGGAATAGGAGGGCCCTGCTTGTGGAGCTTCCAATCTAAAGGCTTACCTTTATAGAGAACCCCCCAAAAAAATGTAATGCTATGTGTGTGTGTGTGTGTGTATATAATATAATTGTGCTCATAAGTTTACCCTAGCAGAATTTGATTTCTTCGCCATTTTTCAGAGAATATGATAAAACAAAAACTTTTCTTTCACTCATGGTTCGTGTTTGGCTGAAGCCATTCATTATCAATTAACTGTGTTTACTCTTTTTAAATCATAATGGCAACACAAACTACCCAAATGACCCTGATCAAAAGTTTACATACCCCAGTTCTCAATACCGTGTATTGCCCTCTTTAATATCAATGACAGCTTGAAGTCTTTTGTGGTATTTGTGGATGAGGCTCTTTATCTTCTCAGATGGTAAAGCTGCCCATTCCTCTTGGCAAAAAGCCTCCAGTTCCTGTAAATTCTTGGGTTGTCTTGCATGAACTGCATGTTTGAGATCTCCCCAGAGTGGCTCAATGATATTGAGGTCAGGAGACTGAGATGGCCACTCCAGAACCTTCACTTTATTGTGGCATTTGCGTAGTAATGGCTTTCTTCTGGCGACTCAACCATGCAGCCACACCACATGTTTTCCGAGAGTCCTGTATTTCACCTGAAGTTTTTTGTGGGTTTTTCTTTGCATCCCAAACAATTTTCCTGGCAGTTGTGGCTGAAATTCTAATTGGTCTACCGTGGTTTGGTTTCAACAGAACCCCTCATTTTCCACTTCTTTATTAGAGTTTGAACACTGCCGACTGGCATTCTCAACTCCTTGGATATCTTTTTTTATATCTCTTTCCTGATTTATACAGTTCAACTACCTTTTCCCGCAGATCATTTGACAATTCTTTCCCCATGACTCAGATCCAGAAATGTCAGTGTAGCACTGGATGAAAGATGCAAGGGTCTGTCAGGAGTCCAGAAACTCATTGACCTTTTATACACACTAATTACAAGCAAACGGATCACAGGTGAGGATGGTTACCTTTTAATAGCCGTTCAAACCCCTTTGTGTCAACTTGTGTGCATGTTATCAGGCCAAAATCACCAGGGTGTGTAAACTTTTGATTAGGATCATTTGGGTAGTTTCTGTTGCCATTATGATTTAAAAAGAGTAAACACAGTTGAGTGATAATAAATGGCTTCAGCCAAACACTAACCATGAGTGAAAGAAAAAGTTTGTGTTATCATTCATAATATCATTCATATTCACTGAAAAATGGCCAAGAAATCATTAAATTCTGCCAGGGTATCTAAACTTCTGAGCACAACTAAAACATATATATATATATATATATAACTACAAGCCGAGAGGATCCAGCATTGCACTCTCCTCTCCACCATTCTCTTATTACAAGTCTTTTCCCATGTCGCCATTTTGTATGTGTCGTGGGGAGCCGAAAAAAGTAAAGTAAATAAAGTATTTGTTGCGATGGGGGGAGGATTGGGTTAGTGAAAGGTAAACTTTTGAGTTCAGACACGCTTTAAGGTGAATTAGTACCAACCTGTCCCATATTAAATGAACACCACAATGTAAATATGGTCACCAGAAGCGCCTATCAATATTTTCAGAAAACCTTTGGAGCATCTGATAAACCAGAATCCTGGGATGCTCTATTCTGCATATAATGACATCAGCATTATTCTTGGCCCTGTCTACCCTCATACCTTGTCTCACCCTTCACTTGTATTATGTTTATGGAGCAAAACAAGTGTGGGATGGGTCGAGTTAAGCACTGACTTTCATAATGAGTTTGGTATTTGCATAATATCATCCCAGGTTTCAGTACCCCTGGGTAGGTCCGGAGCTTTGATACCCAAAGTGTGGTACTCCAGCAGGGAGTATTTAGTGGTCTTCCTACTTAGGTGCCTATGCAGACTTGATCATAGTGTAACCTTCAACAGTATGAAAAGTGCTCCTGGACTGGCTCTGCATGTCACCTGTAATCTAGGGAATGTTTAGGAACATCTACTCTCTTTCACATGAGACCAGAGATAGTTTTTACTGTACAAAAACTGCCCCATGGTTCCAAATGCCTTCACTGCTGGAAATTCTACACCACTGCACTGCCAGAACTTAGGCCAGCATAGTATACATTTGAATTCCACTGACTTTTGCTGGTTAAAGTGTATCTGTAGCAGACCTTCTTTTTACTTTTTTATTTTTTTTTAGGTTTGAAAAATATAGGCAATAGATAAAACCTCTGTCAGGTTTTTATTGTTGTCCGTGTCCCCTCTTGAGAGATTCACCTCTTTGCTTGTCCTGGTGACCATCCCCATGTAATGGGCAAACCTTCCTGGTGTGAAACGAAATAAAGTGTGTGCGTCTCTTGCCATACTTTACTGCACATTATGACACACTCACCTACTAGTGTGCCCTCCACTAGCTGTTGGTGACAGGTCCAAGCTCACAGTCCTTTGCTACTTTTCTCACCACTCCATCCGAGCCTTTAATCACCCTTTGTGGCTTTTTGGCATGTGCACAACAGTTAAATCTTCGCCTGCATCTGGCGTTAGTTTCTGTATCTTTCAGACACTGGAAATGCACCGTGCAGAGTACAGGGGAAATCATTTTTGGGAGAAAAAGACTTTGCATGTCTTTTGCATAACGCCCAGCAGTGATCACCGCAGGCAGTCACTGGCTGTGCAGAGAGCTGTAAATTCTGTGGCTACCGGCAACCTGTCATTCTAGTGAACGGGCCTTAATAACCAGTGTGAATGTAGCCTAACACTTTGTAAGCAGCAGCTTTTTTTTTTCTCTTTTCCTTTTGAGAAGAAGGTTTTACATAAATGAATAAAAGCTGTCCATTGTAAAAAAACAAAAAAACAGACTTACTGTCTGGATCACAATGTGAAAGCCATCACATTTGAATTGGTAAGCTGCAATTTAAAAACATTTTGGGGGGCGTTTAACCACTTCAGCCCCGGACCAATTGTCAGCTTAAGGACCAGAGGTCTTTTTTCAATTTCGCACTGCACTACTTTAACTGGTAATTGTGCGGTCATGCAGTTTTGTAACGAAACGAAATTTGCGTCCTTTTCTTTCCCCAAATAGAGCTTTCTTTTGATGGTATTTGATTGCCTCTGTGATTTTTATTTTTTGCGATATAAACGGAAAAAGAGCGAAAATTTTGAAAAAAAAAGAGATTTTCTACTTTTTGTTATAAGAAAAATCTAATAAACTCAATTTTAGTCAAACATTTGGGCCAAAATGTATTCAGCCACATGTCTTTAGTAAAAAAAATGCCAATAAGCGTATATTTATTGGTTTGCGCAAAAGTTATAGCGTCTACAAACTAGAGTACATTTTCTGGAATTTACACCGCTTTTAATTTATGACTGCCTATTTCATTTCTTGAGGTGCTAAAATGGCAGAGAAGTACAAAACCCCCCCAAATGACCCCATTTTGGAAAGTAGACACCCCAAGCT
Organism: Lithobates sylvaticus; assembly: GCA_028564925.1. NCBI lineage: Eukaryota > Metazoa > Chordata > Amphibia > Anura > Ranidae > Lithobates > Lithobates sylvaticus. Next base: position 115,945,009 of record CM053038.1, read on the forward strand.
ATTTGCTGAGAGGCATGTTGAGCCCATTGAATATTTTTTTTTTTAGTCCCAAGTGATTGAATAAAGACAAAAATAAAAAAATAATTTTTTTTTCTTCAAAAAGTTGTCACTAAATGATATATTGCTCACACATGCCATAGTTATATGTGGAATTGCACCCCAAAATACATTTTGCTGCTTCTCCTGAGTATGGGGATACCACATGTGTGGGACTTTTTGGGAGCCTAGCCGCGTACGGGCCCCGAAACCCAAGCACCGCCTTCAGGATTTCTAAGGGTGCAAATTTTTGATTTCACTCCTCACTACCTATCACAGTTTCGAAGGCCATAAAATGCCAAAATAGCACAAAACCCCCCCAAATGACCCCATTTTGGAAAGTAGACACCCCAAGCTATTTGTTGAGAGGCATGGTGAGTATTTTACAGCTCTCATTTGTTTTTGAAAATGAAGAAAGTAAAGAAAAAAAATTTTTTTTTTTCTTTTTTCAATTTTCAAAACTTTGTGACAAAAAGCGACATCTGCAAAATACTCACAATACCTCTCAGCAAATAGCTTGGGGTGTCTACTTTCCAAAATGGGGTCATTTTGGGGGGTTTTATGCCATCTGGGCATTCCATGGCCTCCGAAACTGTGATTGGCAGTGAGAAGTGAAATAAAAAAATTACTCCCTTAGAAAGCCTGAAGGCGGTGCTTGGTTTTTGGGGTTCCGTACGCAGCTAGGCTCCCAAAAAGTCCCACACATGTGGTATCCCCGTACTCAGGAGAAGCAACAGAATGTATTTTGGGGTGTATTTCCACATATGCCCATGACATGTTTGAGCAATATATCATTTAGTGACAACTTTTTGTAAAAAAAATATATATATTTTTTTTTTTTTTCATTATTCAATCTCTTGGGAAAAAAAAAAAAAATATTTAATGGGCTCAACATTGCTCTCAGCAAATAGCTTGGGGTGTCTACTTTCCAAAATGGGGTCATTTGGGGGGGGTTTGAACTGTCCTGGCATTTTATGCACAACATTTAGAAGCCTATGTCACACGTCACCCACTCTTCTAACCACTTGAAGACAAAGCCCTTTCTGACACTTTTTGTTTACATGAAAACATATTTTTTTTTTTGCAAGAAAATTACGTTGAACCCCCAAACACTATATATATTGTTAAAGCAAAGGCCCTACAGATTAAAATGGTGGGTGTTGCATTTTTTTTTTCCACACAGTATTTGCGCAGCGATTTTTCAAACGCATTTTTTTTGTGGAAAAAATACACTTTTTTTTATTTTAATGCACTAAAACACACTATATTGCTCAAATTTTTGATGAAATAAAAAATATGATCTTAGGCCGAGTACATGGATACCAAACACGACATGCTTTAAAATTGCGCACAAACACGCAGTGGCGACAAACTACATACATTTTTAAAAGCCTTTAAAAGCCTTTACATGATACCACATTAGATTCACGGAGGAGGTCTACTGCTAAAATTACTGCCCTCGATCTGACCTTCGCGGTGATACCTCACATGCATGCTGCAATTGCTGTTTACATATGACGCCAGACCAACGCTTGTGTACGCCTTTGCGCAAGAGAAGGGGGGGCAGGGGTGCTTTTTTTTTTTTTTTTAGTTTTTTTTTTATTTATTTAGCTTTTTTATTCTATTTTTAAACTGTTCCTTCCATTTTTTTTCTTTGTTATGATTTTTATTGTTATCTCAGGGAATGTAAATATCCCCTATGATAGCAATAGGCAGTGACAGGTACTCTTTTTTTGAAAAAATTGGGGTCTATTAGACCCTAGATCTTTCCTCTGCCCTCAAAGCATCTGACCACACCAAGATTGGTGTGATAAAATGCTTTCCCAATTTCCCAATGGCGCGGTTTATATCCGGGAGGGGGGACATTCCCTCCTACTGCTTGTAAAAGCAGTCTAGAGGCTAATTACCCGCTAGAATTGCTTTTACATGAAAGCCGATCACTGGCTGAAAAGAATGATACCAAGATGATACCTAAACCTGCAGGCATCATTCTGGTATAACCATTCAAAGTCCAGCAACATACTGGACATATATTGTAATCTTTTTTTTTTTCATGCAGCCTCTTGGCTGAACGAAAAAAAGAGATTGATTGGTGGGTATGCCCACCATTAGAATACCTCCCTTCATCCACCCACTTCTAATGATGGGCATACATGCACCATTTATATATGCCGATGCATGGGGCATCCTCCCGCAAAAGTTATGCCGTGTACACACGGTCGGAATTTCGACCGTATGTACGTGGCATTAGGAGCCAATCGCTCCTCCGCCCCCCCTGCTGCCCCCATGCTTCGGCACATATGCTCTTTTTTTTAACTGTGGTGGTGAAATCACCTCCTACAGCGTTGGAGTCGCGGCTTTATGTATCGTGGGAGCAAACGCTGTTGCTGTCAAGATAAATAAATCCGCGCTGCAACTGAATGGCGCACCTGAAAACAAAAAAATGCTTAACACTAAAACACAGTAAACAAAATTACATACCTGAAAAGCAAGCATGATAAAACATGATAAAACATAATAAAACATTGCAGAATAGAATGGAGTAAAAAAAGAGCAACAATAGAGAGAGAGAGAGAACAATAAAACGACAACTATTTTTGTTTTTTTTATTTTTTTGAGATTCACAGGTAAAAAAGCTCCTGACTGTTAGCGACTGAATCAAAACGCTACCACAAAAAAAATGTTAGCGATCGCAGGGATCAGGCCTGACTCTGCGAACACTGCAGTTATGTGTGCTTAGTGTTTTGTAAGTGACAGTGATCGATCGATACTGCACTTGGGTGGGCTGGGCTGGGCGGAGGGGGAAAACGCAGGTGCTAGCAGGTATCTGGGCTGATCCCGCTAACAATGCGTTTTTTTGGAACCCTAAACTGCTGGGACGCTAGTATAGATCTGATCAGATCAGATATTGATCTGTTCAGATACTATACCACTAAGGGAGGTGTATGCTTTGCGCGTGGGTGTTTGCGGTACTGGCACTAACCTGGGGCGACGCAGACCTTATTTGACCCTAAAACCTAATTGATATCACCCGCCGGGCGATCAGGGGGTTAAACCGTTATTGGGTACTAAATGGCGGGTGCCCTGACAGTATAAAAAACAAGCTAACTAACCAGCGTCACCCGTAACAGTAATACAAAAAAAAACTGGTTACCTAGCGACACTAATGCAGCGATCAGAAAAACGATCGCTTAGTGACACTGGCAAAAGGGGGTGAAAGGGTTAACTAGGGGCAATCAGGGGGTTAAACCTTTATTAGGTAATATATGGGGGTACCTGACGCTATATAAAAACCTGACGGGGAACCTAAATAACGAAATAACTAACTGGCTAACCAGCGTCACCAGTGACATTTTATACGGTGATCACTGGTGAAAGGGTTAACTCTAGGGGCAATCAGGGGGTTAAAACCTTTATTTAGGTTGTAATATGGGGGTACCTGACCTATAAACCTATTTATGAACCTATATAAACATGGCGGTTAACCTAAAAAAAAACTGGTTACCTAGCGACACTAATGCAGCGATCAGAAAAACGATCGCTTAGTGACACTGGCAAAAGGGGGTGAAAGGGTTAACTAGGGGCAATCAGGGGGTTAAACCTTTATTAGGTAATATATGGGGGTACCTGACGCTATATAAAAACCTGACGGGGAACCTAAATAACGAAATAACTAACTGGCTAACCAGCGTCACCAGTGACAGTTATACGGTGATTACTGGTGAAAGGGTTAACTCTAGGGGCAATCAGGGGGTTAAAACCTTTATTTAGGTTGTAATATGGGGGTACCTGACCTATAAAACTATTTATGAACCTATATAAAACATGGCGGTTAAAATAAAAAAAAAATGGTTACCTAGCGACACAATGCAGCGATCAGAAAAACGATCGCTTAGTGACACTGGGAAAAGGGGGTGAAGGGGTTAACTAGGGGCAATCAGGGGTTAAACCTTTATTAGGGGGGGGTAGGGGGCTACCTAGGACCTAAAACTAACTGCCCTGACAGTTATTACAGTCACACTGACACTAAATGCAGTGATCAGTAAATAAATGATCACTGCAATTAGTGACACTGTGACTGGGGGGGGGGAGGGGGTGATCTGGGGGGTGATCAGGGGGTGACAGGGGGGTGGAATATGTGCCTATGTGTACTGGTGTCAGTGTACTGTTGTGCACTAACCTCTACATGTTCGCCGCTCGGCGTCTCCGGTCACATAGACCGGCGCACCGAGCGTGACATCACTTCCGCCTTCCTGTCTATACAATAGACAGGAAGGGGAAGCTTTTCATTCGCCAGGAGCGATCGCGAGGGGGTGGCCAGAAACCACTGGCCGTCCCCTCGTCCCGGATCGCTCCTGAAGCGATGCCGACCGTCCCCGCCGGCGGAGGGGGGTCCGATCGGACCCCCCAACCGCCTGAAGAATGGCACGTACAGGTACGTGGTTCTGCCTGTACGTGCCATTCTGCCGACGTATATCTACATGGGGCGGTCGGCAAGTGGTTAATACTGCTTTAAATGATTTACTCTGTTACTTTTTTACAATTTATCTTTTTATTTACATTTTGAGCAGCAAAGTTGAACTGAAGGCAAACCTGTTTTGTTTTTTGTTTTGGTAGAATAAGGGAGAATTGTAATGCCTAGCTGTCATGTTGTTTATTTTTTTTATTTTTTCGCTACCTGTGTCCAATCTGGGGGGGGGGGGGGGGGGGGGAGATTTTCCTTCGCTTTCTGTCCCACAACCAGGACAGGAAGTGAGAGGTAATCCCTCCTAAAGTGAGAGAAATCCTTGGTAGTCACCAGAGTCACCATAATAAGAAAGATTACCCCTTATTCCTGTTCTGGTGACCACTCGAATTTTGAGGATTTTCTGTCACTTTCAGTGAAAATGGTCACAGGACAAATGCAGAGGGTGAATCTCACTAACAGGGATACAGACAATGATAAAAACTGACAGTTGTTTAACCACTTGCCTACAGGGCACTTACACCCCCTTCCTGCCCAGGCCATTTTTCAGCTTTCAGCACTGTCGCACTTTGAATGACAATTGCGTGGTCATGCTACACTGTACCCAAGTGAAATATTTATCATTTTCTTCACACAAAATTTTGAGAATTCGTTTTTTTTTTAATTAGTTTTTTAATTAGTCAGTAAATTTTGTAAATAAGTAATTTTTCTCCTTCACTGATGAGGCAGCACTGGTGGGCATTGATGAGGTAGCACTTATGGGGACTGATTAGGTGGCACTGATGAGGCACTAACATGCCACACTTTTGGGCACTGATAGGTGGCACTGATAGGCGGCACTGGTGGGCAATGATAGGTGGCACGGATAGTCAGCACTGATGGGCATTGATGGATGGCACTGATGGGTGACATTGATGGGCAGCCTTGATAGGCGGCACTGATAGCCAGCACTGACTGGCATCACTAATGGGCACTGGTGGCATTTGTGGGCACTGGTGGGCACTGATTGCTGGCACTGGTGGGCACTAATTGCTGGCACTGATTGGTGACGCTATATTGTGTGAATCATGCTACACTGTATCAAAAAAAAATGTGTCATTTTTTTTTCCCTCACAAATAGAGCTCTTTTTTGGTGGTATTGCTATGCCCATGACAACTTTGTGTAAAAAAAAAAAAAAAAAGTTTTTATTTCTTTTTTTTTTTCACATTTTCCAAACACTTCTGGAAAAAAATGAACCGTTCAAAAGACTCATTATGCCTCATAGATTATACATTGGGGTGTTTTCTTTCCAAAATAGGGTCATTTTGTGGGTGTTTCCGTTTTCCTGGTGCTCCAGGGCCTTCAAAAGTGTGATAGGTCTTCATGAAATTATATGTGTAATTTATGCTCCTAGAACGCCTGATGGTGCTCCCTGCATGTTGCGCCTCTGTATGTGGCCAGTAGGGATGAGTTTCGAGTTCGAGTCGAACTCATGTTTGACTCGAACATTGCCTGTTCGACTCGAACATTGCCTGTTCGCCCTTTCGCCGAACAGCGAACAATTTGGGGTGTTTGCGGCAAATTCGAAAAAGCAGCGGAACACCCTGTAAAAGTCTATGGGAGAAATCTAAAGTGCCCCCAGGGGACATGTATCAATGCAAAAAAAAGTTTTAAAAACTACCGTTTTTTCTGGGGGCAGTGATTTTAATAATGCTTAAAGTGAAACAATAAAAGTGTAATATTCCTTTAAATTTCGTACCTGGGGTGTGTGTATAGTATGCCTGTAAAGGGCGCATGTTTCCCGTGCTTAGAACTGTCCCTGCACAAAGTGTAATTTCTGAAGGAAAAAAAGTAATTTAAAAGCACTAGCAGCTATAATGAAGTGTTGGCTCCCGGTAATACAGAGAACAGTCATTGATAAAAAGAAAAAAAATGCGTGGTGGTCCCCCCAAATTCAATTAACAGACACTTCAGGTCTGGTATGGATATTAATGGGAACCCTGCATCAAATAAAAAAAAAAATGACGTGGGGTCCCCCCCCAAATATCCATACCAGACCCTTTTATCCGAGCACGCAACCTGGCAGGCCACAGCAAAAGAGGGGGGACGAGAGCGCCCCCCCTCCTAAACCGTACCAGGCCACATGCCCTCAACATTGGAAGGGTGCTTTGGGGGTAGCCCCCCAAAGCACCTTGTCCCCATGTTGATGGGGACAAGGGCCTCATCCCCACAACCCTTGCCCGGTGGTTGTGGGGGTCTGCGGGCCATTGTACCCCTACCATTTCACAAAGAAAGTGTAAAAAAATTGTAAAAAAACACACAGACAACGTTGGGATAAGTCCTTTATTAAAAATAAAAATAAAAAGATTCCAGCAGTGGTAATCCACTCTCAGTATCCTGCGATGGGTGATCATCTCTCCAGGGTCCAGCGATGAATGATCTCTCCTCTCCAGGTCCAGGGTCCAACGATGATGTCCAGCGCAGCGCATACTGTCTCCACCGGAGACACCGCCTTCCTCAGCTAAGAGACCTGTCAGGCTGCCGGGATTCCCGCGGTGTCTCTGGTGGAGACAGGATGCGCTGTGCTGGACATCATCGTTGGACCCTGGACCTGGAGAGGAGAGATCATCCATCACTGGACCCTGGAGAGATGATCACCCATCGCAGGATACCGAGAGTGGATTACTACCGCTGGAATCCTTTTTATTTTTTATTTATTTTTTATTTTTAATAAAGGACTTATCCCAACGGTGTCTGTCTGTTTTTTTTTTACACTTTCTTTGTGAAATGGTAGGGGTACGTTGTTGAGGGCATGTGGCCTGGTATGGTTCAGGGGGGGCACTCTCTTGCCCCCCCTCTTTTCCTGCGGCCTGCCAGGTTGCGTGCTTGGATAAAGGGTCTGGTATGGATTTTTGGGGGGAACTCCATGCCATTTTTTTTTTTTATTTGGCGTGGAGTTCCCCTTTAAAATCCATACCAGACCTGAAGGGCCTGGTAATTGAATTTGGGGGGACCCCCACGCATTTATTTTTATTTTTATCAATGACTTTCAATGCCTGTTCTCTGTATTACCGGGAGCCGACAATTCATTATAGCCGCGAGTGCTTTTAAATTACTTTTTTTTCCTTCAGAAATGACACTTTGTGCAGGGACAGTTCTAAGCACGGGAAACATGCGCCCCTTTACAGGCATACTATACACACCCCCTAGGTACGAAATTTAAAGGAATATTCCACTCTTATTGTTTCACTTTAAGCGTTATTAAAATCACTGCTCCCGAAAAAAAGTCAGTTTTTAAAACTCTTTTTTGCATTGATACATGTCCCCTGGGGCAGGACCCGGGTCCCCAAACACTTTTTTATGACAATAACTTGCATATAAGCCTTTAAAATTAGCATTGTTCATGTTCGAGTCCCATAGACTTTAACGGTGTTCGGATGTTCGAACAAATGTATTGCCTGTTCGTATCTTCTGATGCGAACCGAACTGGGGGGTGTTCGGCTCATCCCTAGTGGCCAGGCTGTGTAAAAGTCTCACATGTGGTATCGCCATACTCAAGAGGAGTATCAGAATGTATTTTGAGGTGTAGTTGTAAGTATGCATATGCTGTGTGTGAGAAATAACCTGTTAATATGACAAGTTTGTGAAAAAAAAAAAAACACAAAACAAACAAAAAATAAAGACATTTCTTCATTTTCCCAAGAATTGTGGGAAAAAAATTGCAACTTCAAAAAACTCACCATGCCTCTTACTAAATACATTGGACTGTCTACTTTCCAAAAAGGGATAATTTGGGGGGTATTTGTACTTTCCTGGCTTGTCAGTGTCTCAAGAACTGAGATGGGCCATCAGTACATCAGGTGTGATCGATTTTTAGTGATTGGCACCATAGCTTGTGGACTCTATAACTTTCACACAGACTAAATAATATCCACTAATTTTGGGTTATTTTTACCAAAGATATGTAGCAGTATAAGGGTCCTTTCACACGGGGCGGATCCGTAATGATCCGCCCCCGTGAAGTTCCGTTGCTCAGCGGGGATCACACAGCTGTTCCCCGCTGAGCCGGCTGATGACAGGGCGGTCCCTGCACACTGTGCAGGGACCGCCCTGTCAGTTCACCGCTCTCCTCTATGGAGGATCGGATGAACACGGACCGTCTTTCCGTGTTCATCCGATCCGCTCTGCAGACGGATGAAAAAATAGGATTTTCCTCCGTCTGCAGAAACGGACAATTGCGGAGGCGGACAATGGCGGGTGTCAGCGGATGCTCATCCGCTGACACCCGCTGCCCCATAGACATGCATGTATGTCCGTTTTTCATCCAAAAACGGATGGATGAAAAACGGACATACGGTCCGCATGTGTGAAAGAGCCCTAAATGTTAGGACTTGGGGGGGGGGGGGGGGGGGGGGGGGGGGGGGGGGGTGCTGGGGTTGGTCTGGAGCAGGTCTAACCCACATCCCAGAAAATGCTGTATATACAAGATGTATTCCTCTTAGGGGACTTTTAAGGGAAAGAGAACTGCTTAGTGTTAAGCTGTATTATTCAAAGTTGTATTCAAAAGAATAAGAGGTGAGTTGCGTGGGAGACAAACCCATGTGGGTATGCAATAACAAGTGTACATAAAAAAAATAAAATAAAAAAATGGGATGCACAAAACATAAGCATGAAACACAGAACACGCAGTATAAATGTTGGCCCAAATTTATGAAGAAAAATTACTTATTTGCAAAATTTTACAATAGAAACTAAAAAAAAAAAAATTTGCTTTTATCGCAAATAAAGCAATGATTAAATACCACCAAAAGAAAGCTCTATTTGTGTGAAGAAAATCATAAATATTTAATTTGGATACAGTGTAGCATGACTGAGTAATTGTCGTTCAAAGTGTGAGAGCACTGAAAGCTGAAAATTGGTCTGGGCAGGAAGGTGTATAAGTACCCTGTATTGAAGTGGTTAAGATTACTCCCATTTAAGTTCTGTGTTTAGCTTACCAAAAGCTCTGCAAATGTATTGTAAATGTTAGCTGTACTCAATGAACTTATACATGCTATAGCAGTGGCGGTGCATGCATAGAGGGCGCAGGAGCGCCGCCCCCCCTCTCCTGCACCGCTCTATTACCAATAGATAGATTCATGCATTGCATGAATCTATCTATTGTCACCGCTGCCGCCCCCTATTCAGGTGTCCGGCCCCTGATCGGGCGCCGGGCATCTGAATTACAGTGGGGGGGGTGTTGCTGGAAGCGCCCCTATTAGAGCTGTAAGCTCTAATAGGGGACCCTATTAGAGCGGTGTGCTCTAATAGGCTTCCCTAAGTGTAAACAGCGGGCGCACGGCTGTGCGTTCGCTGATTACACAGTATTGTGTTAGGGAAGCGAATACATCGCTTCCCTAACACAGACCCGCCTCTCAGCCAATCAGGTTGCCAGGTCTGTTACCTGTCACCTGATTGGCTGAAGTCACAGGCGCTGTGATTGGACGCTAGGCGTCCAATCACCTAGCGTCCAATCACAGCAGAAGAAGACAGGAGGAGCGCGGGAGAAGACATCCGACGGAGACACCGCTCGTCGCCTGACGCCGTCACCAGCTGCACACCGGGACAAGGTAAGTGCAGAGGGCAGGCAGGGGGCACAGTGGCAGCACTTTAGGGGCACAGTGGCAGCACTTTAGGGGCACAGTGGCAGCACTTTAGGGGCACAGTGGCAGCACTTTTGGGGCACAATGGCAGCACTTAAGGGGCACAATGGCAGAACTTGGGGCACAATGGCAGCACTTAAGGGGCACAATGGCAGAACTTGGGGCACAATGGCAGCACTTAAGGGGCACAATGGCAGCACTTAAGGGGCACAATGGCAGCACTTAAGGGGCACAATGGCAGAACTTGGGGCACAATGGCAGCACTTAAGGGGCACAATGGCAGCACTTGGGGCACAGTGGCAGCACTTGGGGCACAGTGGCAGCACTTAAGGGGCACAGTGGCAGAACTTGGGGCACAGTGGCAGAACTTGGGGCACAGTGGCAGAACTTGGGGCACAGTGGCAGCACTTGGGGCACAGTGGCAGCGTTTGATGGGCACAGTGGCAGCGTTTGATGGGCACAGTGGCAGCGTTTGATGGGCACAGTGGCAGCGTTTAATGGGCACAGTGGCAGCGTTTGATGGCACAGTGAGGCTGTTTGTTTGCGCCCCCCCAAAAATTTTGAGCACCAGCCGCCACTGTGCTATAGCCCATGTAAACTTGGCCTAAGACATATACAGTAAGCTTGTCAACAAACATAGACGGGTGCATGGGGGTTTGTCAGGTGTGCCTGGGCACACCCTAATGCCTACGTGCAGTGCCGCTATCCCCCATGTTGGCCCCCCTGCCCTTCAGTGCTGCTGGCTTCCCTCCTTTCCCCCGGCTGCTGTGGGGGTTGTTTCAGGATGGAGAGCATGGGAAGGGTCTAGTAAATAGGTAATTTAATGGCACCTTACTTTTCTAAATGAACACAGTGAACACTCTCGCTCACTGTGTCCATTTATAACTGAATAATAATAAACGGTGTTTACTATGCTTTAGTATGTGAATGAACAGGAAGCCACTTAGCACAGAACACTTCCTATTCATTCACTGCTCCGTACAGCTAAGGCTGCAGAGAAAGTCATGTGTGTTTTGAGCTTTGGGATGCACACCCTAATGCAATAAGCTGTGCACACCTACTGTATGTTAACAAAGAAAAACTATTACTTCTGTGTACAATTATGGTAATAACATGAACTTGTGACCATGCTCAGACTTTCAAGTATGTGCATATTTTTTATTTTATTTTTTGTAAATTTACTTTTTATTAAGATTTATAGTATATACATACAACATTAAACTGCATATCGCGGAAACCAACAACATTAAAACTTGTAACCAATCTAAAAAAAAAACAGTTCAACATTTGCCCAGACAAAAAAAATGCACAGTCTTGGAGCCTCCAGAAGGAGGCAGCTATATAGTCTGCTGATTCAGATTCAGTGGACTGTTAACCAGATAAGATGATGCATGTATTACATTTTCCAAACCCCCCCACCCTCCACCTCATCAGGAGAAATGGGGACCATTAAAACACTCAGTAAATCATAACTTTATAATGCATTCAAGATGCGGCGGGCTCCCTTGTTACATCACCTGCTGAAATTAGCAAAATACTTACGGAGTACTACAAAAATTTTATATACAGCTGATCCAACTGACCAACCTACAGCAGAAGCTCTATTGGCCAAAATACATCTGCCCAAACTTCAAAGCGCCCAACTGGAAGCGCTCAATGCTCCTATCTCAACTGACGACATTCGACAGACGATCAAATCAATGGCATCGGCCAAAGCCCCAGGCCCAGACGGCTATACAGCCGAATTCTATAAACTGACGAAGGATTTTATCCCCGACACCCTGAAACATGTTTACGCAGCCATGTGGGATGGGGGGCCCTATCTGCCTACAGGGACACAGGCACACATTAAATTGCTATCCAAGAAAGGCAAAGATCCCCTGCTACCGGGCTCATACCGCCCGATCTCACTAATCAACGTAGACGTCAAAATCCTATCTAAAATCATTGCGTCGCGCCTAGCCCCCCTACTCCCCAACCTATTACACCCAGCTCAATCTGGTTTTGTTCCAGGTCGTTCAGCCACCCTGAACATCCGTAAAGTCCTGATGGCTCTAGAATATGCCAAAACGCACCCCAATCAAGACGTCGCTATTATGTCATTGGATGCTGAAAAAGCCTTTGACAATATCAGTCTGTCATGGCTTTTCAGAGTAATGGAACAATTTGGCTTTTTGGGTCCAATTATGCTATTCCTAATGCAAATGTACACTTCCCCAACCGCACGCCTGGTTACCCCAGATTTTGTATCCGACACAATCCCCTTGACAAAGGGGACTAGACAAGGGTGCCCCCTATCACCTTTGCTTTTCAATATTGCCATTGAGCCCCTATCTAGAATAATTAACTCACCCAATGGAGTTAGTGGTATCAATATGGGTAATCAAACTCTCCGCTCCGCTCTGTTTGCGGATGACATACTACTATTTTCCACCAACCCCCTATCTGACTTTGACAGACTCCAAGAACTTTTTGCGGCCTTTCGACGATGCTCTGGCTTTCGAATAAATTTTGACAAAAGCGAGATTATAGCACTACATCCACGCCTGTCTATTAAATGGAGACATCTATCGCCACTTACCCTGGCAACCCAACACATCACATACCTGGGTATTCATATAGGGCGTGAACCCTCCTCATTATATGTACTTAACTACCCTCCTTTAATAACTAAAATTGTGAAGGAGTTGGAAGCTTGGGCGGCCCTCCCTCTCTCACTATTCGGGAGATGTCACCTTTTTAAAATGGTGTCATTTGCACGACTGCTTTATCCAATGCAGACCATACCTCTTTTACTGAGACACTCTGATGTACAAAAAATCCACAGAGCATTAACTGCTTTCCTATGGTCTTGCAAAAAACCGTGCATTGCGATACAAAAATTATGTCTCCCGAAGGGTGAGGGAGGGGCGGGACTACCCAACATACGCTTTTACAATCTATCTTGCCTACTTAGACAGGGCCTAGATTGGCTAGCTGGAAAGTCTAAATACTCCAATACTGTACTCGAAGGGGCTATGGCCTCCCCATATGCCCTTCCAGCTATCCTTCACACTAATCCCAATCGGCTACCACCCCACCTCAAGACAAGCGTACTCTTCAGAGACACAGTCATCGCCTGGAGGGAGGTCCGGAGACTATTGGGTCTATCATCTAATATCTCACGCCACCTACCAATTCAAGGGAACCCTATGTTTTTACCATCCACTCTGCACAAGGCTTTTAATCAGTGGCAAACCAAGGGTCTCACAAAAATAGCCTCCATTTACCATGACAAACCTGGGAAATTTAAACCCTTCCAAACCCTGATGCGAGAATTTTCATTGCCATCGACACATGTTTTTCATTATCACCAACTCATTGACTACCTTAGGTCCTGCTGTGGACCCAAGTCCGATCCCCTTCAAACGTCCTTCATAGACGCGATACTCCAAAGGGACGACTATTCCATCTCCAGTATTTATGCTTATCTCATCCAACACCAGTCGCAAAAATACTATCTCAAACCATTCCAAAAATGGTCTAACATAATGGATGACAATGATCTGCCGGAAAAAATCCTCGAGGGATACAGACTTGTCCGCAAGCTTACTGCTTCAGAAACATGGCGTGAAACGCAATTTAAGATCATCCATAGGGCCTATTACCCATTCCGCACCAACAAGACAGACCCAAATCAAGCAAACTGCCCCTGGTGCTCTCTACCTCGCCCTACACTCCTCCACCGTCTCTGGGACTGTGCGGTTGTTACTACATTCTGGAATTCTGTGCTAACCTTCATCAGCAAAGTCAATAAAGTGCAAATACCGAGAGACTGTCTTTTGTGCTTGTTTGGTTACACGCCACCACCATCCTCTCTGTCAATGACGGGCCCACTAAACATTCCACAATGGGCCCAGTTATGTCTTTTAGTTGCCCGCAGGACTATTATGGCTCACTGGATCACATCGACACCGCCCAACCTCCCGGCGGTCAAAAAAGCTTTGACATCTCTTTTCTACCTGGAGAGACTAGACACCATTACACTGAACTTTAGTTCTACATCGCGCTTCTTCAAGAGATGGCGTAATTATATGGAGATCACATTTACTCAAAAGGAAATACAGGATATAATGAAACCATTCCGTTACACGGACTGGTACCTACGGAAAGATCTTACCAACTCACTTGGCAACCTCAAACTGTCCAACGTTTCTGACTCCTCTACTATATAGGACTTGCAAAGTCGCACGATGCTCTTTAACGTCCATGACCTTTTTGTTCTTATTTTTTTTATTCTACTCTGTTTTTCATCTCCTAAAAACAGTTTCACCCTCTGGTTCAACTCACATTCCTTAACTAACCTGGGAGATCACTAACCAAACACTACCTAAGCGTTGCTTCCACTCCTGAAGGTATTACGGTATAAGATACAGCCCCCACGGGCATTACACTGCTTAACTAATGTCATGATGGTATAGATGCTTTACTCAGCCCCCCCTCCATTCCCCTCACCCCCCCCCTTTTTTTCTGCTTCTGTTTTTCTTTTTGTTTAACAGAGAATCTGCTTGTATGTTATGTGTAAGTACTGTATACTATATGTTGTACCCCTTTACTATGCAAAACCTAATAAATATTTTTCAAAACATAATGCATTCAGGCCACAACCACCCTCCACCTCAGGAACACAATCCTCCTATCCATGTATTCCATAACAATGACCACCTACTAAGCTACCCATGGATTTAATCTGAAACCATGTTCATGGATGCCATCCAGCCGCCCCCCCCCCCCCCCCATACCTTATCAAATTTGGCCTCAACTCCCCTACTCAAATAAGTAAAAAAGGGACTGCTTTGTTAACCAGGGACTTCCAAGAAGCAAAAGTCTGGGGAATTGTAGATCTCTTCCATGACAGGATAATCAGTTTCTTGGCGTAGAACAGGAGGGTGAGAAGAGTTTGTATTTGTATGGTAAATGACAGCCCACTCCCTACCTCTTCCTCCATGCCCACTAACCAGCTTAACACAATGGGGTTGGGATATTACATGTAGATTAATGGAAACTTCACCTCCCTCTTATTGTAAGACACAGGCTAGAGGGGCCTGACACAGCCTGTGACTGGAAGAAATCCACCCACACCATGTTATTTCCACAAAATAATAACGTTTTGATTTCAAATATATATTTGTATGCCAATTTAAAACAGTTTATTCTAACACGTGGCCAGCAGAGGACTAGAAGCTCATCCTGCTTATGTTTCCCTGCAGACAGGCTGGGAAAGAGCTGGGTCATGTGACATCTGTAAATCAATTAGGAAAAGGGAACTTTTTTTTTTATTAAAATAATTACAGTGCCATCATCCACATACAGAAATAGAAGGGACAATGTAAATTAAACAGTGCGTGTTTAGTATCACTTTAATATGACTGCTACTACTAACTACTATGACTGCTACTGCTATTAACAATGATACTTACTATGACTGTTCCTACTAACTATTGCTACTTAATATTATTGCTTCTACTAACTACTGCTACTTACTATGGCCTCATTCACTCAGCAGAGTCCACCAGCTCAGCAGGAGATCTCTCCGTTGATCTCCGCTGAGCTGGCGGATGACAATTCCATCTCTGCTCACTGAGCGGGGAGGGGCCTGTCAGAGCGCCGCTGATTCCTATGGAGGAATCGGACGAAAACGGACAGCATGTCCGTTTTCATAAGATCTCATCCGATCCGCCAGGATGGATGGGAACGTATCGTCATACGTCTAATTTTAGCGGATCGGATGTCAGTGGACAGGGTCACATGGTCACTGAATGGTCCGTCCATGTGAAAGGGGCCTAATTCTGCTACTACTAATTACCACCACTTGCTATGACAGCTGCTGCTACCTACTGCTACTTACTTAGACTGTTTTTTCCACTTATTACTACTACTACTTCTGCTAATTCATGATAATGACCTGTAATTTAACCTATTTCTTATAATTTTAAAGAAATCTTCTGTTTTTGTAGATTGCAATTTGCAATGACTGTTGTCTATGCTGTACACAGGAAAGAAACCTATGAAAACATGCATCTCCTGTAGAAGCACATCCATCCAGTACACTAAGCACAACCAAATATTTGTGGAGATCTAAAGTAAATAGTGCTACTGCAAATGACATGGAGTCGTGGTTTGGCCCAGCCCCTCTCTCTCTCCTCATTGGCTCTCTGACTTTGACAGCAGCGGGAGCCAATGGTGCCCCAATGCTGTCTTAGCTGATGAGGAGAGAGAGTCCCGGCCAGCCGAGACTCTCATGCAACATCGCTGGATGGAGATGGGGCTCAGTTAAGTATTAGGGGGCTGGAGGGATTGCCGCACACAGCAGGTGTTTTATCTCAATGCATAGAATGCATTAAGATAAAAAACCTTCTGACTTTAGAACCACTTTAACGATACTGGCACTATGGTCCAAGCACCAGAATCATCTACTTTGCAAAAACATTGCCTCTTTGCTTTTGTCAGCACCTGCAATTCAGCCTGACCTAGGTTTTAACTGTGTCATGTTCTTGCTTCCCTTCTTGAAAGTGCTCGAAGACTTGACTGCTTAGCTCCAGTTTGCTTAGGAAAATATAGATTTTTGCCAAGGGGTGAAATATGAATCTTGCACCAAGAACAATTTAATTCACCATATCGTCTTTTTCTGGCACTTTCCCTAGCTAGTGGAATCAAGATCAGACCTGTCCGCTAGAAATGTGTTCAGTCCTTGTAGATTTATGCTGCATTACATATGTCCACATTGCCGAGACAAAAGTGGTCAGTTTTTTATGTTGAATACTGGAAACCATGATGCAATTTATGGTGGAACAATTATTTACCAATCAATGGCACTAATCAATAAAGAGAAGCATTGATTACAGTGAACCTGTGCTGCCCTCCCCGGTTGGGCATACATATGCGTCCTTTGCTGCTCCATCGCACTGTTTGGCCGCTAGAAGAAAAATAGGAAGCCCTGTATAGGCTCCAAGTTGCGACCTCATGCTTATACAACTCAAAGTATATATCGCCAGCACACCATGGATCCCCAAAATGGCGTCCAAAAATGTATTAAAGCGATCACATCACAGCAGTAAATTGCAGATGTTGCGGAGCCACACAGGACCCATTTGTCAGGCATGTTTTACTTGACTCATGCTTACACAGATGCTTATTGCCCATCATGTGACAGCACTGCCTAGGTAGCCAATCACCAGTCACTTCAAGTAAGGAGAATGACTCATGTTCCTCACAGTCATAAGCTCTGTGTATTTTTCCTAACAGCCAAACAAAGCAGCAGAAGAGCAAAAGAAAGCAGAATATAAGCACCTGGGGAGTGTGGCAGTTAAAGAAGAACTTCAGCCGGGTGTTTGAAAATTGAAGAAAGAGATACTTACCATCCCAAGAAGACCAGTGTTGTCTTGTCTGCAGCCAAGGCTTCTCAAGGTGGATCTTCCCTTACTGCCATCTTGGATTCAGGAACTGGATGTGACTTCCTGATGACTCTAGGCTGACCCTTACTGCACATGCATTGAGATTGGTCCTGCAGCCTCCTGGGATGTGGGATGTATATTCCAGGAGGCTACAGGCAAGATGGAGGGTAATAAACCTAAAAGTGATGTTAAAGATAGTTTACATACATTTTTTTTTTTAATAACATTTTGATGCTTCTCCTGAGTATGGGGAGCCTAGCCGCGTACGGGGCCCCGAAACCCAAGCACCGCCTTCAGGATTTCTAAGGGTGCAAATTTTTGATTTCACTCCTCACTACCTATCACCGTTTCGAAGGCCATAAAATGCCAAAATAGCACAAAACCCCCCCAAATGACCCCATTTTGGAAAGTAGACACCCCAAGCTATTTGTTGAGAGGCATGGTGAGTATTTTACAGCTCTCATTTGTTTTTGAAAATGAAGAAAGTAAAGAAAAAAAAAAAATTTTTTTCTTTTTTCAATTTTCAAAACTTTGTGACAAAAAGCGAGATCTGCAAAATACTCACAATACCTCTCAGCAAATAGCTTGGGGTGTCTACTTTCCAAAATGGGGTCATTTTGGGGGGTTTTATGCCATCTGGGCATTCCATGGCCTCCGAAACTGTGATTGGCAGTGAGAAGTGAAATAAAAAAATTACACCCTTAGAAAGCCTGAAGGCGGTGATTGGTTTTTGGGGTTCCGTACGCAGCTAGGCTCCCAAAAAGTCCCACACATGTGGTATCCCCGTACTCAGGAGAAGCAACAGAATGTATTTTGGGGTGTATTTCCACATATGCCCATGACATGTTTGAGCAATATATCATTTAGTGACAACTTTTTGTAAAAAAAATATATATATTTTTTTTTTTTCATTATTCAATCTCTTGGGACAAAAAAAAAAATATTTAATGGGCTCAACATTGCTCTCAGCAAATAGCTTGGGGTGTCTACTTTCCAAAATGGGGTCATTTGGGGGGGGTTTGAACTGTCCTGGCATTTTATGCACAACATTTAGAAGCCTATGTCACACGTCACCCACTCTTCTAACCACTTGTAGACAAAGCCCTTTCTGACACTTTTTGTTTACATGAAAACATATTTTTTTTTTGCAAGAAAATTACGTTGAACCCCCAAACACTATATATATTGTTAAAGCAAAGGCCCTACAGATTAAAATGGTGGGTGTTGCATTTTTTTTTTTTTCCACACAGTATTTGCGCAGCGATTTTTCAAACGCATTTTTTGTGGAAAAAATACACTTTTTTTTATTTTAATGCACTAAAACACACTATATTGCTCAAATTTTTGATGAAATAAAAAATATGATCTTAGGCCGAGTACATGGATACCAAACACGACATGCTTTAAAATTGCGCACAAACACGCAGTGGCGACAAACTACATACATTTTTAAAAGCCTTTAAAAGCCTTTACATGATACCACATTAGATTCACGGAGGAGGTCTACTGCTAAAATTACTGCCCTCGATCTGACCTTCGCGGTGATACCTCACATGCATGGTGCAATTGCTGTTTACATATGACGCCAGACCAACGCTTGTGTACGCCTTTGCGCAAGAGAAGGGGGGGCAGGGGTGCTTTTTTTTTTTTTTTTTTGTTTTTTTTTTTATTTATTTAGCTTTTTTATTTTATTTTTAAACTGTTCCTTCCATTTTTTTTCTTTGTTATGATTTTTATTGTTATCTCAGGGAATGTAAATATCCCCTATGATAGCAATAGGCAGTGACAGGTACTCTTTTTTTGAAAAAATTGGGGTCTATTAGACCCTAGATCTTTCCTCTGCCCTCAAAGCATCTGACCACACCAAGATTGGTGTGATAAAATGCTTTCCCAATTTCCCAATGGCGCGGTTTATATCCGGGAGGGGGGACATTCCCTCCCACTGCTTGTAAAAGCAGTCTAGAGGCTAATTACCCGCTAGAATTGCTTTTACATGAAAGCCGATCACTGGCTGAAAAGAATGATACCAAGATGATACCTAAACCTGCAGGCATCATTCTGGTATAACCATTCAAAGTCCAGCAACATACTGGACATATATTGTAATCTTTTTTTTTCATGCAGCCTCTTGGCTGAACGAAAAAAAGAGATTGATTGGTGGGTATGCCCACCATTAGAATACCTCCCTTCATCCACCCACTTCTAATGATGGGCATACATGCACCATTTATATATGCCGATGCATGGGGGCATCCTCCCGCAAAAGTTATGCCGTGTACACACGGTCGGAATTTCGACCGTATGTACGTGGCATTAGGAGCCAATCGCTCCCCCCCCCCTGCTGCCCCCATGCTTCGGCATATATGCTCTTTTTTTTAACTGTGGTGGTGAAATCACCTCCTACAGCGTTGGAGTCGCGGCTTTATGTATCGTGGGAGCAAACGCTGTTGCTGTCAAGATAAATAAATCCGCGTTGCAACTGAATGGCGCACCTGAAAACAAAAAAAATGCTCAACACTAAAACACACAGTAAACAAAATTACATACCTGAAAAGCAAGCATGATAAAACATAATAAAACATAATAAAACATAATAAAACATTGCAGAATAGAATGGAGTAAAAAAAGAGCAACAATAGAGAGAGAATAGAGTGAGAGAGAGAACAATAAAACGACAACTATTTTATTTTTTTTTTTTTTTTTGAGATTCACAGGTAAAAAAGCTCCTGACTGAAGCGACTGAATCAAAACGCTACCACAAAAAAAATGTTAGCGATCGCAGGGATCAGGCCTGACTCTGCGAACGCTGCAGTTATGTGTGCTTAGTGTTTTGTAAGTGACAGTGATCGATCGATACTGCACTTGGGTGGGCTGGGCTGGGCGGAGGGGGAAAACGCAGGTGCTAGCAGGTATCTGGGCTGATCCCGCTAACAATGCGTTTTTTTTTGGAACCCTAAACTGCTGGGACGCTAGTATAGATCTGATCAGATCAGATATTGATCTGTTCAGATACTGTGCCACTAAGGGAGGTGTATGCTTTGTGCGTGGGTGTTTGCGGTACTGGCACTAACCTGGGGCGACGCAGACCTTATTTGACCCTAAAACCTAATTGATATCACCCGCCGGGCGATCAGGGGGTTAAACCGTTATTGGGTAATAAATGGCGGGTGCCCTGACAGTATAAAAAACAAGCTAACTAACCAGCGTCACCCGTAACAGTAATACAAAAAAAAACTGGTTACCTAGCGACACTAATGCAGCGATCAGAAAAAACGATCGCTTAGTGACACTGGCAAAAGGGGGTGAAAGGGTTAACTAGGGGCAATCAGGGGGTTAAACCTTTATTAGGTAATATATGGGGGTACCTGACGCTATATAAAAACCTGACGGGGAACCTAAATAACGAAATAACTAACTGGCTAACCAGCGTCACCAGTGACAGTTATACAGTGATCACTGGTGAAAGGGTTAACTCTAGGGGCAATCAGGGGGTTAAAACCTTTATTTAGGTTGTAATATGGGGGTACCTGACCTATAAACCTATTTATGAACTATATAAACATGGCGGTTACCTAAAAAAAAAAAAATGGTTACCTAGCGACACTAATGCAGCGATCAGAAAAACGATCGCTTAGTGACACTGGCAAAAGGGGGTGAAAGGGTTAACTAGGGGCAATCAGGGGGTTAAAACCTTTATTAGGTAATATATGGGGGTACCTGACGCTATATAAAAACCTGACGGGGAACCTAAATAACGAAATAACTAACTGGCTAACCAGCGTCACCAGTGACAGTTATACTGTGATCACTGGTGAAAGGGTTAACTCTAGGGGCAATCAGGGGGTTTAAAACCTTTATTTAGGTTGTAATATGGGGGTACCTGACCTATAAACCTATTTATGAACCTATATAAACATGGCGGTTACCTAAAAAAAAAAAAATGGTTACCTAGCGACAGCAGTGACACTAATACAGCGATCAGAAAAACGATCGCTTAGTGACACTGGCAAAAGGGGGTGAAAGGGTTACCTGGGGGGCAATCAAGGGGTTAAACCTTTATTAGGGGGGGGGTGGGGGGCTACCTTGGACCTAAAACTAACTGCCCTGACAGTTATTACAGTCACACTGACACTAAATGCAGTGATCAGTAAAAAAATGATCACTGCAATTAGTGACACTGTGACTGGGGGGGGAGGGGGTGATCTGGGGGGTGATCAGGGGGTGACAGGGGGGTGTTTTGTGTGCCACCACTGGCCGTCCCCTCATCCCGGATCGCTCCTTAAGGAGCGATCGCGAGGGGGTGGCCAGAAACCACTGGCCGTCCCCTCATCCCGGATCGCTCCTGAAGCGATCCCGACCGTCCCCGCCGGCCGGGGGGGGTGCCGACGTTTTTTTTTTAATAGTTTTACATACATTTTTTTTTTTAACAAACATGTCATTCCTACCTGCTCTGTACAATGGTTTTGCACAAAGCAGCCCCAATCCTCCTCTTCTCCATTCCTGGCCCCTCACTACTGCCAAGTGCACCCAGGACATGCAGCTAGCTCCTGAGCCAGTGCTCTGCATATCCATTCACATACAGAGCCACGGCTCAGGCCCTGCCCTCTCTCTCTTTTCATTGGCTCACTGACTGTGATTGATAACAGCGGGAGCCAATGGCTCCCACTGCTGTCTCAGCCAATGAGGAGAGAGAATACCCGGGAGCTGAGGCTCTTGTGCACATGGTTGGATCACCATGGGGCCCAGGTAAGTATTAAGGGGGTTGCTGTACAGAGAAGGTTTTTAACCTTCATGCATAGAATGCATCGAGTCCACGGCACGCTCCCGCGGCAAACGGCAGGCGCTTGCCCGCTATCCTCCTTGCACAGACCGACGTACAGGTACATTGGTTCGCGCAGGAGAGCCAACCTGCCACAGTGTATCTACGTGAGCTGGCCGGCTAGTGGTTAAAGAAACACAAAGAAACAGGCAAGTTTAAGACTGTAGATGCAGTGGTCGACCAAGGAAACTTAATGCAGCAGATGAAACTCGCACCATGCTTACTTCCCTTCAACTTCGAAAGATGTCCAGAAGTGCCATTAGCACAGAACTGGAGGAAACCAGTGGGACCCAGGTATACACATTTACTGTCTAGAGAAGTCTAACTATAAGTGGTCTTCATGGTAGAATTGTAGCCAAAAAGCCATCCGATTTTATACAAGGCTAAGCGACTCAACTATGCATGAAGACATAGGTGCAGAAAAATGGCAGCAGGTGCTCTGGACTGTTGAATCAACATTTTAAATATTTGGCTGTAGCAGGAGGCAGTTTGTTAATCGAAGGGATGGAGAGCGGTACAATAATGAGTGAAGTATGATGGAGGTTATTTGCAAGTTTGGGGCTGAATTTCTACAAATCGAGTTGGAGATTTGGTCAGGATCAATGGTGTCCTCCGTGTTGAGAAATACGGGCAGATGCTTCTTCATCATGCCATACCATCAGGGAAGCATGTGATTGACCCCAAATGTATTCTGCAACAGATTGGCCCCAAATATACAGCCAATGTTAATAAGAACTATCTTGGCCTGGTCATGATCACCGCCATTACTAGTAACAAAAAAAAATAATAATAATAAAAATACCATAAATCTATGCCCTATTTTGTAGACACTATAACTTTTGCGCAAACCAATCAATATACAATATATGGTTTTCTTTTATTTATAGTGCAAAAAGTAAAAACCGCAGAGGTGATGAAAGGGTACATCGTCGCACGACGGTCCAATTGTCAGTTAAAGCGACACAGTGCCATATCACAAAAAATGGCCTGGTCATTGAGAAGCCAAATCTTCCGGGGCTGAAGTGGTTAAACAGTCCTTGGTTTTTGGAGCAGGTACCTTCCCCTGCTAGCAGGCTTTCAGGCAGGACACTGCCGTGCACTTTTACCACTGCACACCAAACCACCATCCTGTCAGGGCTGGGCTCAGCCCTTTCTTCTCTGAACTGTCAGCTAATTGCCAGCTCCTATCTCTCCACAGGGACTCACCTGTTGATGATATCCTGCTTGTCAGTCCTGCCTTCTTAAGCTGTCCAACCCAGATGATCTCTGCCTTCGCCTTGGTCAACATCACAGAGACTATCTCCTGTGTTCCTGTTAAAGACTTTCTTGGCTGACATTCCTTCTGGCTTCAGATCCTGCTTTGCTGTTCCACTACGCTGATGGCTTCCTGACTTTCTGCCTTGTTTGACCATCCGTTCCGGTTACCGAACTTTGACTATGTTTGTTCTATTTACTTTTATTATTTAACAAGTGTGATTTAACTGTACTTCTGTCTCGGTCTGATTCATGGTTGCTGACCGTTGGCGAAGGCCATGAATTCAGAAGATGCAGTCAATCAACTTATTGGTAATATTTTTTTTTCCAGATTGGATGAGCAGGATCACTGCATGGATCAGTATGCCATGGCAATACAAACGCTCCTGAGTCTCACGGCTTACCTCCCACTGTGTTGCAAGCCATCCCTGCTGCTGCTCCAGTCTCTGTGCAGGCACTCGCCTTGAGTATTACCTCTGTAAGAGGTATGTCTGGTTCCACTCCGCTTACCCAGCGATTTGGGGGTGATCCAGTCCAATGCAGAGGGTTTCTCAACCAGGTTGAGATATACTTTGAGATGCTGCCCGCCGTTTTTCCCACGGACAGAAGCAAAGTAGGTTTTGTGATATCTTTGCTTTCTGAGAGGGACTTGGCCTGGGCAAACCCTCTATGGAAGACTCAAAAAACGGTTGTCTTAAGTTACCCTGAGTTTGAGGTTTCCTTTAAAAGGGTATTTGATGTTCCTGCATGCTCCGCTTCTGCTGACAAGTGCCTCATGTCCATCAAGCAGAGTACGAGAACTGTTACTGATTACGCCATTGAATTCCGTTCTCTAGGCAGCAGAGGTTGCTTGGAACAATGAGGCCCTCATGGCTGCTTTTTTTCATGGTCTCTCGGGTACCATCAAGGATGAGATTGCAGCCAGATCTACCCACTGAGCTAGAGAAGTTGATCACGTTTGCCATCCTCATTGACTCCAGACTCAGAGAAAGACTTTATTTTAAGGAGCGCTTGCGGAAACCTCCTGTACATTTGTCTCCGAGCTTTGCAGTCCCACCCTTGCCTCCCTCACCTCCCATGCCTCCTGGTACCGAGTTGGTCAATGAAGTGGAACCTATGCAGTTGGGCTTCACATGTCTCTCTGCGGATGAGAGAACCCTTAGGAGGAGGGAAAGATTGTGCCTTTAATGTGGCCAGGCAGGTCACTTTTGAAGTCTTGTCCTACCCGTCCAGGGAATGCCCGAACCTTGAGGTCCTGTCACAGACAGACCTTAGGTGGCGCTGTTTTGTCCCCAGTTATCTAGAAGGATAAGCCCCTGGTTTCGGTTACCCTTTCTTGGGCTGAGTTGTCCGTCGAGATACAGGCTCTAATCGACTCTGGGGCTGCAGGCCTGTTTATTGATGCTGCCTTTGTATCGAAGTACTAGATTCCACTGCAGATGCGTGACACTCCGCTTGCCATTGAGACTCTTGACGGGAGACCTCTACAGCCTGCCCATGTGACTCATGAGACTGTTTCATTGTCCATGGCCGTAGGGGCTCTTTACCATGAGATTATCCAATTGGTTACAGAGGCACAACCCCTCTTTTGATTGGCTCCGTGCTGAGGTTCTCTCCTGGTCATCACAATGCAGTAAGACATGCTTCCAGAAGGTAGCCAAGGTTCTGTGCACCTCTTCACTCTCCTCCCTGCCGGAGGAGTACCACGATTTTATTGATACCTTTGACAAAGGTCAAGCTGATAGTTTGCCTCCACACCGGCCGCAATTGACCTTCAACCTGGTGCCATATCCCCTCGTGGCCGGGTTTACCCTTTGTCGGTCTTGGCGGATAGGGCCATGGAGGAGTATGTTGCAGATGCACTTTCTCAAAGTTTCATTCGCAATGCCTCGTCTTCTGCTGGTACTGGTTTCTTCTTTGTGAAGAAGAGGAGTGGTGAACTGAGACCTTGTATTGATTATAGGGGTCTCAATCCGTTGATTACAGAGTTATTTGACCGCCTCAAGGGAGCAACGGTTTTCACGAAGCTTGATTTGAGAGGGGCATACAATCTTGTGAGGATTAAGGAGGGCGACGAGTGGAAAACTGCGTTTAATACCAGAACAGGCCATTATGAGTACCTTATGCCTTTTGGCCTTTGTAACGCTCTGGCAGTTTTCCAGGAATTTATTACTGATGTCCTCCGAGATTTGTTGCAGTTGTGTGGTGGTTTATCTTGACGATATCCCTGGAGAGCCACCACACAGATGTTTGTTGCGTGCTTCAGAAACTAAGAGAGAACAATCTCTATTGTAAATTGGAGAAGTGCGAGGGGGCGCACAAAGCAGGAAAGAAGCAGCGGCTAAGAGCTCGGTGAGTGACAGAGAATAATGACGCTTCCCCGGGGCTATTCAGGCACCTTTCTTTCCCGATTTTTTTTTTTTTTTTTCTTCACACCTCCGGGGGAACAATCAGCGCATGCCGGGACCAAAAATTGCCCTAATAAACCGGCTCAAAGGTCTCTAACAACCTACCTGCTTTGGGTGGGTGAGCAGAGCAAGATGGCGCCCGGACGGAAAAGACACCAGCACACTCCATGGGAGAATGTGAATACTCACTGCAGCTCACTAAAGCTGATCTCGATGAGAGCCTCACCACAATGTATGATAAAATTGCTCATAAATTTCATTCAGAGCTGCACAAATCCACCAGCACTTTGTCCTTGGGGATTGTAACTCTGGGTAACAGGACTGATTTATTAGAAACCAAACATGATGAGCTTACCCTGGCTTATTCATCTCTTAGGAAGGATCATGAATCTCTTTTGGGGACTGTGTTGCAACTCCAAAAGGCAATCTTTTGTACTGAAATCTCCCCTCTGTGGTCGAAAAAACAGTTTTCTCTCTAGCAGTCTTAATCAACGGGATTTGCCAATACCCCTTAGTAAGGTCTAATGTAGTAATATATCTGGCTGGACCTAGTCTCTCAATAAGCTCATCTCCCCAGGGCATTGGGTAGGCATCAAACCTTGAAACTTCATTAAGTTTCCGGAAATCATTGCAGAATTGCAGAGTCCCGTTGGGCTTCAGTACCAACACAATCAGGCTTGACCACTCATTCTGTGATTCTTCAGTGATCTCCAGGCCTAACATCTTCCTCACTTCCTCCAAAACGGCCTTCCTTGGGCCTCTGGGATGCGGTAGGGCTAGACAAAATCCCTGGTTCTGTGATAATATTGTGCTCTATGACACTAGTTAGACCTTAGCTGTTTAATCCGGAACAGCTTGCACACCTCGGCCATAACCCTCAACATAGACGTAGTGCCCTGGTCCGTGAGTATTTCCTTAGGAAAACCAGTCAGTGTAAACAACTCCTTATAGCTAATAGCCTTAGAGGAGGTATTCCGCAGGGGTAGCATCTCAGGATATCGGGTGGCATTGCTGAGGATCACCAGTATGTAGGAGTGACCTCGAGCAGACTTAACCAAGGGACCCACTATATCCATGGCTATCCTTTTGAATGGGACCTCAATTATGGGCAGATTGACAAAAGGGCTCCAAGTGGGTCACCAGAGTGGTCAACTGATAGGTGGGACAAGAGGTACAGTATCCCCTTACCTCTGCTTTCAGACCTGGTCTGTGATCCGTGCCTCCGTCTTCTCAATTCCCAGGTGTCCCCCTAAAACATCGTCATGGGTCAGGTCCAGAACCTTTCGTCAATACTGTACGGTTACCAACAATTGTTCTACCACATTTTCTCTCGCTTTGTTAACCCGGTAGAGCAATTCATTACATACTGCGAAGTGTAGCCATCGCTCATTCGCACCTGGCTGCAGGCATTTTTTTACTGTTTCCCCCCAGGTCATGCATTTGAGACCTGGGTGGCCGATCTGGACGATACTTCCATTGGTGCACTCGTTGGGCCAGAATGGCTGTAGTCACCCCCAGACGAGGCAGAATTTCTGCCTTTAGCTTTTGATATTCTTAAGAGTCATCCGGTGGCAGGTCGAAGTAGGCTTTTTGAGGATCTCCGGTGAGGAAAGAAGCAATGAGGCCAGCCCACTGGTCCTGGGGCCACCCTTCTCTCTCTGCCACCCTCTCAAATGTTGCAAGAAATACCTCTACATCATCACTCAGGGACAACTTCTGCAGAAAATGGCCAATCTGGACAATTTATCTTGTGCGCTTATAAGACCGCTGCGCAAATACGGTGTGACAAAGTATTGCAACGACTGCCATTTTATTCACTAGGGTGTTAGAACCCCCAAACATTATATATATTTTTTCTAAGTAATTTTCTAGCAAAAAAAGTTTTTAACTTGTAAACACCAAATCTCAGAAAGAGGCTCGGTACTTAACCACTTCAATACAGGACACTTGTACACCTTCCTGCCCAGGACAATTTTGCGCTTTCAGCGCTGTCGCATTTTGAATGACAATTGCGCAGTCATGCTACACTGTACCCAAACTAAATTTTTATAATTTTGTTCCCACAAATAGAGCTTTCTTTTGGTGGTATTTGATCACCTTTGCGGTTTTTATTTTTTGCTAAACAAATAAAAAAAGACAGAAAATTTTGAAAAAAATAAAAGTTTTGGTTTTGTTTCTGTTATAAAATTTTGTAAATAAGTACGTTTTCTCTTTCACTGATGGGCACTGATAAGGCGGCACCAATGAGGTGGCACCAATGAGCGGGCACATGTGTATGCGGCACTGATGGGCACTGGTAGGTGGCACTGATATGCAGCACTGATGGGCATTGACAGGCAGCACTGGTGGGCATTGCTGGGCACTGAAGGGATGAAAAGATGAGTCATTATGGGTGGCATTAATAGGCGGCACTGCTGGGCATCCCTGGTGGCAGTGGTAGGCATTGTCAGTGGGCACTGATTGGCAGCGGCCTGGGCATTGATTGGCAGCTGCCTGCATTTCCCTGGGGGTCTAGGGGGGGTGCATACCTGGTGGTCCAGTGTGGTGGCGTCCCTGGTGGTCCTGGGCGGGATCCAAGGGGGGGCTGCACTGATAAACAATCAGCACAGACCCCCCCCCTGTCAGGAGAGCCGCGATCGGCTCTCCTCTACTCGCGTCTGTCAGACGCGGGTGAGGAAAAGCCGATCACCGACTCTTGCTATTTACATCGTGATCAGACGTGATTGGACCTAGATCGGGTTTGCGGGGTGTCAGACTGACACACCGCAACAACGATCACCGCTTAATATCCTGAGGACGTCATATGACGCCCAGTCAGGATATTGAATTCACTTTGCCACCGTCATTCTGCTAAATGGTGGGCGGCTTAAGTGGTTAAGCTTTGACAATAAAACCTAGAAGCTGATTGGTTACTATGCACAGCTGTACCAGATTCTGTGTGCATCAGTTTTAGTAAATCTCCCCCCAATGTGTATAAAATAACATTGTTTTTAACAAAGGTGAGGATACATACAGGGGGAAACAGACTGGTGTGAGGCGCTACAGGTAGCAGCATGCCTTCCTCACAGGGGGCTCAGAGGCCCCACCCACTCCTCATAACCACTAAACAATTACCTGCTTCTAGAGTCCCTTTTAGTCACTGAAAAAACTCCCCAGCAATGAGATCCCTGGGTTGGGAGCTGCCAGCCAATGAGGCGCGCAAGTGGGGCAGGACATTTCACGACCAAGGTGTAGCTGCAATCGCGTTGCTAGGATACGGTATACAGGAACTGGGTGGGCTGGGCGGATCAGGTGACCAGATCCTGGGTTGCGGTATAGTCGGTGTCAGAAGCTGGTGGTGCAGGAAGGTTGTGATCTAATCATCGCATGACTGCAAACGACAAGATTCCTGAGCCATGCAGTAGATCCTGTTGACATACTGTAACCATTTGTTACAAATCTTTTAGTCACAAGAAAAATAATATTTTCCTAGAATTACAAGTCTCCTCTGTTAGGGTTAATCATTGACTTCTTTTACAAGGACATTTTTGGGCAGCTATGTGAATATCAACTTGTTTTTAAAGTAGAAATGACTCCCATAGGAAGGTTGGAGCATATACTGTATATTTCTATTTCAAGGCCTGGTCTTGGTATTTCCTATTAGTCCTTATCTTGTAGAAAATCTAGCTGTTTCTGGAACATCATCTATTTTCTCTTGAGTCCCACAGGCTATTCTTGGATGTTCAAGAGGAAGATTTACTGTGTATTACTATGTTAAATGAACAATCACCCAAAACTGACATTTCACTTTTTTGTATGTGTTGGAGACCATTTAACAGCTTATGTCTCTTTTGCATTTCATAAAGTCAAGCACTGATACTCTTCTCTCTCCTCCACTTTTTTTCTAGTGTCTCTTTAATGTGGTGGGTTTCCTCACCGACCAGTAGATGTGAAAGATGGTGTGCCAAAGCTTGATATTAAATAATATCTTCTAAAGTGACAGTAAATGATCTCATAAAACTAAAATAAGCAAGAGAGAGGCAGACATCACATAAGTCTACCATAAAAATGGCTATACTCACAACGTATATGATACATTAATAGAGCATGCAGGGAGGAGGCAGTCAGGAGGGAGAAACGGCTCCCTCGCCTGTTGCCCAGGATACAGGATGAAGGGATCCTGGTCATTCTGGTGGCTCCGGTTTGGCCTCTGAGTGTCTGGAATGTCGATATGGTAAAGTTGTGTGGCAGCTGTCCCCGCAGGAAGATCTCCTGTCCCAAGGACCAATCTTCCATCCTACTTTACTGTCACTGGCATTGACGGCTGGACTATTGAAAACTATGTTCAGAGAGATAGGGTCTTGCTGGTGACTCCTATCATGCTGAAGGCATATAAATACACTTACAGGGGGATTTGTCATACCTGGAAGGCCTACATTTCTTAGCGTGAGGCTGCGAGCTAGCACTGCCTTTCTTTCTCAGTAACTTGGGTTTTTGACTTTTTTTCAATGTAGAGTGAGGCAGAAAGTTACCTTGAGCACCATTAATGATCAGCTTTCTGCTCCTGTAATTTTCTTTTAATGTCCTCTGGCCGCACACTCTATTAGTTTGTACTTTTATTCAAGGAGTTCAACATTTGGCTCCTCCTGAGCAGTCTTTGTTGCTGCCATGGGACCTGAAGCTGGTTCTGTTGTAAAAGCTTCCCTTTGAGAACATTAGGGAGATTTTCTTGCTTGCTTTCTTCCAGAAGGTCACCATTTTGGCTGCAATAATTTCTGCATGATGTGTCGGAGCTGGTGGCCTTGTCCTGTAAGTCTCCCCTTTGGGTTTTACACAGAGATAAGGTAGTTCTCCATCAGCGTCCCTCTTTCCTGCCAAGTTGGTGTCTGATTTTCACCTTTTTTTTTATCACCTTGTTTTTAACATTCTAAGGTGGTTGCGCTGCACTCACTGGATGTGGCCAGGGCAGTTTGTATGCACCTGTCTGCTATGGCTTCCTTCAGGAGGTCAGACTCTCTTTTTGTGATTGCAGAAGGCCCATGAAATGGCCTGGTGGCCTCACCTGCCACAATTTGTTGCTGGATCAGGTAGGCAGTTGCTCCGGTTTACGCCTTCCCTGTCACAGCACACTCTACCAGTGCAATTTAGTGTCTCATGGGCATTCCGACAGTAGGCATTTGTGTCTCAAGTTTGCAAGGCGGCTACCTGGTTGTCTGTGCACACCTTTACCATGTTTTACAAAGTTGATGTTTTGGCTTAAGGGTTTTGCAGGCCACTGTTTAAAGTTCTTGCTCCTCTTCTGGATTGTTCTTGGTGGTTGTTGCATATTCTTACTGGTTTCCCACCCTTTTTTTGAAGCACTGCTTTGGGACATCCCTATAGTCAAAACTATGAAGAGTCGGTGTCCATCAATGAATGAAAGAGAAAACAGGATTTCTGTTACTTCCCATAAAATTCACCCACCCCTCCTTTGTTTTCTTATATGCTTGGTGACTAACCTGAGCTGCCTATAGCAGAGATGGAGTTTACTACCAGCTAACACTGGCCATAGGCGGTGCTCAGCTTCTTTTTTCTGCCTAGAGTCCTACTCTGTAGGGGGCAGTAAACTCTATGGTCAAGAATATGATGAGGCTGAGTCCGTCAATAAATGAAAGAAATATGGATTTCTTGGTAAGAAAAAAAAAAAAAAATCCTGTTATTCCAAAAATAATTTGTATACAGTAGATCCCATACTTAATGACCCTGTAATCTATTTGAGGGCAAGACTATCATCTGGATGGTGGTGGAATGTTTTAGCAAGATGGACCATTTTGTGGTATTACCCTAGCTGACTTCTGCCAAAAACAGTCCACCCTTTTCAGAATGCCTTCAGTTCTTTGGCACATATCACTTGCAATCTAATGGATAAACGAAAGCGCTGACCATTCCCTAGAAGGCTTCCTCCACTGCTTTGTCTCTGACAAGCAAACCTAATGGGCCTCTTTCCTCACATGGGCAGAATTTGCCTATAACAATTAGATACTTTCCTCTCCTGTTTATGACCACCATCCATCCCAAGTTCTGCTGTTTTTCTTCTCACATTTTTATTTTGCTAGCGGTCAGCAGGTTTGTGAACCGTTTTTCTGCCATTTGGAAATTCAATGTGTCTGTTTCTCAGAAAGCTTCTCTTGTTAACCGATGTTTGGCTACTTACAATTTCAAGGTTGGCGATTTGACGTGGCTGTCCACTCACCATATCTAAATTAAAGTGATAGTAAACACTTCCAATAGCCCACTGAAGTGACTAGCCTCAGGTGATTGATGCAGATTCTCCCACATAAGCTGTATATGTTTATCTCAGCCCTTTTTCAGAAGCTGTTGGCTTCTGTTACCTTTCCGCACAGTACGGATGTGTTTGCGCTGATTAGAGAAGTGAGAGGAGGTGGCAGCTTGATACTTCTTTGTGCAGTTACTCTGGCTCTATAAGCCTGGTACACACTATGAGCTTATCGGACAAATGATTTCCCGTTTTATTTTTATTTGTATGCTAGGCTCCTTGTAAAAAATGAAGAGGTTACAAAAGTCCTCGTACGACTGAATAAATATTCATCAGTGATATAATGTATTGTGTTGTATTTGTATTGTATTTTTGGACGAAAACTGTACTGATTAGACGAAAATCGTACAATCTGGTATCGTACTAGAATTTTTTTGTTGTTTTGTCCCTTCGGATAATTTCAGACGAACTGTCGTGATCGGCTCTCGAAAGTTGTACGAACAATCAGATTATCGTTCGATTGCTTTAAAAGCGGTATTTTTCGTCCGATTTTCTGATCATGTGTTTTGACTTTGATCATGGCTTTGATGTGAGTGCATTTAATCAATAAAAAATGGTTGTATGGCTTACACTATGAGGTTTTCTTCTGTTTTTTTAGTTTAACTTTGGTTGAAAATGGAATATCCTGTCACCTGCTGTGAATACCTGTATATCAGATACATACCTTGCCATCTCGGATCCCAGATTGTTTTGAGGCTTCATTGGCCCTTGTAATAAGAGCCTAGTTTTAAAATGGTTCTAAAAGCTCAAGGTTTTTTTACCTTCATGCAAGCTATGCATGAAGGTAAAAAAATATTGTGTGTGCAGAAGCCCCCCCAGCCCCTCCTAATACTTACCTGAGCTCCTTCTTGATCCAGCGATGTGCACAAGATCATCGGCTCTCCGGGACTCTCCCTCCTTATTGCCCGAGGCAGGAGCCATTGGCTCCCACTACTGTCAATCACAGCCAGTGAGCCAATGAGGCTTGCGAGGAGAGCAGGGCCAAACCACAGGGAGCAGGCCGAGCCACGTGTAGCGTGCCTGCTTGGGTGCCCCCATTGCAAGCTGCTTGCTCTGGGGGCACTCGCCAGGAGGGAGGGGCTAGGAGCATCAGCATGGGACCTGAGTAGTGGAGGATCGGGGCTGCACTGTGCAAAACCACTGCACAGAGCAGGTTAAGTATGACATGTTTATTATTTTTTATTTTTTTAAATTGTCTTTAAAGGAGTTGTAAACCCTCAAGGTTTTTTCACCTTAATGTATTCTTTGCATTAAGGTGAAAAACCTTCTGTAGTGCAGCAGCCCCCCGGAGCCCCCCTTTTACTTATTTGAACCTGGTCATTCCAGCGATGGAGACGAGCACCGCAATTCCGGCCGCTGACAGATTGGACACTTTTGACACATTTTTGGGACCAATTTATACAGTGATCATTGCTATAAAAATGCACTGATTACTGTGTAAATGTTACTGGTGGGGAAGGGGTTAACACTAGGGGGCGATCAAGGGTGTTAAATGTGTTCCCTTGTGTTTCTTACTGTGGGAGGGGGGAGGGGGTGGGACTGACTGGGGGAGGAGACATATTGCTGTTCCTACTTACTAGGAACAAACAATCTGTCTCCTCTCCCCTGACAGAACAGTGCGTTTTTATACACAATAACTTATTCTTAAGAAATCTTTGTACAGTTTGGACTTTTGGTTTTATGGTATAGAATGGTTCTGTGTGTGACCCATCTAGTTTCTTTGTGATCATTGTCAGCGGAACTGAAAATGATGGTAAAAAACTAAACTTTAAGGTTGTCATGGTTGTCAGAAAAATAATTTAGGCTGCTATCTAAGACTGCTATGAGGGACTTCTCTTCAGTTTGGAGAAAGTTTCTCCTACTGCAGTGCTTCCAAGACAGGAAATGAAAGGGAACCCTACCAAAAGAAGGGACCTAAAAAAATAAAAAAATAAAAAAATAAAAAAAATAAACCTAACAACTACAGTGCATCCGGAAAGTATTCACAGTGCTTCACTTTTTCCACATTTGTTACAACTTTATTCCAAAATTAGTTTTCTCAAGATTCTGCAAACATGACCCCACAATGACAACATGAAAGAAGTTTGTTTTGAAATCTTTTCAAATTTATTAAAAATAAAAAAAATCACATGTGCATAAGGGCTCTTTCACACGGGCGGACTGTATGTCTGTATTTCATCCATCCTATTCGGATGAAATACGGACATACATGCATCCCTATGGGATAGCGGGTGTCAGCGGATTAACATCCGCTGACACCCGATATCGTCCGTGTCCGCTATGGTCCGATTCTGCAGACGGAGGAAAACCCTATTTTTCCATCCGTCTGCAGAGCGGATCGGATGAACACGGACAGACGGTCCGTGTTCATCCGATTCCCCATAGAGGAGAGCGAAGTGTGCAGGGACCGCCCTGTCATCTGCCGGCTCAGCGGGAATCAGCGTTGCGATCCCCGCTGAGCAGCGGATGTTCACGGGGCGGATCATTACGGATCCGCCCCGTGTGAACGAGCCCTAAGTATTCGAAGCCTTTTAAACTTTGTTAAATCACCGTTGTCAGATCACTGCCCCCTGCTTTCTGCTGCTGAGATGCTGTGTAAAATGTATGTTTTGGAAGACTGTAAAGGAGAGAGGGCCGAAGATAGATAAACGTATGAATTTGTTTAATCTCTGTATCATCTGAGGCTAGTCACTTCACTGGGTATATGTAAGGTTTTACAACCACTTTGACCACCTCAGTGTTTCTTTATTTCAAAAAAATAAAAATCTTTCCAAAAAGGGGTCATTTTGGGGAATTCATACTGTCCTTACATTTTTATTGGATATGTTTTATAACCACTTCAGCCCCGGACCAATTGGCAGCCAAAGGACCAGGCCCCTTTTTGCGATTCGGCACTGCGCCGCTTTAACTGACAATTGCGCGGTCGTGCGACGTGGCTCCAAAACAAAAATTGGCGTCCTTTTTTTCCCACAAATAGAGCTTTCTTTTGGTGGTATTTGATTGCCCCTGCGGTTTTTATTTTTTGCGCTATAAACAAAAATAGAGCGACAATTTTGAAAAAAATGCAATATTTTTTGCTTTTTGCTATAATAAATATCCCCAAAAAAGATATAAAAAAACATTTTTTTTCCTCAGTTTAGGCCGATACGTATTCTTCTACATATATTTGGTAAAAAAAATCGCAATTAGAGATTATTGATTGGTTTGCGCAAAAGTTATAGCATTTACAAAATAGGGGATAGTTTTATAGCATTTTCATTAATATTTTTTTTTTTTTTTACTAGTAATGGCGGCGATCAGCGATTTTTATTGTGACTGCGACATTATGGCGGACACATCGGACATTTTTGACACATTTTTGGGACCATTGTCATTTATACAGCAATCAATGCTATTTAAATGCATTGATTCCTGTATAAATGACAGTTGTAGTGAAAGAGTTAACCACTAGGGGGAGGGGAGGGGTTATGGGCTCTGACTTGTGTGTGTTTTTTTACATTAGGGGGCGGGGCTGACGTCTGACGTCATTGATCGGCTTTCCTGATGACCGGGAACAGCCAATCAATGACAGGCAGGAGTAGGAAGCGCGGGGAGAGGTTTGTTTACACAAACCTCTCCCCGTTCTCCAGCTCCGTAACCCGATCGCGGGACACCAGCGGCGATCGGGTCCGCTGGTCCCGCGGCGCGACCCACGGGCAGGCATTTAAAGGGCCACGTACAGGTACGTGGTTTTGCCTGCCCATGCCATTCTGTAGACGTATATCTACATGAGGCGGTCGGGAAACGGTTAACAGAAAGTAAGAAAACATTTTGTTTTCAACATTTTTGGTCGGTTTTTCCTTTTTATATTGTAAAAATAGCCCTGTGGTTATTAACCTCTTCTCGTTCTGGGTGGACGTCATATGACGGCCGCCCATAATGACCACTCTCCTGTTGTTAGGACACGGCGCAACCCCGATCTCTGTAAAGAGCTGTGTCCGCGGCTCTTTAATCATGTGATCAGCTGTGTCCAATCACAGCTGGTCACATGTAAACACGGAGATGCCGTAATCAGCGCTCCTCGCCTCAAACTGACAGAGTAAGGAGAGGAGAGCCGATCAGCAGCATCTCCTCACAGAGGACATCTAGGAATATAATTGGGGTACTGATCATCAGTGCCCTGATTACAATTAAGTACCACCAGTGCCATAACTGTGTGCCCACCACTGCCAGTGCCAATCTGTGCCCACAATTGCTAGCAATCAGTGGCCATTAGTGGTGCCAGTCAGTGCTGGCTATCGGCGCTGCCCATCAATGCCCATCACTGCTGCCCATCAATGCTCATCACTGCTGCTCATCAATGCCACCCATCAATGCTCATCAGGGCCCCCCACCAGTGCCGCCTATCTGTGCCCACCAGTGCCTCCTATCTGTGCCTAGTGCCCACCAGTGCTTCCTATCAGTACCCATAAGTGTGGCATATTCGTGCCTTCTCATCAGTGCCCATAAGTGCCACCTCATCAGTGCCCATAAGTGAAGGAGAAAAATAACTTATTTACAAAATTGACTGACAGAAACTAAGAAAACTAATTTAAAAAGGGCTGAAAATGGCCTGGGCAGGAAGGGGGTGTTAAGTGCCCTGTATTGTGGTGGTTAAATACTCCCAAAGGAAAGCTCTACCTATCTCCAAAAGTGACATCAAATTAATTTGGGTACAGTGTTGCATGACAGTGTAATTGTCGGTCAAACTGTCACAGTGCAGAATACGTAATGATGGCCTGGTAATGAAAGAGGTGTAAAATGCAGATACTGAGGTGGTTAAAGTGTCTCATGTTTTGATTTTGTAAGAATGGGATGAGTTACAAATGAGGCTTATGTTTTCTTCTTTCTGTCTTTTATTTTTGTCTTCTGCATTCCTTGATGGTGACCCATGAAAATCACTCTTTTGGCTCCTCTTGTTCCACTGGCCCGTGGCCTGCTATGAACTTTAATGTAATACAGAAGTCCTAATGTGTCTTCTACTTTAAATGAGAGAAAGCAAGGGAGAGTATTTATTTTAACACAGGCTGCAATATGGAAATTGGATGATGTGTGGGCGGAGGCACAGTAAATTAAAAAAATGTTTTAGTCCCAAATCTGCACCAAAAACTCCCACAGAATAATGTTCCATTACTTCAAATTTCTTTTTTTTTTCAAATTATTAAATGTGTTTTTCTTTGTGTTAACGTATACGGGTATGTCTTGGTATATTTTCCATAATTGTTCCAAATAGGATTGCCTCCAAAAGAACTAGGGCATGCATGCCACTCGTTAGGGGTAAGTGTACGTAAAGCCAACATTTTTTTTTTTTTGCTATTTTTTGATAGAATTGGGAAGCGTTAAAACCCTTTTTAGGTTATATTTTGCTACCTCTCTTCATCTATGGATATTTCACTTCCTATAATGGAGATGAAACCGAAAATAAGAGGAAATCTCTAAAAGGGAATGGAATTCCCATCTTACAGAGTTGCCATTTGTAGAGATGCCCCCATTTGAAGCATTTACCCTCATTTTCTGCTTTGGTTACAACCCTAAAATTTAGTCTCAGTGGCAGTGATCACAGGGCAAAGTGACGACAAGTGTAATCTCACTAGAGGGCACACAGACAGCAATACAAACTTTAATAGAGGGTCTAACCCATCCCTACTCTATCCAAAACTCAAAAAAAAGTGTTTTGCTCTTAATTAAAAAAAAAAAAAAAAAAAATATATAGTGTGTTTATTCATACCCCTTGAATTTTTTTTCTTCATTTTGTCATGCTACAACCAAAAATGTAAATGTATTGTATTGGGATTTTATGTGAAAGATCAAAGTGGCACATAATTGTGAAGTGGAAGGAAATAATAAATGGTTCTTACTTTTTTTTACAAATGCATATCTGAAAAGTGTGGCGTGCATTTTTATTAAGCCCCCTGTACTCTGATACCCCTAACTAAAATCTAGTGGAACCAATTCCAGTCTAGTGGAACTAAATTGCCTTCACCTAATTAGTAAATAGAGTCCACCTGTGTGTAATTTATTCTCAGTATAAACACAGCTGTTCTGTGAAGCCCTCAGAGGTTTGTTAGAGAATCTTAGTGAACACACAGCATTATGGAGGCCAAGGAACACACCGGGCAGGTCAGGGATAAAGTCTCCCAAGCTTTGGACATCTCAGGAAGCACTGTTCAATCCATCATCCGAAAATGGAAAGAGTATGTTACAACTGCAAACCTATCAAGACAATGCCGTCCACCTAAACTGACAGGCCGGACAAGGAGAGCATTAATCTGAGAAACAGCTAAGTGGCCCATGGTAACTCTGGAGGAGCTGCAGAGGTCCACAGCTCAAAGGGAAAATCTGTCCACAGGACAACTATTAGTCGTACACTCCACAAATCTGGTCTTTATGGAAGTGAAGAAAGTCATTATTGAAAGAAAGCCATAAGAAGTCCCTTTTGCAGTTTGCGAGAAGCCATGTGGGGGGCACAGCAAACATGTGGAGGAAGGTACTCTCTTCAGATGAGACCTAAACTTAACTTTTTGGCCTTAAAGCAAAATGCTATTTTTGGAGGAAAACTAACACTGCACATCACCCTGAACACACGATTTCAGCAGAGACAGGGAAGCTGGTCAGAGTTTATGAGAAGATGGATGGAGCCAAATACAGGGCAATCTTAGAAGAAAACCTGTTAGAGTTTGCAAAAGACTTGAGACTGGGGAGGAGGTTCACCTTCCAGGAGGACAACGACCCTAAACATACAGCCAGAGCTATAATTGAATGGTTTAGATCAAAGCATGTTGTTATGTGTTAGAATGGCCCAGTCAATGTTCAGACCTAAATCCAATTGAGAATCTGTGGCAAGACTTTAAAATTGCTGTTCACAGACACTCTCCATCCAATCTGACAGAGCTTGAGCTATTTTGCAAAGAAGAATGGGCAAAAATGTCACTCTCTAGATGTGCAAAGCCTGTAGAGACATACCGAAAAAGACTTGCAGCTGTAATTGCAGGGGAAGGTGGTTCTACAAAGTATTGACTCTGGGGGCTGAATACAAATGCACGTCACACTTTTCAGATATTTTTACTTGTAAAAAAAAAATTGAAAACCATTTATCATTTTCCTTCCACGTCATAATTATGTACCACTTTGTGTTGGTCTATCACATAAAATCCCAATAAAATACATTTCCATTTTTGGTTGTAACATGAATACTTTTTCAAGGCAATGTGTGTGTGTGTGTGTGATATATATATATATTATAGAGATATACAGTAAACCCCCCTCCATCGCTGGGGTTATGTTCTGGACCCACCCGCGAAAAGTGAAAAACCGCGAAATAGAAATACCCTATTTAAATACACCCTAGGCATGTTTTGTTAATTTTTTAATAGCATTTAAAGGTCTTTAAACACACTTTTATGCAATAGAAACACATTAAAGATAGAGAGAGAGATCAAGAGGATTTTTAAAACACAAAAATATTGTCTTAACAGTACAGTATACTGTACAGTACAGTAAAAAATAGAGTACATAACTGCGAAAATGGCGAAATATTACCACAATATCAGAATAACAGGTCCTAATTAAAATACTGCGATATACCGGGACCGCAAAAACTGAACCGCGATATAGCGGGGGTTTACTGTATATCAATTTTTTTTTTTTTGAGAAGTATTGTATCACTTTAGTGATGGAACATTTTCATATCTGGTTCACTAGGGTTAGAGAGGAACCGTCTGCCTGCACAAGGTCTTTGCCCTGCAGAGAGAGATAAATTGAGAAAGGGAGATGCAGTAAGGTGCCAGCTTTGTAGGTTTAAAGTTTATGCTTCAGGTAGCTGGAAACAAAATTTAAAAAAATGGTATGTTGTGTATCACCTTTACGAAATTTTCCTCTATTAAAGTGGGGTGCCCCTTAAAAAAAAAAATTAAAAGTCAGCAGCTACAAATACTGCAGCTGCTGACTTTTAATCGGACACTTACCTGTCCCAGTGTCCAGCAATGCGGGGGAATGAAGCACCGCTCGTTCCCCGCTCTGCTCGGCGGCGCCAGCATTCTTACTGTGGGCACCCACTGCGCATGCGTGAGCGGCGCCATGCGCCGTGATTGGGCGCGCAGTCATCGGGGACCTGTCACATGTACCAGATGACTGACAGGAGGGAGCCCTTCCTGCGCAGAGGGGAAGTGGTGTCACCAGCCCAGGCACTGAAGGAGGCAGACTATGAGGGACCCCCTAGCAACAGGCATTTAGAGGTGAGTTAAAAAAAAATAATCCAAATGTTTTTTTTAGGAATTTTAATCAATTTATTTTTTATTTTTTTGAGTGAAACGCCACTTTAACTGGGATTTACCTAATGGGGGAAGAAACAAATACATTGACATTTCCACAACTCAGTGTTTGTTTTTTTCCTTTTAAATCTATATCATATACTGTATACTTTAACCAGGGAGTATTGAATAACGGCCTTAATGTGAGTTTTGACTGTAGCTTTAAGGAAGACTTTATCAGGCTTTTAGCAATACTTTAGCAGTGCAGCGTGTTTTGATTTTTTTACACACACACGCGTT
Source organism: Lithobates sylvaticus (assembly GCA_028564925.1). Classification (NCBI taxonomy): domain Eukaryota; kingdom Metazoa; phylum Chordata; class Amphibia; order Anura; family Ranidae; genus Lithobates; species Lithobates sylvaticus. Next base: position 115,985,908 of record CM053038.1, read on the forward strand.
CACTGACCAGGTCTGGATTTTACCGAAAAAGTGACATTTGCCTGTTTAATGTCAGGGAGGCGTGCTTAGCATTAGGACCAATACATTCTGTGACAGTGACATGTATAGTTAAAGATTTCTGGCACTTTGAAATATAGCAGTGACGCATCAAGATTACTTATAACAAATAACCTCCAAGTGGCATTATAATAGTGACTTAGAATAACAGTCTGACAGCTGTCATACTGCTGACACAATGCCTGGAATTTGTGTTGTCTGTCATGCAGATCGTTACTCACAGGAGAAACACATTGTATAAAAGTACTGATTTCTATCATTATCTCTCTGACTGTCAGGTGCCTTTTTTTTCTCCAAAATAAATCCCAAATATTCAGAGCAACAACCACAGCTTGTAACCCATCATCTAGAGCAGCCTTTTTTAACCAGGGTGCCTTGAGGTTTCTTCAGGGGTGCTTTGGGAAAATGCCTAAAACGTACCCAAAAATTGTATACAAGCCGGCATTTGGATGAAGGCTGCCTTTTAGTTACATGAAGTCACTGTTTGTTTTTTCTTGTGCACCATTACAACCTTCTCGATGCCAGAGTCCTAATGGTGGGTTCACATTAGCTAAGAGAAATATTGGAATACTAGTCAGTACAAGTGTATGTGCTTTGGAAGAATAAATTGCCTCTGATCAGTGGTGGCTGGTGCTCTATTTTTTTTTTTTGGGGGGGGGGGGGGGGGCAGCAAAAAAAACCCACCAACCCCCCACCCCCGTTCGGTCGATTGGTCAGTCATAACACCCCCACGCTTGGTCAGTCAACCGGTCAGTCATATCCCCCAACCCCTCCTTCCTGATTGGCCGGAAGGAGAAGCTGGAAGACTATAGTGAATATTAATTTGCTATTGTCACACAACTGGGTGGGCTCAGGGTGCAGAGGGTGCAGTGCTTTGTGCCCTGAGACCACCCTTTTTTGAAGCCAAATAGAGCTTTAAGCTCTAATCACGTGCTTCAAAAAAATAAAATAAAAAATCCCATTGATATCCATGCATCCGGCGCCCTGCATGTAGATTAAGGGGCAGCGCCCAGTATGGACAGGCTGCCACTGCCTCTAATATTGAGTGTCCTTCTTGGACTTGTGAATGTTTTCTTGGACTTGTGGAATTGTTTTTACATTTTAGGACAGGGCCATGTTTACAACGGTGTAAGTCCCGCAAATTTTTTTTTTTAAAGTCAGAAGCTACAAATACTGCAGCTACTGACTTTTGTAATAAGGACACTTACCTGTCCAGGGTGCCCGTGATGTCAACCCTCGAGGCCGAACCATCCCTCGTTCCTCGGATGCTGCCACCGCCATCTTCGGTAAGGGAATCTTCACAGCCTGGTTCCCTACTGCGTATGTGCGAGTCTCGCTGCGCAATCCGCCTGGTCCCTGCTGTCTCTGGGATCCATGTGTTTCCCAGAAGACAGCAGGGGGGGGGAAGCGGCGTAGACTCTCGCACGAGTCTATGCTCGGAAGTGGGTGCAAATACCCGTATTATACAGGTATCTGCACCCCCCTCCCCCCTGAAAGGTGCCAAATATGACACCAGGGGGGGGGGGGGGGGTTCCGAAAAGCGGAGGTTCCATTTTTGTGTGAACCTCCGCTTTAACAACACTCTGTAAACGTCTGGGAACTGAGGAGACCAGTTGCTCGAGTTTTGGGAAAGTAATATTGTCCTATTCTTGCCAGAGATAGGATTCTAGCAGCTCTACAGTATTGGGTCTTCTTTTGTTGTGTTTTTCATTTCAAGATGCGCTAAATATTTTCAATTGGTGAAAAATCTGGAGTGCAGGCAGGCCAGTTAAGCACCCAGACTCTTCTACTGCAAATCAAAAACTAAAAATGAAGCAGTCAGCGCATCCACAAACTATCGAAAACATAAAAGCAGTGAAAGATAAGTTGCACTGTAACAGTGATTCCACACACCCTCAGAAATAAAATATATATAATCAATGAATGTATCACAACTTTACATAATTTATATCCTTCATATGAAATACCCAATTTTGACCTCTAAAGATACAATGTAGTCAAAATACACTTTTTGACACCCTCTGGGCAAGCTTTGAGATCAGATGTCAAACACGATGGTCATCCCCAGTGTATGCACCGTTTAGGTATATATGACATGTGCAAATAAAAGAATAGAACCAATAGTGCTCTCCGTCTAAAGCATTTATTAGCATCAGAAGGATTAAAAACACTAACTACAGGGGGTCCCCGACTTACAAACATCCGACTTACAAACGACTCCTACTTACAAACGGAGGGAGACAACAGGAAGTGAGAGGAAATCTACCCCTAGAAAGGGAAATTCACTCCTGTAAGAGTTATTATGGGAAAAAGGTGTCTCCACTGATGCCTTGATCACCAGTCCATGTTTCCCTAACAACCCAAATTTTCAAAATCCAATTGTCATTGGGACAGAAGGTGAGGTGAAATCTTCTGAACAGGGGCACAGACAGCAAAACAAATGTTACAGGGGTGATAACCCTTCTCTATTTTATCTAAAAAACTTTTTGGCTGGAGCTACACTTAAAAAATTTACCTGTTCCGACTTACAAACAGATTCAACTTAAGAACAACCCTACAGTCCCTATCTTGTTTGTAACCTGGGGACCCCCTGTAGTAACAAGCACTTCAATTTGCTATGAAAATCGCATGTAAACATTAGACAGTTCAGATTCAATCTCACCACTCCACTCTCCCTCAAACAATATGGCTGTGGGATGACGTCACACCCTGGCTCTACCCCCATATACATATTGCGTCCCCTTCCAAGGACTTTGTGGTTTTATTTAAGTGTGTTTACATACAGTATGTACATACATTCTTTGACCTCTTTGTTTTCACACGAGTGGATACATCTTCAGGTCACTGAGTTCTGGAGAGATCATTTGGCAGATTAGGTTGGGCACTGTGTGATGGCCTGGCAATTTGTTATTGTTTTGCTGCAGAGCAAGCCTTTTCATTGGCTAGAGAAGCACATATTGTATTGAGGGACACGCTAATCTTTGAGCAGAATTCAGTCAGTGCTTCCCAGTTTCGGTAGCTTAAAGGGCACTCTAGAAAATGGAAGAAGGCATATGTGTAGGCGTCTGTTGGTATCTTCTTTTATGTTCCAGTGTCAGGTTTTATAACTTAGCATGGGAATGCTAAAGAAATGGTTTGTGCAACATTGCCTACCTGAATGGCTCATCTTGACATTTTTTTTTCTGCCCTAGGCCATGGACCCCAAAAAAATCCCATATTTAATCCCCTATCTTAAAGGTATTCCAAATTATTGTTTTAGGCTGGGTTCACACCATTGTAAATTGGACACGGTTTTCCCAGCATCCAATTTGCATGTCAGGAGATTGTGACCAGCTCTCTATGGAGCCGATTCACTGATCTCCAGAGCGGCTCCAGTGCGAATTGCACAGGAGTCCTGTGTGTCTTCTGCTCCATTTCAGGTCCGAATTCAGCCCAAAATTCAGGCTGAAATCAGACCTGAAACAGTGAACGGGGATGCACCGGCCCCCTGCTGTGAGCCACTCCATGCTGTAGTGTGAACCCAGCGTTAAAGCTTGTTTACTGCTTGTTAAGACTATGTAAATACAGTGGAACCTCACATTACGAGCATAATCCGTTCCAGGAGTATGCTCGTAATCCAAAGTACTCTCATATCAAAGTGAGTTTTCCCATTGAAGTCAATGGAAGCGAAAATAATTTGTTCCGCATCGACTTCAATGGGATGCAATACCGCATGTGGCCAGAGGCGGGGGCATCGGAGAGCCTCGGAAATGGCCGAAAAGGCCCGAGCACACTTCAGCTGACTTCGGCAAACCTCAGAAAGACTCTGTGCACGAGCCTTTCCGAGGTTTGCCGAGGTCAGCCGAACTGTCCTCAGGCCTTTCCGTGCATTTCCGAACGCCGACCATCGGCGCTGTTCGGCTCCGGCACCCCCCACCTCAGGCCAAAAGCGGTACTGCACACCGCTTTTGACCTGAATCCTGCTCGTTTTGTGAGACAACACTCGCAAACCGAGTTAGGATTTTTAGAAATACAGTGCTCCTTTTGTAAAACGCTTGTTAACTGCGTTACTCGCAAACCGAGGTTGCACTGTACTTTAATGTCTGTAGCCTGGGCACGTGCACTTTAAAGCTTGTTAAGCACTGGTAGATTTTCAAATGAACGTTCCTACAAAAATGCTCAGTATATTTGATAACTTAACAAATGACACATGAAAGTACTTACATTTTTTGTTTGCTTTTAAAATTAGATTTTTGAATTAATGGACTTCCCCAATGAAAACTATATATATTAATTTAATATATAATAAAAAGTTAGCTTGTTCAAAAAAAATTAAAAAAAATCTTGCTCCCTTGATTTGACCCTACTATCTATTAGACTATCGAACAAATTTTATTAAAATGAAAGCTTTTGAACAATTCTATTCGTTTATGGGCAGCTTAAAGTATAACTAAATTCAAAAAGTTTTTTTTTTTTTTTTTTTCTCTTTTTTTGTTGTTTTCGATTGAGTGGAGAGGATATTAATCAGTGGCTATTAAGAGCGCACAGGCACCACCCCTCTCTCCAGACACCCCCCCCCCTCTATTATTAAAAGATAGATAGATAGATTCATGCATTGCATGAATCTATCCATGGCCGCTGTAGCCACCCCCTATTCAGGTGTCCGGCTCCTTTTCGGATTCCGGGCACCTGAATTCCTGCAGCGGGGGTGTTTTTTTTCTTCTTTGAAGCACCTGATTATAGACATAGGCTCTAATAGGCTTCAAAAAAGGTGGACTGCGAGCGCAGTCCAGTGTTAGAAAAGCAAATGAATATTCGCTTTTTTAACACTGAACCGCCTCTAAACCAATCAGGAGGCACAGGTCTAATACCTGTCACCTTATTGGCTGAAGGTACAAGCGATCGCATTGGCCGCCTAGCATAAGGCAAGAAGAGACGCATGGAGGACACAGGGGCCGCCGCCTGACCTGCGCTACCCGTCCCACAGCTCGCCGCCATCAACCGCTGCCGGACCCGCCACCACAATGGGGTAATTGCCGGGCAGACAGCGTGCGGGTGGGAAGGTGTCACAGTGGCTGTATATGATGGGCACAGTTGGCTGTATATGATGGGCACAGTGGTTGTATATGATCACAGTTGGCTGCATATGATGGGCACAGTTGGCTGTATATAATGGGTACAGTGGCTGTATATGATGAGCACAGTTGACTGCATATGATGGGCACAGTTGGATGCATATGATGGGCACAGTTGGATGCATATGATGGGCACAGTTGGATGCATATGATGTGCACAGTGGCTGTATATGATGGGCACAGTTGGCTGCATATGATGGGCACAGTGGCTGGCTGCATATGATGGGCACAGTGACTGGCTGCATATGATGGGCACAGTGGCTGGCTGCATGTGATGGGCACAGTGGCTGGCTGCATGTGATGGGCACAGTGGCTGGCTGCATGTGATGGGCACAGTGGCTGCATATGATGGCACAGTGAGGCTGCATTTGATGTTTTTGTTTCAGTATTTTTCAGAATTTTTCAGTTCGTTTGCGCTCCCCCAAATAAATTTGAGCACCAGCCGCCAGTAGAATTAATCACCTGTCAGGTTTGTTTTTGTGGTCTGTGCCCCTGTTAGGGAAATTCACTTTCTTTATTTGTAATGTTTACAGTTCTCTTCGAAAATGAAAGTGAAAGAAAACCCCACATTTTGGGTTGTCCTCAGAACAGGAATGGAGGGGAAATCTTCCAATGGGCACACATTGGAGGGAATTCCTATCAATACCTGTTTTGTCTATGGGAGAGGAATTGAAGAGAGATTTATCTGGGACACAGATGGCAACAAAGACCTGTCTAATACTGCAGCTGCTGACTTTTAAAATGTGGACACTTACCTGTCCAGCGTGCCTGCAATGTTGGCACCCTAAGCCGATCTGACGATCGACTCTCGGGTGCTGCTGCCACCATCTTCTGTATGGGAATCAGGAAGTGAAGCCTTGCGGCTTCATTTCCGGGTTCCCTACCCCCCAATGCGCGAGTCGCGCTGCGCAATAAAGACGGTCCCTGCTGTCTCTGATCGGATCCGTGTGTTTCCCAGCAGACAGCGGGGGCCCCACAGGAAGTGGCGTAATAGCCGCAGAATCTGCGGCTATCTATGCCCAGAAGTGGGTGCAGATACCTGTATTATACAGGTATCTGCATCCCCCTCCCCCCTGAAAGGTGCCAATTATGGCACCGGAGCGGAAGTTCCACTTTAGGGTGGAGCTCCACTTTAAGTCACTGTCCTAGAACACTTATACAAATATGGACTGTTGACTTTTTTTTTACTTTCTGCAAGTTCACAGTAGTTCTGGGTCAGTGCCACTGGTTCAGCATAACAGCCAATCAAGTAGCATATTTAGAAGGAGGTTAGCCCTTTTGTATTTCGTATGACAGGTTTACTTTAACACATATGCTGTCCCTATGCTTTTATGAGACTCTGATCCATGTGTTGATGCATCAGAGTCTCACATTAAAAAAAAAATGCAGGTTCGGCAATACAGAGTTTGGGCACCAGGTACCCAACTGCCATAAAATTGTGGAGAATCAAGAGCTGGCATTGAACATTTTGATTGAAAAGGCACTAAACTCTTGGCGTAATATACCATAGCCTTAAAATTTGTTTTATACTGTTAATATAGGTGCATTCTTTTGCTCCGTTAGGTATAGATATAAAGAATATGTAATTGTGGGTGTAGTGCAATAGTCTCATCATTCTACGCCTGCAATTCTGACATTGTTCTGCACTTTTTAAGCTTACCAGTGTCCACCTGTAACTGAAATATCAGTTTTGCATATACTTGGCCTTTGCTGTGTGTTTATTTCAATTTTTTTATGGTGTGCTAAATAGGGCCAAAATGTGGTGTGCGGCACTGCAGGGGTTAATAATTCTGACCAAGATGCCTAATTGGGCACACCTGGCTGCATTAGTTAGCAGGTTGACCCCACCCTCTCTTTATCCCCCTCTTTCCCCTCCTTACTGCTACAGTTAAGGGTACAGCAGAGCGGGTAGAGCTGACAGCACTGACGGAAACCTGTCAGAAGTCTGCTGATTACAAATTTGCTCGTTAACCCAGGCTGGAACATATGTCTTTAATTTCAGCGGCTCGGCTCCACAGATGCCCTAAAGCGGAATATTGCCTGTGAGGCCGGGATAATGCGACTTAGTAGCAGGGTGATGTTTGTTAGGTTAGAGCTGACAGTTTGTTTATATTCTTACAGTGGTATGATGAATGGGGGACCGGTTGATGCTAATTGGCCTAAATTGTTTCCCTGAGAACACCAGGCCAGCGTTAGTGTAACTCTTTTGAGCTCTCTAAACCTTTTTTCAGCATTGTGGGCTCTTCAGCACTCTTTTATTGGCACGCTGGTGGATTGTGTCCTTTTGATGCTGTTGCGCTTTGCTGTCTCCAGATTTATGATTTGTTAGCTGTAAAAAATATAAATGGAAAATATTTAAGAATGCTTTTTTTTTTTTTTTTTCTCACCTGTAAAATATATAGAAATAAATAATTTGTACTGATGAAATTGACACTACTCTAGAAGAAGAGCTCCACCCAACAGGTAAAGAATTAGATCTTATATTACAGTCTTGTTTGCCTACATTTTAAAGGCTGTGGCCCAGCAACTATTTTAGACACACCTATCTCAGCAATTTTGAATATTTACAGATCTGGCCTTTGTCTGCAGAACTTCACCGAAATTGCCCTTCTAAAACCCATTACCAACTTATTAATGGCTCAAAACAATTGTCACTTATGCCCCGTACACACGGTTGGAAATTCCGACGGAAAATGTCCGATCGGACCATGTTGTCGGAAAATCCGCCCGTGTGTGGGCTCCACCGGACTTTTCCCGTCGGATTCTGCTCTCAAATTTTCCGACAACAAAAGCCGATCTGACTTTTTCCGATCGTGTGTAGAGAATTTCGACGGACAAAGTGCCACGCATGCTCAGATCAAATTACGAGACCAAAGCTATTGGCTACTAGCCTCTACGTAGTTCCGTCGTACGCAACGAATGTCACCACGTTCAGAATGATCGGATTTTCCGACAACTTTGTCCGACCATGTGTATGCAACGCCAGTGTCGGACAAAATCCGTCGGATAAAATCAGACGGATTTTGTGGTCGGAATTTCCGACCTTATGTACGGGGCATTTCTCCGTACTCTTACTATTAGACCTTTCTGCTGACTTTGAAGCACTTGACCACTCACTCGTTCTCAAAAAACTTGGCTTCCACTCTTTCCTGGTTCTCCTCCTACCTGTCTAAATGCTCCTTCAGTGTCACCGAAAATTCTATCTCCTCCTCTGCCTCTTTCCACTAGGGTTTCTCCAAGGCTTTGTCCTTGGACCCCATTCTATATTCCCTATACACCTCGTCCCTTAGTTGATATCCTTGCATGGCTTCCAATAATATCCCTAGGTTGTTGATACCCAAGTCTATTTCTCTACTCCTCAGCTCAACCCTTTCAGTCTCCATGTGCATCACTATTTACTTACATATCATACATCCTTTCATACCATGGTGCTAGGTGTATTCCTAAACTCCAACCTCTATCCTTTCAGCCTCACATCCAATCACTGTCCAAACCTTTCCTCCTTCATCTCCGTACCGTTCCCCTTCTTAACCAAGGACATAACCTTCTTAATCATTGGCCTACCTCTACATCGGCCATCTCCCCTTCAATCTATTCAGACTGCTGCTGTCAGACTCATCCACCTTACCAACCACTCTGTGTCTGCTATCCCTCCTGCAAATCCCTCAACTGGCTTCCCATTGCCCAACAAAATTCTAAATATTAACATCTTAGGGTGGATATAAATCAATGATTTAAAAAAAAAAAAAAAAAAAAAAAGGATTTTTTTGATTTAACCACTTCAGTACAGGGCATTTATACACCTTCCTGCCCAGACCAATTTTCAGATTTCAGCGCTGTCGCAATTTGAATGACAATTGCGCTGTCATGCTACACTGTACCCAAACTAAATTTTTATCATTTTGTTCCCACAAATAGAGCTTTTTTTTGGTGGTATTTGATTACCTCTGGAATTTCTATTTTCTTCTAAACAAATAAAAAAAAGACAGACAATTTTGAAAAATTCTTTTTTGTTTTGTTTTGTTTCAGTTACAAAACTTTGTAAATAAGTAAGTTTTCTCCTTCACTGATGGGCACTGATGGGGCTGCACCGATGGGCACCGATGAGGTGGCATTGATGGGCACTAATTTGCAGCACTGATGGGGCACTGATAGGCGGCACTGATAGGTAGCACTGATAGGCGGCACAAATGGGCACTGATAGGTGGCACAGATGGGCACTGATAGGTGGCACAGATGGGCACTGATAGGTAGCACAGATGGGCACTGATAGGTGGCACAGATGGGCACTGATAGGTGGCATGGATGGGCACTGTTGGGTGGCACTGATGTACTGTAATGTATGGTACTGATGGATGCCAATCAGTGCCAAACAATAATGCTGGCCAATCAGTGATGCCCATTGTGGGCACTGATTGGCATCCATTGTGGGCACTGATTGGCATCCCTGGTGGTCTAGGGTGGCATACCTGGTGGTTGGCATCCCTGATGGTCTGGTGGCATCCCTGGTGGTCCAGTGGGGGCATCCTCAGGGGGGCTGCACTGATAATCGATCAGCACAGACCCCCCCCCCCCTGTCAGAGGAGCATCCAATCAGCTCTCCTCTACTCACATCTGACAGACACGAGTGGGGAAAAGCCAATCACCAGCTCTTCCTGTTTACATTGTGATCAACCGTGATTGGACACAGCTGATCATGTGGTAAAGAGTCTCTGTCAGAGACTCTTTACCTAGATCGGAGTTGCGGGGTGTCAAACTGACACACCGCAACAACGCAACAACGACCGCAATGCGTTTTTGATAAAATGCTTTTGGAGTAAAAATCTATCTAAAGATAGTTTTCTATTTAAGATACATTAATAACTTTGTTTATTCAGCATGAGATAACTTGAGAGATAATCCAAGCTGAGATAACAACATGCACTGCATTGATGCATTCACACAATTTTGCAGTGACCATGAGATGAAATAAAGTTCAGGAATATTCCTTTATCCTATTGTTTTGCAAATCTTTGTACACTACAATCTATATGATTGAATCGGTTCTGATATCGCTGTTTTACTAACCTGACAGCTTATTATTCTAAAGAGGAAACCTTCATTTTGTTTGCAAATATTAAAGACTCTAACTACCAGCAAGAATAAGTCCTTACATTTAAAGAGAACCTGTCATTTCAGATCCATAATGGCAGCACCTGTTAGCGGGCATCCACTCAGCTGTTGCCGCCACATCCTTCAACTTGTTGTATCACTGCTGCATCACCCATTAAAGTGAATTGGACTGTCGTTGAGTCAACAGCATCAGAGGAGGAGCCGCTGCAGGACAGAGACAGTTGCTCTTTAAAAACTAGTTTTTTTACTAGTGATTTAAATTGACTTGATTTTAATCAAATCCGCCCTGTTACTAAGTCAGAATGTCAACCAAACCATCCCCTTCACTCCTCCCAAGAGCTTCAGCTCTCTAACTGCTTCATCTCCTCCCATGCTTACCTCTAGGACTTCTCCAATGTCTCTCCTAACTTCTGAAACTCCCTACTCCAATCTGCTGGCTAACTCTTACTCTGTCCACCTTTTTATACAATTCCTAAAAACTAATTTCTTCAGGGAAACCTACCCTGTCTCTACCTAACAAATGAATTTTACTTTCTCCATCAGCTCATCCCCACACAGTTATTACCTTTTGTATCATTTGTCCTTCCCTTTAGATCAGGTATCCAAACCTTCTAAACAAAGGGCCACTTTACTGTCCTTCAGACATTAGGGAATAGAACATGTCCCAGATTCAATGTAAACCATGCTTCAGGGTTGGTGGTCAGTGGGAGTTAAATAATAATTACATAGCGCCTGTGGTCAGTAGAATGCATAATCCCCCATAATTGGTATTAGTGGGAGGAATGGTGCCCCATTCTTGGCGTCGGTGAAGGGAATAGTACTCCATCATTGGTATTAGTTGGAGGAATCGTGTCCTATGCTTGGTGTCAGTGGAAGGAATGGTTCCTCATTGTTTGTGTCAGTGGGATGAATAATGCCTCATATCCATGAGAGGAATGGTGCCATCTCCATTACATGGGATTGGTGGGATTTGTAGTTTTACAAAAGAATGAATTTGTTTTTGCTTACTGGTCAGGTCAGAAGAAGTGATATAGACACTTCATTTCTGGCAAGATCAACAGGTTTTTTCTTTACTTGCTTAAAGTATACTTAGCCTGAAAAGAAAATGAATGCAGCCACGCATCTAAGGACTGGTACACTACAATATATCACATAGAATATATATTAAGTTATGTTTGTTCTAGGATTCCGGTATCCTTTAACCCTTTTACTTGCATATACATGTTATAAAAAAATAATTTTAAGCTTGAAGAAAACCTCCAAACATGATATATTTTCTGAAAGCAGACACCCTGGAGAATAAAATCTCGGTTGTTCCATTTTTTTTATTTTGCAGAACAGTTTACAAAACTCAATTTCAGTAAAAATGCCCTAAAATAACTTTTAGGACACATCTAAATTCCTTTTCTACCACCTGAAATACAACGTTGTAGTAATAATAATAATATAAAAAAAAAAACCCTCCAAGATTTATTTCTTTGGATACTTATAAACAAGTAAACAAAAATGTAAAAGTCAGCAGCTTAAAACACACACGCACTTAGCTATTCCAGGATCCAGCAATGTGCTCACCTGATCCAGCTCTTTGCCGTTTTTTGGGGTCCAGGCCCCGACATCTTAACTGTGGGCAGCTGGCTGTGACTCCTTGCAGCCGGTTGCCCACTGTGCATGCGCAAGATGCGCTGCTCCCCGTAAATGGTCTCGTGGTCGGATTGAAAATGGGAGTGGGTACCAGTCAAAATCAGATGCCTGCTCCCCCCTCAGACCTTTCAAATATGAGGGGGGGTTGGAACTTTCCCTTTTTGATTAAAGTGACACTAAAGGTTAATTTTTTAAATTTTCTTTTAACCACTTGCCACCCGCCCTATAGGCAAAAGACGTTGGCAAAGTGGTTTCAAAATCCTGACCGGACGTCATAGGACATCCTCAGGATTTTGAGCCAATGCGCGCCCCCGGGGGTGCGCATCGCGGCGACCGTTGTTGCGGGGTGTCAGTCTACGATCTTGGTAAAGAGTCTCCGACGAAGACTCTTTACCACGTGATCAGCCTTGTCCAATCACAGCTGATCACAGTGTAAATAGGAAGAGCCGGTGATCGGCTGCTCCTCTGACAGGGGGGGGTCTGTGCTGATCGATTATCAGCGCAGCCCCCCCCCCCCCCCCCGAGGATGCCCACACTGGACCACCAGGGATGCCCAGCACCAGGTATGCCACCCTAGACCACCAGGGAGGACACACAGTGCCCACAATGGATGCCAATCAGTGCCCACAATGGATGCCAATCAGTGCCCACAATGGGCATCACTGATTGGCATGCATTATTGTTTGGCACTGATCGGCATCCATCAGTACAAAACAAACAAATACAATGCTGCCTATCAGTGCCCATCCGTGCCGCCTATCAGTGCCCATCCATGCTCATCCGTGCCGCCTATCCATGCCCATCTGTGCCGCCTATCCATGCCCATCCATGCCGCCTATCCATGCCAATCCGTGCCAGCTAACAGTGCCAATTTGTGCCACCTATCAGTGCCCATCCGTGTCGCCTATCAGTGCCACATATCAATGCCACCTCATCAGTGCCACTTCATTGGTGCTACCTCATCGGTGCCCATCAGTGCCGCCTTATCAGTGCCCGTCAGTGCAGCCCCATCAGTGAGGGAGAAAACTTACTTATTTTACAAAATTTTCGGTCTCTTTTTTTATTTGTTTAGCAAAAAATAAAAACCGTAGAGGGGATCAAATACCACCAAAAGAAAGATCTATTTGTGGGGAAAAAATGATACAAATTTAATTTGGGTACAGTGTAGCATGACCGCGCAATTGTCATTCAAAGTGCGACAGCGCTGAAGGCTGAAAATTGGTCTGGGCAGGAAGGTGTTTAAGTGCCCTGTATTGAAGTGGTTAAAACCCCCTGTTTTTTTTTTTTAAAACCCCTCTCAAATAACCCCCTGGGAGAATCATCCAGATTTGGATGGTAGATGTTGGGGTTACACACTTATCTCACTGTGTACCCTCACACTTTGCGGTTCTATAGTCAACGTCTGCGTGTTTTCTGACATAGGTAGCGCCACTGACCCCAAGTCCTGCTGTGTTTTTTATATATCTAGAGCTCTTCTAGGGGAGCTTTATTAGGGGAGGCAGCCACTGAGTAACTTTATCCTAAGCCTGGCACTGTTCTGTTTCTATATACCCCTGGGAGAAGCGCTCTCCCGGGGGGTTAACTTGCGGGCGCGCTCCCGAGTCCTGCATTCGGCGTCCATAGCCGCAGAGTGCAGGACTCGGCCCCGCCCCCCAGCGCCCGCGTCATTAGATTTGATTGACAGCAGCGCAAGCCAATTTTTTTTTTTTTGATTCGAGAATAGAGTAGAAAACCCCTTACAACCAGAGATATTTGCAGGAATAGCGGCACTATGTCTATGGCGCATGCGCCGTAGACATCGGGCGCAGGCGCACTGAGCGTGCCGTTTCTAACCATCGGCACCAGCGAGCATGCGTGGGAGTGACGTCATCGCTGCTCCAGCCAGTCACAGCGCCAGAGCCGCGATACCCTGGAAGTCACTCCGGGATAGATGGCAGCGTCGGAGGAGGCGAACGAGGGCCGATGCCGGGGCTTCGATCGTAGGTAAGTAATTCATAATGAGCTAGTATGTTATGCATACTAGCTCATTATGCCTTTGCCTTGCAGGGTGTCTTTTTTTTTTTTTTTTTTTTTTTTTTTTAAGAGGCTTTACTTCCTCTTTAAGGAATAAAAATAACAGCCATAGTCCAGTATTAGCTTCTCTTGGCATATTTATTCAGCCATCATTTAAGCACTGCATTCACACTGTAGAAATCTCCACCTGACTATCCACCCTTCCTGAACAGGTTTCACTGCGTTTGCAGTGCTTTATTGGTGGCTAAATAAACATGCCAAGAGGAGATAATACTGGAGTTTTATATATTTTTTTATTACTTCAAAATGTTATTAGCTTTTTAATTAATGTCATTTCCCAAAAGAAAACCACATACACTGTTAGAAATACGTTCCTTGGAGAAACATTTTCCATCCTGTTTCTTTGAATTTTCTTGTTACTGTGGTTGCAAACAAACCTTGATTTGACCCCCAATAAAAAAAATTAAAAGAACATTCTTAAAATGAAAAATGTTGAAATAAATTCTACTGGTTTATGGCCAACTTTAGTTCTGCCATTCTCAGCTAGGGTTCATTCAAAAGTTTCTAGGGTTTTATTGAGCTGTGGCTGATTGACCTCCCTTCTGATGGTGCCTGCCTAGTTCCAAGTCCAGTGCCACTTGGCAGAGCCAGCAGCATGACACCAATCATCTTTTAGGTCTTTGTAAGTTTGGCATTTTGATCACCAATGTAAGGGAGGGGTGGGCATTCTGCCCACTGAGCACCAATGTAAGGGGCATTTTCCCAATGACCCCAATGAATTTATTTTAGCAAGGTTTCCCTGAGATCTGAAAATGATTTAGGGATTCCTAAATCATTTCTCAGCCAGTAAAAAGGCTGAGAAAGGCTGACTTAGTCATATAACACTGGAAGGTGATTTGCTGTATGAAACAATCACTAGACATGTGATGATGGGTAATATGCGGTCAATCAACTTCAATTAAATGGGGGGGGGGGGGGGATAGATGAAGAGGCAATAGTGGCACTATTGTGTCTATTTCCTAGTGGATTGAAGAATTTAGACTTAAACCCCAATCTGAGCCTGGAAATAATGATAATGAATGTATATGATATATAAATTGCACACTGTTAAACTGTATGTGTCGTGTACCAAGTAACTAAGCAAACTACAATATTTCACCTCTAGCGGTTCACTCACTCAGTAGGCATCAGACATAAACTCCCCCCACTGAAGTCACATTACCATGAGTTACCCAAATTTATTATGGATACATAAAAAACATTGAATGCAGACCAATAATACATAAGACACATTGGTTATGGGTAAGGATTGCAACTTTATTGACATTCAACTTAATGAAAGGCTCTTCAGATCCTTGTTGATCATATAGGAAACCTGTGCTTTGCCTAGGCTAGCTTGATTGCAGGTTTGCCAAGGAGCTAATACCTACTTCCCTGCACGTCCCCATCATCTTCATCCACCAGCATACTTCTCAGTAAAGGGCCCTCTTTCTGCTTCGTACGGGGTTCAGTGCCTAAGTGGCCAGTTGGGAGTCCTGAGTAGGGATGGGCCCGGTGCTCGATGCGAACCCACGTTCGTATCGAGCACCGGGCGTTCGCTCGCTCGGCGAGCCCAGAACTATTTTGGCCGCTCGCATCACGTTCGTGTGATGCGAGCGGCCCCGCAATGCATTGCGGCCGGCGCGGCGCGGCCGGCGCAGTGCATTGCTGGCTGATGATTGGCCAAGCATGCACTGTGACCCCGCATGCTTGGCCAATCACAGCCCCGGAAACTCGAAGAGCCATAATTGGCTACAGGCAGGACGCCTGTAGCCAATTACAGCTCAGGGGCTGTAGTACACGCCCCCCCCTATAAAAGGCCGCCACGCCGTCTGCGCCGGTCACATGCTGTTCCGGCGCAGATTGAGCAGGCTGATTCTGTGACACTCTGCTGGATTTAGTTAGGTAGAGAGATTCACTTACAGAGATTGAGTTAGATAGATTCAGTTACAAAGATTGATTGAGAAAGAGGGGCTTGTAGTGTGTTCGTGGCAGGCAGGCAGAGCTCCTATATTTTGTTACCAGAAGCACCTATAGGACTTGTAGTGTGTTCGTGGCAGGCAGGCAGAGCTCCTATATTTTGTTACCAGAAGCACCTATAGGACTTGTAGTGTGTTCGTGGCAGGCAGGCAGAGCTCCTATATTTTGTTACCAGAAGCACCTATAGGACTTGTAGTGTGTTCGTGGCAGGCAGGCAGAGCTCCTATATTTTGTTACCAGAAGCACCTATAGGACTTGTAGTGTGTTCGTGGCAGGCAGGCAGAGCTCCTATATTTTGTTCCCAGAAGCACCTATAGGACTTGTAGTGTGTTCGTGGCAGGCAGGCAGAGCTCCTATATTTTGTTCCCAGAAGCACCTATAGGACTTGTAGTGTGTTAGTCCCATCACACACACAGAGCTATATTTTGTTCCCAGAAGCACCTATAGGACTTGAAGTGTGTTAGTCCCATCACACACACAGAGCTATATTTTCTTCCCAGAAGCACCTATAGGACTTGAAGTGTGTTAGTCCCATCACACACACAGAGCTATATTTTGTTCCCAGAGGCACCTATAGGACTTGAAGTGTGTTAGTCCCATCACACAGACCTTTATTTCCTTCCCAGAAGCACCTATAGGACTTGAAGTGTGTTAGTCCCATCACACACACAGAGCTATATTTTGTTCCCAGAAGCACCTATAGGACTTGAAGTGTGTTAGTCCCATCACACACACAGAGCTATATTTTGTTCCCAGAAGCACCTATAGGACTTGAAGTGTGTTAGTCCCATCACACACACAGAGCTATATTTTGTTCCCAGAAGCACCTATAGGACTTGTAGTGTGTTAGTCCCATCACACACACAGAGCTATATTTTGTTCCCAGAAGCACCTATAGGACTTGAAGTGTGTTAGTCCCATCACACAGACCTTTATTTCCTTCCCAGAAGCACCTATAGGACTTGAAGTGTGTTAGTCCCATCACACACACAGAGCTATATTTTGTTCCCAGAAGCACCTATAGGACTTGAAGTGTGTTAGTCCCATCACACACACAGAGCTATATTTTGTTCCCAGAAGCACCTATAGGACTTGAAGTGTGTTAGTCCCATCACACAGACCTTTATTTCCTTCCCAGAAGCACCTATAGGACTTGAAGTGTGTTAGTCCCATCACACACACAGAGCTATATTGTGTTCCCAGAGGCACCTATAGGACTTGAAGTGTGTTAGTCCCATTACACACACAGAGCTATATTTTCTTCCCAGAAGCACCTATAGGACTTGAAGTGTGTTAGTCCCATCACACACACAGAGCTATATTTTGTTCCCAGAAGCACCTATAGGACTTGAAGTGTGTTAGTCCCATCACACACACAGAGCTATATTTTGTTCCCAGAAGCACCTATAGGACTTGAAGTGTGTTAGTCCCATCACACACACAGAGCTATATTTTGTTCCCAGAAGCACCTATAGGACTTGAAGTGTGTTAGTCCCATCACACACACAGAGCTATATTTTGTTCCCAGAAGCACCTATAGGACTTGAAGTGTGTTAGTCCCATCACACACACAGAGCTATATTTTGTTCCCAGAAGCACCTATAGGACTTGAAGTGTGTTAGTCCCATCACACACACAGAGCTATATTTTGTTCCCAGAAGCACCTATAGGACTTGAAGTGTGTTAGTCCCATCACACAGACCTTTATTTCCTTCCCAGAAGCACCTATAGGACTTGAAGTGTGTTAGTCCCATCACACACACAGAGCTATATTTTGTTCCCAGAAGCACCTATAGGACTTGACGTGTGTTAGTCCCATCACACACACAGAGCTATATTTTGTTCCCAGAAGCACCTATAGGACTTGAAGTGTGTTAGTCCCATCACACAGACCTTTATTTCCTTCCCAGAAGCACCTATAGGACTTGAAGTGTGTTAGTCCCATCACACACACAGAGCTATATTTTGTTCCCAGAAGCACCTATAGGACTTGAAGTGTGTTAGTCCCATCACACACACAGAGCTATATTTTCTTCCCAGAAGCACCTATAGGACTTGAAGTGTGTTAGTCCCATCACACACACAGAGCTATATTTTGTTCCCAGAGGCACCTATAGGACTTGAAGTGTGTTAGTCCCATCACACACACAGAGCTATATTTTGTTCCCAGAAGAACCTATAGGACTTGAAGTGTGTTAGTCCCATCACACACACAGAGCTATATTTTGTTCCCAGAAGCACCTATAGGACTTGAAGTGTGTTAGTCCCATCACACACACAGAGCTATATTTTGTTCCCAGAAGCACCTATAGGACTTGAAGTGTGTTAGTCCCATCACACACACAGAACTATATTTTGTTCCCAGAAGAACCTATAGGACTTGAAGTGTGTTAGTCCCATCACACACACAGAGCTATATTTTGTTCCCAGAAGCACCTATAGGACTTGAAGTGTGTTAGTCCCATCACACACACAGAGCTATATTTTGTTCCCAGAAGCACCTATAGGACTTGAAGTGTGTTAGTCCCATCACACACACAGAGCTATATTTTGTTCCCAGAAGCACCTATAGGACTTGAAGTGTGTTAGTCCCATCACACACACAGAGCTATATTTTCTTCCCAGAAGCACCTATAGGACTTGAAGTGTGTTAGTCCCATCACACACACAGAGCTATATTTTGTTCCCAGAGGCACCTATAGGACTTGAAGTGTGTTAGTCCCATCACACACACAGAGCTATATTTTCTTCCCAGAAGCACCTATAGGACTTGAAGTGTGTTAGTCCCATCACACACACAGAGCTATATTTTGTTCCCAGAAGCACCTATAGGACTTGAAGTGTGTTAGTCCCATCACACACACAGAGCTATATTTTGTTCCCAGAAGCACCTATAGGACTTGAAGTGTGTTAGTCCCATCACACACACAGAGCTATATTTTGTTCCCAGAAGCACCTATAGGACTTGAAGTGTGTTAGTCCCATCACACACACAGAGCTATATTTTGTTCCCAGAAGCACCTATAGGACTTGAAGTGTGTTAGTCCCATCACACAGAGATCCTATATTTTGTTCCCAGAAGCAACTATAGGACTTGAAGTGTGTTAGTCCCATCACACAGAGCTCCTCTATTTTCTTTGCAGAAGCACCCATAGGACTTCTAGTGTGTTAGTGGCATCACACAGAGCTCCTATATATTCTTCTCAGCAGCACCCACAGGACTTCTAGTGTGTTAGTGGCATCACACAGAGCTCCTCTATTTTCTTTGCAGAAGCACCCACAGGACTTCTAGTGTGTTAGTGGCATCACACAGAGCTCCTCTATTTTCTTTGCAGAAGCACCCATAGGACTTCTAGTGTGTTAGTGGCATCACACAGAGCTCCTATATATTCTTCTCAGCAGCACCCACAGGACTTCTAGTGTGTTAGTGGCATCACACAGAGCTCCTATATATTCTTCTCAGCAGCACCCACAGGACTTCTAGTGTGTTAGTGGCATCACACAGAGCTCCTCTATTTTCTTTGCAGAAGCACCCACAGGACTTCTAGTGTGTTAGTGGCATCACACAGAGCTCCTCTATTTTCTTTGCATAAGCACCCACAGGACTTCTAGTGTGTTAGTGGCATCACACAGAGCTCCTCTATTTTCTTTGCAGAAGCACCCATAGGACTTCTAGTGTGTTAGTGGCATCACACAGAGCTCCTCTATTTTCTTTGCAGAAGCACCCACAGGACTTCTAGTGTGTTAGTGGCATCACACAGAGCTCCTCTATTTTCTTTGCAGAAGCACCCACAGGACTTCTAGTGTGTTAGTGGCATCACACAGAGCTCCTCTATTTTCTTTGCAGAAGCACCCATAGGACTTCTAGTGTGTTAGTGGCATCACACAGAGCTCCTCTATTTTCTTTGCAGAAGCACCCACAGGACTTCTAGTGTGTTAGTGGCATCACACAGAGCTCCTCTATTTTCTTAGCAGAAGCACCCATAGGACTTCTAGTGTGTTAGTGGCATCACACAGAGCTCCTATATATTCTTCTCAGCAGCACCCACAGGACTTCTAGTGTGTTAGTGGCATCACACAGAGCTCCTCTATTTTCTTTGCAGAAGCACCCACAGGACTTCTAGTGTGTTAGTGGCATCACACAGAGCTCCTCTATTTTCTTTGCATAAGCACCCACAGGACTTCTAGTGTGTTAGTGGCATCACACAGAGCTCCTCTATTTTCTTTGCAGAAGCACCCATAGGACTTCTAGTGTGTTAGTGGCATCACACAGAGCTCCTATATATTCTTCTCAGCAGCACCCACAGGACTTCTAGTGTGTTAGTGGCATCACACAGAGCTCCTCTATTTTCTTTGCAGAAGCACCCATAGGACTTCTAGTGTGTTAGTGGCATCACACAAAGCTCCTATATATTCTTCTCAGCAGCACCCACAGGACTACCGACTACAATGGCTGGAAGACCGCCAAGGGGAGGCAGAGCGTGCAGAGCCAAGAACACAGGGCAGGCAGGCTCTGTTTCTAGTGGACGTGGACGTGGACGTGGTCGTGCATCGTCATCAGCACGTGGCCATGGGACACGCGCGTCTTTGTTTTCGGCAGCTGGACATGTGGAGCCGCATCATGCTGAAGGCTTGGTAGAATGGATGACCAAGCCCTCCTCATCCTCCTCATCCTCTCTCACCCAGGCTCAGGGTACTGACAGAGCATCATCAGCCACCCCTTCCCTAGACCCACCATGTCCTCCTGAGGAGTCCCCCGAACTCTTTGAGCACAGTGTTGGGTACATGCTCCAGGAGGATGCCCAACGATTCGAAGGCTCGGATGACGATACCCAGCTTGAGGAATCTGGCAGTACTGTTCCACCAGCTGCAGCTTACTGCCAGGTTTGCTCTAGTGGTGAAGAGGGAGGGGATGATGAGGTCACTGACTCCACGTGGGTGCCTCAAGGGAGAGAGGATGAGGAGGAGGACGAGGAGGAGGAGGATGCGGCGTCACATGTCCAACGAGGCAGGATGCCCCCTGGAGGCCAGGTAGAGGCCAGCACAGCAACACCGCAGAGCTCCGCCTGTGCAGGGCGCTGCCTCTGCACGTTATCAGAAAAGTTCTTTGGTGTGGGCCTTTTTTGAGACGAGTGCAGCAGATCGCACCACTGCTATTTGCAATATTTGTCTCAAGCGTATCTCGCGTGGCCAAAACATCAGCCGCTTGGGCACGACAAGCATGACCAGACATATGGCGACCTGCCATGCAGCTCGTTGGCAGGCACACATAAAAGACCCACACCAAAGAACTAAGCGGACCTCTCCTTGCTCCTCCTCAGCTGGGATCTCCATCCCCACTACACCTTCAGTCCTCTCTGAAAGCTGCTCTGAGAGGACTGAAGGTGTAGAATTAGGTGTGTCACAACCAAGTACTTGCAGTACACCGACGTCCGATTGCAGCAGGCAAATTTCCCTGCCCCAGCTGCTGGACCGTAGAAAGAAGTACACTCCCAGCCATCCACATGCCCAGCGGTTGAATGCTAGCCTTGCTAAATTGCTAGCACTTCAACTGCTGCCTTTTCAGTTGGTAGACTCGGCCCCCTTCCGTGAGTTTGTTCAATGTGCGGTTCCTCAGTGGCAGGTTCCCAAACGCCACTTTTTCTCGCGGAAGGTGATTCCGTCTCTCTACCGGCATGTGGAGGGCAATGTCCATGCCTCGCTGGACAGGGCGGTCAGCGGTAAGGTGCATATTACCGCTGACTCATGGTCCAGCAGGCATGGACAGGGACGGTACCTTTCTTTCACGGCCCATTGGGTCACTCTATTGGCAGCTGGGAGGGATGCAGGACAAGGTGCAGTAGTGTTGGAGGTTGTTCCGCCACCACGCCTCCAAAACGCGACTACTGCTACTGGTTGTGACACACCTCTCTCCTCCACCCCCTCCTCTTCTTCTTCCTCCAGTGCTCTGTCCTTGGAACCAGCGGTGCTCCGTAGGCGTACAAGGGGCTACGCAAGTACGCAGGCAAAAAGATGCCATGCCGTGCTTGCGCTGGTGTGTTTGGGGGACAGGAGCCACACTGGGCCAGAGGTTCTGGCAGCTCTGCAGGGGCAGGCCGAGAGGTGGTTGACGCCACGTCAGCTTAAGCCAGGAATGGTCGTTTCTGACAATGGCACCAACCTCCTCTCCGCCCTGCGACAGGGGCAGCTCACCCATGTGCCCTGCATGGCTCACGTCCTCAACCTGGTGGTGCAGCGGTTCTTGGGCAGGTTCCCAGGCTTACAGGATGTCCTGAGGCAGGCCAGGAAAGTCTGTGTGCATTTCCGCCGATCTTATAATGCCAGTGCTCGGCTGACTGAGCTGCAAAAGGAGCTGAACCTGCCCAAGAACCGCCTAATATGTGACATGCCCACCAGGTGGAACTCAACGTTGGCCATGCTGCAGCGACTGCACACGCAGCAGAGGGCCATCAATGAGTACCTTTGCGACTACGGCACCAGGACAGGGTCAGGGGAGCTTGGTTTTTTTTCCCCACGTCAGTGGAGCATGATCAGGGATGCATGCACTGTCCTCTCACCATTTGAGGAGGCCACGAGGATGGTGAGCAGTGACAGTGCATGCATCAGTGACACTGTCCCTCTTGTCCACCTGTTGGAGCATACGCTGCGTGGGATAATGGACAGGGCACTTGAGGCAGAACAGAGGCAGGAAGAGGAGGACTTCCTTGCCTCTCAAGGCCCCCTTTATCCGGACAGTGTTCCTTCTGTCCCACCCATCACACAGGAAGAGGATGAGGAGGAGGAGGAGGAGGAGGAGGATTGTGTGAGCATGGAGGTGGAGCCTGGCACTCAGCATCAGCAGCAGCAGTCTTTTAGGGATGATGTACAGTCCCAACAAACCAGTGGACTTGTACGTGGCTGGGAGGAGGTGGCTGGCGATCATGTCATCCTCAGTGACCCAGAAGACTCCGGACCGAATGCCTCAGCTAACCTACGCTGCATGGCCTCCCTGATCCTGCAAAGCCTGCGGAAGGATCCTCGTGTTCTTCGGATCAAGGAGAGGGACCATTACTGGCTGGCCACTCTCCTTGATCCGCGGTACAAGGGTAAGGTTGCGGACCTTATCTTGCCGTCGCAGAGGGAGCAGAGGATGAGACATCTCAGGGAGGCCTTGCAGAAAGGTCTGTGCAACGCGTTCCCAGAAACTGGGAGGCTACAAACTCCTGGTCCTGGGCGACGAGTTGCTGAGGCTTCGGTCAGTGGCAGAAGGAGCGGTGGGGAAGGTGGACGTCTGACCGATGCGTTCAGACAATTTTTTAGTCCGCAGCCCCAGGCAGCAACCATCGCCAGCGTCTGATATACATGGTGCAGGAATACCTTGGGGCAAGGTCAGACTTGGACACCTTTCCCACCGAAAATCCTCTGGCTTACTGGGTCCTGAGGATGGATCACTGGCCAGAGCTTGCACAGTATGCAATTGAGCTACTGGCCTGTCCTGCCTCCAGCGTTCTTTCCGAACGCACATTCAGTGCTGCTGGAGGATTTGTGACTGATCATAGGGTGCGCCTGTCCACCGCCTCGGTTGATCGACTGACATTCATCAAAATGAATCAGTCTTGGATCACCACCAGCTACCAGGCACCTGAGGCGGATATAACCGAATAATTTTTAATGTCACATCCCTTCAAGACTGCCTATGCTGATGCTGAGTGACTGTCCTCTTATGTTCACTGACTATCCTCTTCCTCCTCCTCAATGATCCATGCCACCACACCAGTGCCTAAGGCACAATTTTTCAGCCCCTGTTTAACAGGGGCGTGTACTTCCAATTTTTTAAAAAAATGCTTCGCAACACGTGTGACTGCTGTGCTCCAAGTACAGTCTCTGTGAGGGGTTGCAGTGTTGTGGCACCAGCACCAGTGCCTAAGGCACAATTTTTCAGCCCCTGTTTAACAGGGGCGGGTACTTACAATTTTTTAAAAAAATGCTTCGCAACACGTGTGACTGCTGTGCTCCAAGTACAGTATCTGTGAGGGCCGGGTTGCAGTGTTGTGGCACCAGCACCAGTGCCTAAGGCACAATTTTTCAGCCCCTGTTTAACAGGGGCGGGTACTTACAATTTTTTAAAAAAATGCTTCGCTAAACGTGTGACTGCTGTGCTCCAAGTACAGTATCTGTGAGGGCCGGGTTGCAGTGTTGTGGCACCAGCACCAGTGCCTAAGGCACAATTTTTCAG
The DNA here is from genome assembly GCA_028564925.1 of Lithobates sylvaticus. NCBI lineage: Eukaryota > Metazoa > Chordata > Amphibia > Anura > Ranidae > Lithobates > Lithobates sylvaticus. Next base: position 116,010,079 of record CM053038.1, read on the forward strand.
CCCCTGTTTAACAGGGGCGGGTACTTCCAATTTTTTAAAAAAATGCTTCGCAACACGTGTGACTGCTGTGCTCCAAGTACAGTATCTGTGAGGGCCGGGTTGCAGTGTTGTGGCACCAGCACCAGTGCCTAAGGCACAATTTTTCAGCCCCTGTTTAACAGGGGCGGGTACTTACAATTTTTTAAAAAAATGCTTCGCAACACGTGTGACTGCTGTGCTCCAAGTACAGTCTCTGTGAGGGGTTGCAGTGTTGTGGCACCAGCACCAGTGCCTAAGGCACAATTTTTCAGCCCCTGTTTAACAGGGGCGGGTAATTACAAATCTTGATCTAATAGTTCACAGCAGGGCCCATTCCTGCGCCCACCAAGAGTAACTATGAGGGCCTGCAGTCTTGTGGCAACACCGTCCACCACCACCGCCAAAGGCCCAATTTTTCTGCCCTGTTCATCAGGTGCTTGCAATTACTAATCTTGATCTAATAACTCACAACAGGGCCCATTCCTGCGCCCACCAAGAGTAACTGTGAGGGCCTACAGTCTTGTGGCAACACCGTCCACCACCACCGCCAAAGGCCCAATTTTTCTGCCCTGTTCATCAGGTGCTTGCAATTACAAATCTTGATCTAATAACTCACAGCAGGGCCCATTCCTGCGCCCACCAAGAGTAACTATGAGGGCCTACAGTCTTGTGGCAACACCGTCCACCACCACCGCCAAAGGCCCAATTTTTCTGCCCTGTTCATCAGGTGCTTGCAATTACAAATCTTGATCTAATAACTCACAGCAGGGCCCATTCCTGCGCCCACCAAGAGTAACTGTGAGAGCTTACAGTCTTGTGGCAACACCGTCCACCACCACCACCACCACCCCCAATTTTTCTGCCCTGTTCAACAGGTGCATGCAATTACAAATCTTGATCTATTAACTCATAGCAGGGCCCATTCCTGTGCCCACCAGTCTTGTGGCTACACCAACATCTAATAGGGCAAATTTCTGCAGAGTATATACGCCAGGCCCCTACTTTCAAACATCCAACTTACAAACGACTCCTACTTGCAAATGGAAAGAGAAAACAGGAAGTGAGAGGAAATCTACCCCTAGGAAGGGAAATTCTATCCTGTTAGATTTAATTTGGGAAAAAGGTATCTCCTCTCTACTGATACTTTATCACCAATCCTTGTTTCAATTAAAACCCCACTTTTTCCAAAAACATTTGTCATTGGGACGGAAAGTTAGGTGACATGTTCTGAACAGATGTGCAAAGACAGCAAATGTTACAGGGGTGATAACCCCTCCCTATGTTCTCCAAAAAGCTTAAAAATAGATTTTTTTGGGATGGAGCTACACTTCATAATGTACCTGTTCAGATTCTACTTAAGAACAAACCTAAAGCCGCAAGTGGTTTTAAATGGCTTCTTTTTTTCCTTTACAAATGTCATTTTGTGCAAGGACAGTTCTAAACACGGGAAACACATGCCACTTCACAGGCATACTTTAGACACCCCCCAGGTACCATATTTAAAGGAAAATTTCACTTTTTTTTTTTTTCACTTTATGCATCATTAAAATGACTGCTCCCGAAAAAACGTTAGTTTTTAAAAGTTCTTTTTGCATTGATATATGTCCCCTGGGGCAGGACCCGGGTCCCCAAACCTGTTTTATGACATTAACATGCATATTGGCCGTTGTAATTAGCACTTTTGATTTCGAACGTTCGCGTCCATTATAACGTATAGGGTTCGAAAATTTGCGCGAACTTTCGGTCCGTTCGAAGGTTCTGGTTCGAACCGAACCCGGGGGTGTTCGGCTCATCCCTAGTCCTGAGTACTTTAGCGTGGGAATGGGAGGGGGCAGACAATGCATAGCCCTGAGCAGGTTCAGATTTTCTACCATTTTTGCAGCTTCAGGTCATGTAAATTAGGGAGAATGGGAAAAGGTAAGTACACTTCTCGTGGAGCCTGCTGCCAAGGGAGCCTGTTACTTTTCTTTGTTTCTTAGACAAATAGGTTTTCTTTAGTAACCAGGAATGGCTCTGTTGCTGTATGAACAATTTTATAATTTAATGGAGATCAATGCCCAAGCACCTTTTAAGCATATCTAAAGCCAAAACTTTTTTCATTTTGGATAAAGTAGGGTAGAATTAAAAGCCCAGTCTTTTTTCTGTCTGTGTCCCATTGGGGATATTTCCCTTCATTTCCTGACCTGTGTCTTTTTTTCAACCTCGCCTACTATGTAACTTTGAGAGCGTGAGGACGTGTCTCAGCAGAGCTCCAGCTGACCCGCTTTTGGAATCCTCTCCCGCATCAGCTAAATGGCGGAAAATCACCTGCTCTGTGATGCCACCGAAGCGGAAACCATCCCTGCCACCACAGCCAACACCCTGGCTTTGTTCCAGCTCCCTGGAAGTGTATTTTTTGGGCAGTGGCAGAGGCTGCGGCCGGACCGGCGATCCCAAGATGCTGCTGGGTGAGTGCCATACAGCCACGCATGCGGCCTCCCCGATTCCTACCCCACAGCTATCAGCTTCACCTCCTCCCCCCTCTTCACCTGGCTCCCCACTGGACTCGGTCAGGGACTCAGAACTGGTCCTTTCCTGGATATGCCTGATGCTTTCTCATCCTCCCCCTCTCTCCCCCCCCCACCCCTTTACCTACCCTGGCCCATCCTAGTCCTCATACACAAGTTTTACAAATAGAATCATAGCCACAGATTGGTAATATGCGGGTATATGATTTCAACATGTATAAATGTCAATGGTTATGCCAATATGCTTTGATTGCCAAGTTCAAGTCTGTAACCTTTGCCCTCGTACCAGTTTCTGTTTTATGTTTGAAAAATCTAAATATAGACTACTTAAAAAATAAAAATAAATACGTGGGCCCCCATGAGCTGTTTGCCATAATCTACTAGTACGCACAGCAAATAAGCCCATTATGGCAGATTTACTTTGAAGCGACACTTTCTATGCTTTGAGGTCAGTGTTCCCCCTCCATCTCCCACATTTCCATCTGCTCCTGTTGTTCTTCCGAATTTGGAGTCTGACCCCCACCCAGCACAGACCTTTCATTATAGACAGACCCCCCTTTCTCCTTTACCACCTAGTACAGACCTTCTCATCCCACAGTATAGCAGTATAGACCATTCAGTAAAGACCCCCTATTCGCAGTACAGACCTCCAGGGAAGCACTCCCTTCTCCTCAAACTTACCAGACCAGATGCAGTGGCAGTTCGGAGTGTGGGCATGTCATATGACTAGAAATGAGAAGGAGGATTACAATGGCCCTGAACTGCTATTGTCAGGGTAGCAGCGGGTGGCAACTCTCTGGGTGTGCTGTAGCCACTTAACTTTTGTTTTTGTTGCATGTTAGCATCCAGTGCAGATTGTACCCCCATAAGTATACCACTACTCCTCACTTGCTGTTCTAGTGACATTTTTTATATTTTTTTCCCTCATTTAGTCCTAGTGAAAATGGTCACCAGGATTTACCTAAATTGCAAACTACGTCCTTTTTATTGGGTTGCAACACCTGTTTTTTTTTTATTCATTTATAAATGTGATTTTTGAGGGCCTAGTATTACCTGTGCTATCCCCCTGACATTTTAAAGAGGAGTTCCGATCAGGTGTTCTGATCAGGTCTGCCTGTCCATTTTTCAAACGGGCCCGAATGGGACGTCCATTCTCCTCTATGAAGTGGCGGGTTTAAATGGACATGTGTGACCAAAAACAGACGGGTTTAAATGGATAGGCTGTCCGTTTGCATCTGACCACCCATAGAGGAGAGTGGGCTGCAAAAACAGAGTGGACACTGATCTGTCATCTGCCTGCTAAGTGGGGATCAGTGGACAGATCCCCTGCTGAGCTAGTGGATCGAACCTGGAGTCCGCCCCACGCGAAAGGACTCTTATGGCGCGTACACACGATTGGACTTTCCGCCAACAAAACCTTGGATTTTTGTTCGAAGGATGTTGGCTCAAACTTGTCTTGCATACACACGGTCACACAAATGTTGGCCAAAAATTCTGAATGTGGGAACGCGGTGACATCCTTCTGCTTGATTCAGAGCACGCGTGAACTTTTGTGCGACTGACTTGTGTACACATGATCGGACTTTCCGACAACAAGTTTTGTTGGCGGAAAATTTGAGAACCTGCTCTCAAACATTTGTTGACGGAAAGTCAGTCAGCAAATGTTCGATGGAGCATACACATGGTCAAACTTTCCGACAACAAGCTCACATCGAACATTTCCCGTCTGAAAGTCAGACCGTGTATACGCGGCATTAGTCTTTTGTAAAAAAACATTCTAAGTCAGCAGCTACAAATCTTGTAGCTGCTGATGGAAAATCAGAACTTGCAGTTTTAGGTGAAGTTCTTTTTTAAGATAAAAAATAATTCAATTTCACTCTCTTGGTTTATTCAAAGCCTGACAAAGCCTAACAATGTTCATCAATATTACATCCTTTATAAATCCATTCCCAGTTTGATGTCCAGAGTTAAGGACAATGACCTAAATTAAGGACAGCTGAGAGCCGGGCTGTTCCAGAGCTCTTTTAAAACTCCAACAATTCTGACTAATAAGACAGAAGAACAGAACATGAACATGCATTACTGTTTTGGGTCACGCTAACATAGTATGAGCCAAAAAATGAGAAACTGAGTTGGCGTTAAGTATTCATCCTGGTCCAGTCTTTGTTTGAGCTTTTCAAAAGCATTCATCATTTAAATCATATTCTTTATGTTCAACAAATATTGAAGCTAAGTGAGATTACAAGATTTTATTTATAAAGGCCCTTCCCCACCACCTTATAATTGCCCCCTTCTTCTTCTTCCTTTCTAGGTCTCCACTGTAAAGTACCCGCTGCTTCTAGGTAGATGGGGACATGTGACCTCCTCCCAGGATGCAGTTCTTAGACCCAGCAGCCAGTCACTAGGCCCAAGTGATGTAACATGATGGAAGTAGTGATGTCCCCACCCTCTCTAATCCCTAAACCTGTAACTTAAAGTAGAACTATAGGCAAAACTTTTTTTTTTTGTTAGAGCAAGGAAGGGTTATAATCCCTGTCAGATTTAATTTTTTCGCCATCTGTGTCCTATTGCAGAGATTTACCTTCACTTCCTGTCCCATAGCCAAACAGGAAGTGAGAGGCAATCCCGGCAAATTAAGGGAATTCCTAGGGAACCCCCAGGTCACTAGAACTAGTGTCCACATTAGAAGATTTCACCTCTATTACTTTTCTGGGGACAACCCAAAATTTGGGATTTTTCTTTCACTTTAAATAATAAGGATAAACAGGACACATAGAGAGGGTGAATCTCCTTAATGGGGGCACAGACTGCAATAAAAACTGACAGGTGTTCTGATCCCTCTGCACTCCATCCAAAACAACAAAAAAAAGTTTGCTTTTAGTTATACTTTAAAGCGATAGTAACCGCCACAAAAAAAAAAAATCTTTGCCCCCCTGCAGGTTTAAGTCATAAAGTACTAATATGCACCTCATTCTAGCACATTATGACAGACTTGCCTGCACATGGAGCCCTCCAGTGCAGCTCTGTCACGGCTCCCCGGACTTTTCCATATTCTCCCGGTCTTCATTTCGGGTCCGCGGACTCCAGCTGTATGAATGGTGAATGGTGAATATCTATCTGTCAGTAATGTCACCAGCTGCATCCTGTGTGAATATCTCCTAAACAGTGCAAGTTTAACGGCTTGCCGACCAGCCGCCATCATTTTACTTTGGCAGGTCTGCGCAAGCCGTCGTAGCTATACGTCGGCTCACGGGATCGGGAAAGCAGGCACGCACCCGCACCCACTGCACAGGTTGCGATGACCGCCGGCCACGAGCGATCGGGGGCACAAGATGCAGAACAGGAACGTGTGTGTAAACACACAAATCCTTGTTCCTTTCTGTGAGGCGAGACAGATCGTGAGTTCCTATTAGCTACGAACCACGATCTGTCATTTCCTCTAGGTCAGTCACCTCCCCCTACAGTTAGAAACACACACAAGGAACACAGTTAACCTCCTTGATCGCCCCCTAGTGTTAACCCCTTCCCTGCCAGTGACATTTTTACAGTAATGAGTGCATTTTTATAGCACTGATCGCTGTATAAATGCCAATGGTCCCAAAAATGTGTCAAAAGTGTCCGATGTGTCCGCCATAATGTCGCAGTCCCAATAAAAATCGCAGATCGCCGCCATTACTAGTAAAAAAATAATAATAAATATGCTATAAATCCATCCCCTATTTTGTAGACGCTATAACTTTTGCACAAACCAATCAATATACGCTTATTGCGATTTTTCTTTTTTACCAAAAATATGTAGAAGAATACATATCGGCCTAAACGGACAAAAAAATAGCTTTTTTAGAAAAAAAAAATGGGGATATTTATTATAGCAAAAAGTACAAAATATTGTGTTTTTTTTTTCAAAATTTGGCACTCTTATTTGTTTATAGCGCAAAAAATAAAAACCACAGAGGCAATCAAATACCACCAAAAGAAAGGTCTATTTGTGGGTAAAAAGGACGTCAATTTTGTTTTGGGTGCAGCATCGCACGACTGCACAATTGTCAGTTAAAGCGACACAGTGCCGATTCGCAAAAAATGGCCCGGTCATTCAGCAGCCAAATCTTCCGGGTCTGAAGTGGTTAAAACACACATGGTCACAAATTGCTCCCTTTGTGAGGGATTTATCTCTACTACGTGCTACTTGCTTAGCTCAAAATCCATCTCACCTGGCTGTGTAATAGAGGTATTGGAGTCTTTTCTATCATGTCAGACCTATAATGCGTCTTTCTTCCAGTTTATTACTCACTACAGTAACCAGCCTGATTGTATTCTAACATCTGACCAGACACATGGAATACATTTACTCTGTTTCAAATGGGAATTTTAAACCTCTATTATAACAAAATTGCTTTTTTTTCTTTTTATTGGATGAATTAGGAACTTTTGATTCACTGAAGCAAGTAACTGTTTTTTTTTTTATTGTTACATCAATCCGTAAATGTAATTTATACAGTACTGGGTTATATTTATATCAATGTATTAATTTTTATTTGTATCATTTATAACTTTATTACCACCCAAAGTCTTGGGCACTTGTAGGGTGCTTTCACTCTGCCCCCTCTGTGGTTTAGCAGCAGCTCAGTGTACCCGCAATTTCCCATAGACTTTTTTTCCCCACGTTTTTTGTGCCTTTTCTGAAAGCGCACCAAAGATGCAGCATGCAAGACTTTTGGTGCACTTTCAGAAAACGCACCAAACATGTAGGACATAATAGAAGTTTATGGGAAACCGCGGGTAAACCGCAGAAAAACTTTGGATACACTATGCTGTGCCTGCTCTGTGGCTAAACCGCAGCAGGGCGTTGTGAAAGCACAAAGGCTGCTTACACACTGCAGCCGCGCCATGCTAGCAGGGCGCTTTTAACCCCCCCCTAACGGGCGAAAAAAGGGTTAAAATTGTTGCGGTGCTTCCGAATCGCTTTTCAGGCGCATCAGAAAGCGCTGCCCATTCATTCCAATAGGCAGGGGCGGTGTAGGAGCCCTCTATACAGCACTCCTACACCGCCCCAAAGATGCTGCTTGCAGGACTTTTTTTCCCATCCTGCCAGCGCACTGCTCCAGTGTGAAATTTCGCACTCAGACTTTCACACTGGGGGAGGCATGAGAGGCAGTTTTCAGGCGCTATTTTTAGCGCTAAAACGCCTGAACCGACCTCCGTGTGAAAGCACCCTTATTGCTTTGCTATCTTGTTTCTATCTAAGGATAGTAGTGACATTTTATATCACGTGATGCATAGATCTTCAGCTATTGCGGGGGAAAAAGAATATTGGGAGCGATTGCCTAAAAATAGTGAGCTCTACTTGCTTTTTGCTATACAAGCATACTTTGTGACTATTTTGTGTGAATTCTGTTTAGATAAATCACAGATACTTTAATGCACCTTATTTATTTATTGATTTAATTTTATTTATTTCGGGTATTTAGTGCTGACAATTTACGCAGCGCTTTACATATTGTACAGCAGTCCTATCATATTAAACATTCATCAGTTAAGTTGTTCACATATTGTGCCACAATTACTCATTTTATTTGGGAAAAATATTTCATAACCATTCTGCATTTTTTTTTTTTCTTCTTTGTAATATTGTTTCTTATTGGTTAAACTAGACAGACTTGTGTTTTTTTTCAACCAGACTAACTATGTAATAAAAAAATGTAGTTGGAATATACTTGCATGACTTAGGAAAATGTGTACTCAGGTTCAAAATATATGGTGACATTGTTTGAGTAACATGCCCCTGTATTTTACTGCTTTTTGAAAAACTCTTTTTGTGATAAAATTTCTGTCACTGATTAATATTCGTTATTTCTGCATTGATCAATATTCTATTTGAAGTAATCTCAGCGTTCTTCTATGAAATGCAGATACGGTAAACGTATACCTGGTGTACTGCCAAGCCGCACTAAGATTTCTCCAGGGATAGAATCAGTCACAGCGCACGTTGGGTGGGCAGTCACGTCTCTTTGTTTCCAACACTAATTTACCTGTGAGGCCTTTGTGTGTCATCAGTACATCTACTGCAAACTTGTCATAAAGATACGTATGTTTGGTAAAGCTAGTTTTCAAGCAAAAATGTAGGCGAAGTTATGGCGGCACAGCTGTAGATTCTCATAAAAATAGCAGTCCTAGGTCAAAGCATACCCCTTCTTTTGAGGAAATAAAATATAACTTTTTTTATTTTAATTTTTATTTATTTATATTACTTGTATCATATATGTATTATCTGTCCTCTCCATTAAAATGGGTGTGGGGTTTTTTTTTTTTCCCGTTTTGGATATAGTGGCATCACAGACAGAATTTTTTTGCATTTTTTTTTATTTTTTTATTTGCTATTTCACTGCTGCAGATTTTACCCTACTTCCTGTCTGGCAAAACTATAGTTACCACATATGTTCCCGCACACCGTAACAAATTTGAATGGGCCCACGCAAATTCAGCCCACACAAAACGCGGAAGTGTGAACCTAGGGTAACCCTAGGTTCACATCTATGCGGATGCGGTTGATGCATACCAGGCCCTTATGCCGCATACACACGATCAGTTTTGAGCGGAAATTCCGATCGTCTGTAGCAATTTCGACGCGCAAAAATTCGACGCATGCTCGGAAGCATTGAACTTAGTTTTCTCGGCTCGTCGTAGTGTTGTTTGTCACCACATTCTTGACGGTTGAAAGTTCAGCGAACTTTTGTGTGACCATGTGTAGGCAAGCCAAGCTTGAGCGGAATTCCGTCGGAAAAAACATCCAAGATTTTTCCGACGGACCATAGGGTCTGGTATGGATTTTAAAAAGGAACCCCACGCCAAACTTAAAAAATGGTGTGGGGTCCCCCCAACAAAATCAATACCAGACCCAAATCTGAGCATGCAGGTCAGGAAACGGGGACCCTAGAAAAAGAGGATCGGGGACACCCTGTGCAAACCCCTTGTACAGAGGAGGTAAGTATAACATGTTTGTTATTAAAAATAAAAACAAAGCTTTACAATCACTTTAAATTTTCAGACTTTTACATTTAATCGTGAAGAATAAAAAAACATTGGTGATCAAATACCACCAAAAGAAAGCTCTATTTGTGTGAAAAAAATTATTACATAAAGTTTGTTTGGGTAGAGCATTACATGAATGTGCAATTACCAGTTAGAATAGCGCAGCGCCAAATGGCAAACAATGGGCTGGTCATGAAGGGGGTAAAATCTTCCGGAGCTGAAGTGGTTAATACTACTTTAATTTCCCGGCATCTGTAAGATGAGCAGCACATGCACAACTGTCCATGTAGAACTACTAAAAAGTTGCTAGCAGGCAGGAGAAGATATTTCTTAATCGGAGGACACACAGTACTAATTCTGGAACCAATGGATAGGTGATTTGACATTGGGAAAGTAAAGCTGTAAAGACAGCATGCCTTAAATTTTTTGCTAGTGTCCTTAGGTGAACAGATGTTTTCTCTCTGCTCTAATGCCGCATACACACGATCGAAAATTCCGCCAGCAAAAGTCTGATGAGAGCTTTTGGTCGGAAAATGCGACTGTGTGTATGCTCCATCGAACTTTTGCTGGTGGAATTCCAGCCATTCCGGGGCATTAGAGGATCAAATACATTTCTTTCTTTTTTTTTGGAAAAAACTTGACTCTGTTACCTAGATTCCTGGATGCCACATTGCCATTTTTTAGCTTTCCTGACTGGTTGCCTCTTTTACAGATTGGTGAACCTCTGCCCAGCTATACTTCGGAGACATTCATACTCTGTATGAACAGACGATCTGTCTGTTCTCCCCTTAGAGAACCGGGATCTGCGTGTTTACACACACACATCCCAGTTCTCTGTGTGCCCAGAGCGATCGCGGGAGCCTGGCGGTGATCGCGAACGCTGGGCACTCACATCGGCTCCGTGGACGAGCAGGGGGCACGCGTGCCCCTAGTGGCCAAATCTAGAAGCAACGTAACATGACGGCGATTTGTGCAGCCGAGCCATGTTGCTGCAGTGCAACTGCGGCGTCTGGTCGGCAAGCGGTTAAACATTTGATATGTTTTCCATTTTCTATTGTGAATAAAATATGGGCTAATGAGATTTTCAAATCTTTGCATTCTGTTTTCATGTAGAGTTTACACATTTGGGAATTGGGATTATATTTATCTAAAACACAACTTTTTGGGAAGAAATATGGTACAACTTTGTCTGAGCTTATGGAGAATGATCAGATTTTTTTGGAGGTCTCAGACCACACAGGCCCCAAGGGAAGCTCCCACATACTTTTCCCCAGAGTCTTCCTCGGACCATCCTCTATCTGATTTTTTGCTTCCTAAGGAGGAGAATTTTATGTCCATTTCTGACCTGTCTGCTGACATTTCTCCCAAATTTAAGGATACTATTTCTATCCTTATTGACACCATGTGATCCTGTTTAAAATTTGAGCAATCTGCGTTGACCTTACGAAAGGTCACTTGTCTGTGATTTTTGAAAATGCCCTGCAAAGACCTTCCCTGTACACTCACACTTACAGCCTGTGTTCTTGAAGAAGTAGGCTGTTCTTTTGTAGACCCAGTCATTTCCTGTCTCAACAAAACCTTGACTGTCCCTTCTTGTATTCAAGAACCTAGTGAACAAGAGTTTAGAAGTCATCTTCAAGACCTTCTTTGCCTATCCTGCTCTGAAGCTCCTCACTTACTACGCAAGATCGAGATGGGGCATGCCACTGAGCTTCACTGCACCAAATCTGCCCAGAAGACCATTGTTCTCAGCATTGTCACACTCCATGAAGTGGTAAATTGTTGGCACTAGAACATTGGGTAAATAGAGCTTTCATGTTCAAAACTGATGGCATTATAGCTTTACTGATTGTGACCCAACAGGGCAACATGCTGATACGTGGGCTGCTTTCATACAACCACAGGGGGCTTGGAGTGTGAACACAAAGTTTGTGTGTAAAAGTTGAATTGCCACACTAGAGTTTTATAAGCTTAAAGTCGATGTAAACCCCAAAAAATAAATTATTTGATGATTTGATGTCATAATGTAGAGAATATGATTTCCTTTCATTTGAGCCCAGTCTTGCCACACAGATTTACTCGAGGCTTGAGAAATCCTATTTTATTGTTCAGTTAGAAAGATCTTGACAAAGTACTGAAATCTTTGTCAAAAACGCCCCCTTGCTGTGAGTGACAGGTGATTTACATATCTCATGCACTAGCCTAAAAGAGGCACATCCTGTGTAATTATAAAAAGTGAGAAATCCACCCCTCCCCCACATAAATCCTGTGATCAACGTATCCTCAGAAACACACACTGCACTATAACAATCACTGTATGTTCTACTCTGCCCAGCTCTGACTACATACATCTCTCTTATATTCTTCTTGCTGTTCACTCAAGTAAATGTATTTTCACTCTGTCTGTGGATCTGTGGTCTGTGCCTGTCTCAGGCTAGTGCATGAGATATTTAAATCACCTGTCACTCACAGCAAAGGGGCGTTTTTGACAAAGATTTCAGCACTTTGTCAAGAGCTTTCTAAATGAACAATAAAAGAGTATTTCTCAGGCCTCGAGTAAATCTGTGTGGCAAGACTGGGCTCAAATGAAAGGAAATCTTATTCTTTACATTATGACATCAAAGTAGATATTTATTCCAAACATGGGGTATATCTAATGTAACAGCCAATGCATTTAGGGGCCAATACATTTTTTTTTTTATTAATCCCCCACTGTAATGTGTTAGCTGATCATTCTTACTTTGTTGACCATGCCAATTGGTTCCAGAATTGCCAACATATTCCTGTGATGTACAATTAAGGAATTAGGATTTTTGTCTTATGTGCAAAATCCTTTTTATGTATCTATGATCCATTCTTGTTGCTTTCTACAAAACTGAAGGCATGCTAAGAGTGGAGAGGGATTACACAGGGCGCCCCTTACTGCTTTACTGTGCTTATGTCACCAAGGCAGCTGCACAACCCATGGTTCTAGAATTACCATCTTGTAGACTGTGATGTACTCAAAGAAAAGTTTTTTTTTTTTTTTTTGTACAGGTTAGACAAAAATCCTATTTTTATGCCAACTAGTTGTGCTGTAGTTCTCATGTGCTAACAAGCAGTATGCTGATAGGAGGAGAGAGCAAAGTGACATAGAGATGAGCTTATCAGTCTGCTGCTTCTCTTTAACTGTCTAATTACAGGGACAAGACCCAGTTGCATTGCTTTAATCAAAAACGGGAAAACCACATACGTTTCAAAAGAAAATAAGTTAAAACAGCTGCAAACACACTATGAGATATTTAACATAGTAATACAATTAGTAAAATAAACATGCTGTACTTGTATATAAAAAGAAAACTCTTATAAATAGGTGAACAACAAAGTACTCAAATCACATAAACGTGAAGAATGAATCCACCAAGAAAATGTACACTGAGCATGCCACAGCAGATTAGACGCCTCCACCAAGAAAGTCCAAACTGCAGGCTTACCAGAAGAATATGACCCTCTGGTTAAGAGTGGTCATATGAGGCATGTATATATTATTCCTTGTCCATCAGATCTCCTTCTGGTCAGAGAATTCAAACAGTAATCCAGTTAAATGAACCTCATCATCTCAAACCACCAGCCACAGAAAAGGAGAAGCATGTTTTCCAAATGGTGCAAAATGTCCAAATTATCTTTTATTAAAAAAGTATTACACTTACATAAACTCTAAAATAAATGTGCATTGAAATAACACTCCATCTGACAAAAACAAATTCATATTCCAGGTCATTTCTCGTTTGCGCAAGGACGTTAGCACGTAGCTCTTCCCTACACATTTCGTCACACATGACTTCTTAAGGGGCATTGCTTAACTGACACTAAGCCCAATTTATTTTACATCTACTGTTCTAAAATATTCGGTATACCATGGCTCTGTTGTGTTTTTTTTTGTTTTGTTTTGTTTTTTAAGTCTCTTATTTTTAAGTCTCTTATTTTTAAGTCTCTTATTTTTAAGTTTCTTATCTGATCTGCGCACGCTCTGTCCACCACTGATACACCTCACCACCGATAGTGTAGAGCAAGAAGCAGTGCCGTTATTTCTGGTCAATACACAGCTCTATGGATACTACAATTTCCAAAGGAGCTGATTGTATCTGCGCTTAGATGTGTAGTCCATCTCGGGGATAAGCAGGTGTGGGTGACTACGTTCACATACACAAGGTAAAGATGGAGAACATATTCACATACACCAGGGGAACATGGAGAACATATGTAGCCACGCCACAGGAAGTCTGGGAATAGCAGAAAACAAACTTGCATTTGAGAGATGAAACAAGGGAAGAAGGTGAGAGATGGGTATGTTCCATATTTAAACATATTGTATTTTTTTTTTATTAAAAAATGTTCAGCATTTAAGCAAGGAGTATATGGTGTGTTAGGTAGTGGTGCGCTGTATAGAACAATCCTAATTGTGCTAGATGGAGCTAGCTAAATAGGCAGCAAGAGGTAGGTGTATATGATGGTAGAGCTAGAACGATGCCTATAACCTGAACGGGCAGGTTACAACCTTAATCCAGTGCAAATATCGCAAATTTAAAAAGGAAATGCATGATAAAAACCTAGTGGTTAAAAATGACTAGTGCAGTGTGCACTAAAGTGGCTAAAGGTAAAATATCAACGAATATAGTAGAGTGTCCAAGTAATAAGTGATTAAACACAATAAAATAAATAATCCCAGTGGGTATATAGCAGTGTGAGATCCTTAAAATGAAGTAGACGGGTAAAGTGCAAAGTGCTGGAATGAAGAAATAGAATGGACACTATTCCAAGTTTCAACAGTGTCTTGGTGCTAAAGGTAGCACCTAAAGTGACTAGTGATCCTCAGAGGTAGGATATTTTGTGACAAAGAAGTTTACACAAATAATGAAACTTATATTTAAGAACGGGTAAGCGAGACTCGCTAAGCATAAAAATATATTCAAAAGTCCAGATGGAGCATACTCCTACAGTGATCAGTGCAAGTATGGGTGGGAAAGACGTGCAAAATGGTTTCCTGTTTAGTCCAGTGGAGAAAACCAATAATTTAAATAAATAAGTCTATAACTGTGTGGCACACACCGTATTCACAACGGTTAATACACAGTTGAAGTAATATAAAGTTTTCGGTGCAATGTGACATGAACTGAGTCCAACATAAAAATAAAGTGCGAGTGCTTGATAACGCAGATCAGTGCAGTGCTGTGTGGGACGGTAGATGATCCATGCATTCTCCTTCGTGCAGAATAAATGGATGGGTGTCCCCTTACCTTACGGCTGTAAGGTAACAGCATGTAGTGGAGATCTCGTTTGGGTCCTTGGTCGGCGTTCCTGGGGTACTGCCCTGGGTCCTACCCTGCCTATAGTATGCGGTCCTGCCTCCTTAAATGTGTCCACAGTGGGGGAGCTCGCCAGTAGTATAGGTATTAGGGAAGAGATGAAGGAAACCTCATAGTGCAGTATTCCAGTATAACACAGTATTTTAATGGTATACAGAAAGGTACTCACATTTAGCAAACAATACAATGAGCGATGTAAAACGAGCTGCGGGCTCGTATGACGTCACTTCCGGTGTCACAGTCCCGACGCGTGTTCGTCACAGTCACGTGACTTCATCAGGGGAGTATGCTTTACATTGATGTCTGTATATAATGTAGCATCACATTATTCTGATTTACACCAACCAACCATAACATTATGAACACCCACCTAATTTTGAGCAGGTCCCCCTTTTGCTGCCAAAACAGCCCTGAGCTGTCACGTCATGGATGCCACTAGACCTCTGAAGGTATGCTGTGGTATCTGGCACCAAGCCGTCAGTAGCAGATCCTTTAAAGTGGTGTTTCCAACAAAAAAATGTTTTACTCACCTCTAAATGCCTGTTGCTAGGGGGTCCCTCGTAGTCTGCCTCCTTCAGTGCCCGGGCACTGACATCACTTCCCCTCGCCGCAGTCAGTCATCTGGGACATGTGACAGGTCCCAGATGACTGCGCGGCATATCATGCCGGCCCCGCGAGCGGAGCGGGGAACGAGGGGGGGCTTCGTTCCCCTGCATCGCTAGACCCTGGGACAGGTAAGTGTCCGATTATTAAAAGTCAGCAGCTGCAGTATTTGTAGCTGCTGACTTTTAACATTTTTTTTTTAAGGGGCACCCCACTTTAAGTCCTGTAAGTTGCGAGGTGGGGCTTCCATGAATCAGACTTGTTTTTCTAGCACATACCACAGAGTCTCGATTGGATTCAGATCTGGACAATTTTTAGGCCAAGTCAAAACCTCAAACTCGTTTTGTTGCTCAAACCATTCTTGAACCATTTTTGAAGCCTGACAGGGTGGATTATCCTACTGAAGCAGACCACTGCCACCAAGGAATACCGTTTCCATGAAGGATTGTGTTCTTGGTCAGCGACAATATTTAGGTAGGTGGTACATGTCAAGTAACATCCATATAAATGGCAAGACAGAAGGGTTTCCAGCAGAACATTGCCCAAAGCATCAAACTGCCTCCGTCAGTTTGTCTTCATCCCAATTCTGCATCCTGGTGTCATCTCTTCCCCAGGTAAGTGACACACACTCACCTGGCCATCCACATGTTGTAAAAGAAAATGTGATTCATCAGACCAGATCACCTTCTTCCATTGCTCCATAATCCAGTTCTGATACCCATGTGTCCATTGTATCCGTTTTGGCTGTGGACACAGGTCAGCATGGGTCTAGCCATTACAATTTGGTCCTTGTCAAAGTTGCTAATATCCTTATGCGTTCCCATTTTTCTGCTTTCAACACATCAACTTCAGGGACAACGTGTTTTTTTTTAACAAATGGAAGGGACAACATGTTTACTTGCTGACTAATATCTCCCATTAACTTTCAGATGCCATTGTAATGAGTTTTTTTTACGTTACCTGTCAGTGGCCATAATGTTATTGCTGATGGGTGTATGTCTTGATTAGGCAATCGATTTGTTTTATTCAGGAAATCCATACAAAATAACACTTATGATAAGCAAAATACAGTTACCCATAGTTATCAATCGGATTTCAGTTTAGGAAGGTCAGATCAGCAAAAGATCAATTCTGATTGGCTGTTGTGGGATACTTTTTCCATAATACATACCTCGGTAGAAGCATCCCCTGTTGTATTTTTTATAAACCATGGACTCATCATCTTTTGGTTTATGCAATACCGTTTTGCTTTTCATTTCTTTCCTGAATCCACTTACTGGGCCACAGATTCCTGTGTCCTATCACTATGGGAGATCTCCTGCCCGATGTCTGATACTTATTAGCTAAGCATGGCAGCTCTAATGAAAAATATCCTGACCGTGACTGTTTCCCTTCCATGTAAACTTCTGTGCTTGCTGCTTAATACGCCTCTCGTGCTTGCCTTTCAAATACAGCTTTTCAGCCTTAGGAAAGTGTATTGAAAATATGTCGACTTTGTGTATTCTGGCCTAGCAATGTGATTATACAGCCATTTTTCCATCCCGCCTCCCTGTAAACAGATGGACAGATATGCAGTAGGTAGAAAGATTTTCAGATTTTAATCGTAGATCACTTTCACATGTTTTCAGGAAAGCATCTCTTACTATCAAAAGGGTTAATTGCATTTGTCACCGGCCGGGCTCTTGAATCCTATAAGCACACAGAGAGGAAGCTGGATGATAATTACATTATGCAATATTTGTTACAATGGACCACTTCCTTCCTGCTCTCCAGTTTTCTTTTCTTTCGTTCTAAATGGGAAGAAGAACCAGGAACTGACTAGATGTGTATCTGCCATAATCACAATTTTACATTTATTTATTTTTGTTCTGTATGAAACATTGGTGGGGGGTCTTTGTAAATGCAATAATGAGACTTTTTCTTTTTAAAGTATAACGTATTCGCTGAATGAAAAATTACATCTATAATGCACACTGTCACTAGCATTAACACCAAAGAACATGATAAAATACAAAACAAGAAATACCATGCAAACAAAAGGGACCTTGGACGACAGAACAGACGATATGAACTCCAAAATGCAAATTGTATAAAAATAGTACTTTATTACAAAGCATGTATGGGAATATATAAATAGAGCCACACAATAATTTGTGGTTAATATAAAGTGTACATGAGCAGCACAGTAGTGATGGTAAATGGAAGCCTTTGACCAAACTATAGAGACATCCAACACGTTTTGACATTAGGGATTTTCGTTCTTCTTCAAGGATGTTCATATAGGGGTACAGGGCTATTCAAGCTGTATAGGATGCTTAAATGTACTCATCCGCAAAGGAATCATAAAAACATAGTGGAAGTGCATTGCTGCATCCCAAAGAGATTTCCAGAGGCAGGAAGGACCATCACGCTCGGACCAGCGAGGTCACTGGAGTCATCAACAGGCTGGAAAGACTCAGTTTAACACACCTAAGTAAGTTGATTTCCCAGGAAGATGACACAGGGGCCGGGCTATAAGCTGAAAATATTCAACCAAGAATGCTGGACTAAGCTAAATGGCTTATAGCCAAACCAGGACTACAATGGCTTGCTTGCAGTAAAGTCAGCATTCGAGATGGCCAAAACTATACAGTGCCTTGAAAAAGTATTCATACCCCTTGACATTTTCCACAATTTGTCATGTTACAACCAAAAACTTAAATGTATTTTATTGGGATTTTATGTGATAGACTAACACAAAGTGGCACATAATTGTGAAGTAGAAGGAAAATGATAAATAGTTTTTAATTTTTTTTACAAGTAAATATCTGAAAAGTGTGGCGTGCTTTTATTTTGAGCCCCCTTTACTCTGATACCCTTAACTAAAATCTAGTGGAAACGATTACCTTCAGAAGTAACCTAATTAGTAAATGGAGTCCACCTGTGTGTAATTTAATCTCAGTATAAATACAGCTGTTCTGTGAAGCCCTCAGAGGTTTGTTAGAGAACCTTAGTGAACAAACAGTATCAGGAAGGCCAAGGAACACACCAGACAGGTCAGGGACAAAGATGTGGAGAAGTTTAAAGCAGGGTTAGGTTATAAAAAAATATCCCAAGCTTTGAACATCTCACGGAGCACTGTTCAATCCATCATCCAAAAATGGAAAGAGTATGGCATAACTACAATCCTACCAAGACATGGCCGTCCACCTAAACTGAGAGGCCGGGCAAGGAGAGCATTAATCAGAGAAGCAGCCAAGAGGCCCATGGTAACTCTGGAAGAGCTGCAGAGAGCCACAGCTCAGGTGGGAGAATCTGTCCACAGGACAACTATTAGTCGAACACTCCACAAATCTGACCTTTATGGAACAGTGGCAAGAAGAAAGCCATTGTTGAAAAAAAGCCATAAGAAGTCCCATTTGCAGTTTGTAAGAAGCCATGTGGGGGACACAGCAAACATGTGGAAGAAGTGCTCTAGTCAGCTGAAACCAAAATTTTACTTTTTGGCCTTAAAGCCTTGTACACACGGTCATATTATTGGACGAACTTTTGTCAGTTTTTTGTTGAATGCTAGTCTCAAATCAAATGTGTAGAGGGTACTCACCATCAGAAAATTTTCTGACGACAGAATTCAACATTAGAAGTGACGTAATGTGTTGAATTGTTTTGTATGTGTTGTTTCATTTAAGAAAAAAACTGGATGTGGAGGCTTGAAATGTTTTGTCTGATGTGACCACAATGTCCAATTTTCTTTTCATTAGTACGGTTTTCTGACAAAAAAAAATCTGAAGAGCAAGACTAGGCATGCTCATAAATGAAACAACACATACAAAACAATTCAACACATTACGTCACTTCTAATGTTGAATTCTGTCGTCAGAAAATTTTCTGATGGTGAGTACCCTCTACACTTTTGATTTGAGACTAGCATCAAACAAAAAACTGACAAATTCTTCCAATAATCTGACTGTGTGTACAAGGCTTAAGAGTTTCAATTTGTATGCAATCAGGCAGGCCTTTGCACTACATTTTGGTAAATCTGAAGGCAAAAATCTGAAGCAAATCGAATGCCCCGTACACACGAGTGGAAATTCCGCCAGCAAAAGTTCGATGAGAGCTTTTGGTCCGAAAATGCGACCGTGTATATGCTCCATCAGGCTTTTTCTGGGCGGAATTCCAGCCAGCAAAAGATTGAGAGCATGTTCTCTGATTAAAAATTCTGATTGTCTGTACCAATTCCGACGCGCAAAATTCCTACGCATGCTCTGGAACTATTTGACACATGCTCGGAAGCATTGAACTTAATTTTCCAAAAAAGGAAGGTTCCCCCTGGGATGGTGGGGTTTTTAGGCAGGCAATAGTTTTTAAAGGAATGTATCAAAGTTGGTATTTGAGAGACTCAGTAAAACGGAGTAAGTTTAAAATATTTATTCATATCACATGTATGACAAGTGAAATATAAAACATAAGCCCATACAGAATAAAATAAAATTGTACAATACACACACAGGCAAAACCAACAGGTAGCACCTAACACCTCAACTGATAATACAGGGGGGAGTCAATATGATGCAACAAAAACTGACGCGTTTCGACCTGTAATTGTCTAGGTCTTCTTCAGAGTGTTCTTTGTCTTTTGTTAATTTTCCTGGCTCGTCATAGTGTTGTACGTCACTGCGTTATTGACGGTTGAAAGTTCAGTGAACTTTTGTGTGACCGTGTGTATGCAAACCAAGCTTAAGCGGAATTCTGTCGGGAAAAACCCATCCAAGATTTTTCAGATGGAAATTCCGCTCGTGTGTACGCGACATAATAGTGTGTATGGGATCTTAGAATGGCCCAGTCAAGTCCAGACCTAAATCAATTGAGAATCTGCGGCAAGACCTGAAAATTGCTGTTCACAGACGTCCCCCATCCAATCTGATAGAAAACCATTTATCATTTTCCTTCCACTTCACAAATATGTACCACTTTGTGTTGGTCTATCACATAAAATCCTAATAAAATACATTTACGTTTTTGGTTGTAACATGACAAAATGTGGAAAATGTCAAGGAGTATGAAAACTTTTTCAAGGCACTGTATATACTACTGTTTAGAGGACCAGTAGATTTAGACTTACTTCTAAATCTGCCCTTAGTTATACAGGTTTTGTCAAGTTGGCTGATGGTGCTTAATTTGCTCTAGGTATCTAGGCTTCAGTGACCTCAGACCATTAAGGGGTTAAGGAAATCTTTCTTGAGCGCAAAGTGGAGGTTTTGAGTGTGGATTTCTCCTTCTGTAAATTCCAGTTGTCTGGCTTGGTTTTTCCCATAATAAATTCAGTGTTAATGCTACTAAAAGATAGCAGTGTGTACTATGTGTTTTTTGACAAAATACTTAGTTGTCCTTCATGTGCTTTTTGTTCATTGGACATACTGTATAGTGAGCACGTTTAGAATTCCACTATACATAAAAAAAAAAAAAAACTAGAAGCTGTAGTGCCTTTAAGAATATAATTAATGAAACATATTAATTCTCAGAATCATTTTCCTTGAAGCAGATCCTTTTGTAGTGTTTAGATCCTCTGTTTAATGATATACCATGCTGGTAGATTTGTGTATATTTAGGGTCATTTTAGTTAATCATTTTACATGTGAGTTTTTTATTATTTTAAAATCCCCATCCAGCTCTTACAGTACAAGAAAAACCTTTTAATGAGGAAAAAAAAAAAAAATAAGAAGAAAATGCAGAACAGTGAAGGAAAAAGTTGGTCATGTTTCTGTATTATTTCACAATGCTTATTTTATTCATCTTTTCCATGTTGGAAACAAGTTGTAAGAGTATTTGTAATTCTCTGCTCTGACATTTGAAAGAAAGAAGTCTAGTTGGCTCCCTTGTTATTGACGTGCCAAGAGGGCTAATGATTACAATGAGCAGGGAAAATTCAGGAGAATGTGGACTGTAGGGAAAGTCACTACTGAGACGGCTCCTCCATAAAAAAATCATCTTGGAACCACAAAATAAGAATAATAGAGGCACAACACAGCCATCTTGGAAGCATCTCTAGCAGTCTACACAATTTAACAACATCTGGTTTGGAAATATGTCGGGGCCTATTCAAGCTTAAAGTGGAACTTCATCCTAAATGGAATGAAATCTTCTATTTTTGCCACTTTTTTTTGGGGGGGGGGGGGTACCTGGTTTTGACAGGTGCTGCCCACTCACACTTCTGGTCAGATCGCCACGGAGTTCCACCAGAAGTTCTACCCTGTCCGCCCGGAATTTTTTGGGACACATCACAGGTCCCAGAAGGCTGCAAGACCATTCCCAAAGTGCAGCTGCCCACAGTTAAGGTGCCAGTCCATGGGGACCGAACACCAGTGAAGAAACTGGCCCGGGTGAGGACAGCGCTGGATGCCTGGACAGGTAAATATCTGTTTAATAAAAGTCGGCTGATGCAGTTTTTCTAGCTGCTGACTTTTAATTTGCACACATCTGACTGAAGCTCTTTAAAGCGGAGTTCCAACTGTGAAAAAAAAAAATAATTCTTTTGGATAAATATATTCATTTTTAAAGACTTATTTCTAGCACTCACGTTTTTCTTTTTAATCGCTGCTCGATTGCCGATTTAATTGAGCAAGATATGTTTTATTCCTTCTTGGCACTTTCCATCTTGCTTGTGGGCATGTGAAGCCCACAAGCACTATCTTCCGGGCTCTGGTGCAGCTGAGTGACCAACATGCACCGTCCCCGTTCTCGCGCATGCGCAGTATGTACGGCGCAGCCCCGTACACTTCTGACTTTGCCATCACAACGGGCGGCGGCGTGGGAAGTGTCCGCCCCCGTTGTGATGGCAACAAAGCCCTCGGCCCTGCCCAGTGACTCCTGGGAAATGATGACAGACATCTCCCAGGAGCACTAGCGAGCACGGGCGCCAAGGGAAATGACATCAGGCGCCAGGAAGAGGCAGATTACGAGGGAACGCTGCTGAATAATGCAAACTTAATTTTATGAGTGGAACTCCGCTTTAAGCTGGGTATACTCTAGTTGTTTTTCGCACAAATATATTAATTTTCAAATTGTCAGCGGGGTGAAATTGATGTTTTCAACCACAGTGATGAGAAGATTTGAAGAAGCAGGATGCTCTTTTTTTTTTTCTTGGCCAAATGGCTTTCTAAACAGTATGTATGTTTTGTGTGGTGAAGTCTGTTTATCACAAAATTGAATTTTAAAAGCAAATTAAACTTTGAAGTACTTTTGAACATTTGTACAGCCATTTGAATGTACTGAGAATTTTTCTAAGAATGTTTGTATGAAAATCTACTAGTGTATACCCAGCTTTACACTCACTTCCTGTTCAGAGGACAAACTTTATTTATTTTATTCTTTTTTTTTTTTTTTTTTTTCATCGTAATACAAAACAGGGTGAACAGGGAAATAAACAACATAAGGCACATTTGTCAACTCAGTAATAACAGCGCTATATATATCAACCATGTGGAAACTAGAGGTGCGAATTATTATTATGGTGGCAAAACCAAAAATGCAGGATGCACTTGATCGAAAACCGAAACCGAACATTACAGTTTCCAAAAAATATATATATTTGTATATATAATATATAATTGTATTATATTTGACTTTTTAATTAAAATCATGAATTTTAAGTGAATATGAATTTATTGTCGGTCATTATTGACACCTTTAGCGCAAAAAAAAGCTTGAGAAAAATATATACCTTCAAATTCTATCTATATCTTCACACTGGTCGGCTTCTGTTGTGGTGTTAAAAATTTAGCTTGCTCCATTTTTGGTCAGTTAAAAAAAATGCACCTCCCCGTTGAAATGCATTGAAAACGCAGCAAGAACGCATCGATAACACACCCATGTTACATTTTTATGCATTTCTCCTGACTGTTGGTGGTGTGGTGTGGCTCTGGGAGATTTCTCACACATCTTCTGGACCTGTCCATATATTTTAGGTTTTTGGATGGAGGTGGTGGCTTTGTTAAATTCGATTTTACATGCCCACATGCCAGTCTCTATGTCAGTGTGTTTGGTTAAGGATATTCTTCCTACAGAGGCAGAGCGGACATTCACTAATATTACTTTGCTTTATGCCAGAAAAGCTATTGTCCTGTATTGGAAGAAACCTTCCCCGCCCACATTAGTATACTGGAAACAACTGGTTTATACCAGTTTACCATTATGCAGAGATACCTATGGGAACAGAGGTTATCCTCGTAATTAGGAAAATATTTGGGCTAAGTGGTTGGAGGAGCCCTACACGGCATCCCCCAACAATATTAATTTTTAATCTTTAATATGAAATTGTTGATATAATACCGATACATATATTGTTATATAGATTATATCGATTATTTATGATATGATTTGCTAAAGATATACATTATAGGGCTGACATTGCGGTGACTGAAAGGTTTTATGCTCTAGATAGTATTTTGTTTATTTTAATGCTAATCTACTTACTAGATAGGAAAATCGTATTGTGATCTGATGAGGATCCCAATGATGAATATATACTTTGACCGTGTATTATGTTTTTGTACTGTGCACTGTAACTGTGTTCATTTTGTTGATTTAAAGGAAAAAAATAATAGAGATTAAAAAAAAAAAAAGAAGCAGCAGCAAGTTCAAATTATTGTATTTATCTGCGTATAACACGCACCTTTTCATCCTGAAAATTGGGTGCAAATGGCGTGTGCGTGTTCTACGCCGATACTTCCATTTTGGCTGCCTCAGAGGGGACAGGGAGGGGAGCAGGAGGAGCGTCGACAGATTACATACAGTGAGAATCTCCTGACCATTATCACTGGTCAAAGCCAAAGTCGTATCCAAGTTGCACCCACCCAAAGTTGCATTAAAGTTGCACTCCAAAGTCGGCACAACTTTGGAGTCGTACAAGTGTGAATGGAGTCTAATTCTTTTATCGGCAAAATGCAGATAACACCATTTTCAGCCCATATGTTTGGGGGGCCATTGGCTGCCTCAGAGGGGACAGGGAGGGGAGCAGGAGGAGCGTCAACAGATTACATACAGTGAGAATCTCCTGTTTTCTTGGTGGCCTCTGTAATAGGAAGTCCCGTCCTGGGCCAGCATTGGACCACTGTTCTGTTTATCATAGCAGGCGGGACTTTGTATTAAAGAGGCCGCAGAGTAAACAGGAGATTCTCACTGTATGTAATCTGTCGACGCTCCTCCCGCCGCCCTCCCTGTCCCCTCCAAGGCAGCAGTAATCTGTCCTGAGGCTGCATTGATGGCAATGGTGAGGCTGCATCAATGGCAATGGTGAGGCTACATTAATGGCAATGTTGAGGCTGTATTGATGGCAATGTTGAGGCTGCATTGATGGCAATGTTGAGGCTGCATTGATGGCAATGTTGAGGCTGCATTGATGGCAATGTTGAGGCTGCATTGATGGCAATGGTGAGGCTGCATTGATTGATGGCAATGGTGAGGCTGCATTGATGGCAATGTTGACGCTGCATTGATGGCAATAGTGAGGCTGCAGATTGACATTGATCAGGCTGCAGATGGGCACTGACCCTTATTTTGCTTTAAAGTTCTTTTATTTATTTATTTTTTTACCTGAAACTTCCCTCTTAAAGTACAAGTGCGTGTTATACGCTGATAAATACGGATAATTCATGCACTACTTTAGTCCGACTTTCATGCAACTTGAGGGCCATAGACTTCAATGTTAACCCTCAGAAGTTGCATGAAAGTTGTACCTAAATGTTATATAAAGCAACTTGTGTGCAACAGTTGTCCATTATCACTGGTCAAAGCCAAAGTCGTATCCAAGTTGCACCCACCCAAAGTTGCATTAAAGTTGCACTCCAAAGTCGGCACAACTTTGGAGTCGTACAAGTGTGAATGGAGTCTAATTCTTTTATCGGCAAAATGCAGATAACACCATTTTCAGCCCATATGTTTGGGGGGCCAAAATTTTGATGCAGCTTTAGTGAAAACCAGTGTTACAGAAGCAAGAGAATTTGGGGGACCCAAGAGGACAACCAAACAGGAGGTAAGGTATTTTCTCCAACAGTAACAAAGACACGTTAAACAGGGAAATGCTAGAACTCCTGCCAGTGTTTTGTTGTTTGTTTCCTGTTGCAGATTTTCCCCCACTTCCTGTCTGGAAAAATGTCTCTAAAGAAGGAAGTGAGGACAAATCTTTCCAACAGAGCCCCAGATAGCACTAAAACTTGACAGGGGTTCTACATTTTCCTGAGATATAAAAAAAAGAAAATGTTGGCTAAATGTGCACTTTAACCCCAAAATCTCAGATAGTTAGAGAGGGCTGCATGTGTAAAATAGTAAAAGTGGGGTGTATGGGTGGTGTGCGCTCTTGTGGAAGTAGTGATTGTAACCCTCAGTGATTGAAGGTTCTACAAATGATCACGGCTCGATAAATCTCCCATGTTCAAGTATAAATGTGTGTTTCTGTACTCCTGTCTTTATGAATGCAATCAGTGCATTGTAACACGATCAGACGAGAGGTATACTGTTGTCCCCTGATTACAGTATTCATGTATTTTAGTTTATATAATTAGTTTTTTGTTTAGCTCAGTGAACCAGAAACTGAAAAATGAACTCCAATAAAGGTTTTTGTTGTGCTTGATTAAAACAAGTTGGTTGTATGAAGTTTGTTTAATATAGAGGTGCTTTGCCCACACACGCCGGGTGCCCCCTTACAAAATTAAGTTCATATATCAACAAATTTGATTTGGATTCCAAAGAAAAAAGTCCAAAGTTTTTTATTTTTTATTTTTTTTACCAACAATATGTAGAATATATATCGGCCTAAACTGATGAAGACATTTTTTTTTTTTTTGGATATTTATTATAGCAAAATTGTCGCTTTTTTTTGTTTATAGCACAAAAAATAAAAACCACAGAGGTGATCAAATACCACCAAAAGAAAGCTCTATTTGTGGGGAAAAAAGGACATCAATTTTGTTTGGGTGCAGCGTCGAACGACCGCGCAATTGTCAGTTAAAGGGACACAGTGCCGTATCGAAAAAAATGGCTTTGTCATTAAGGGGGCAAATCTTCCCGTCTGTATGTGGTTAATCTGGGGTAGGGGAGTATTAGATGTACAAGTAGATTTAAATACACTAACAAATTGAAGCTAAAACTTTGGCTGCATTTACACATGGACGTTTTGAATTGTGGACCAAATGCCCAGGTTTGAATGACAAATCGCATGAGGCACATTTCAGATGCTATCCATTTGAATGGCACCTAAAAACGCTGCGCAGTTCTGCCACGATAAATTGTGCAGCAAACCACATCGCGTGAAAGCTTTTTGCCCCCAAAAAAGTTCAGGAGCTTCTTTTGGGCAACATGCTTCACGTGATGTGGTTTGTCACAATTGCAGCTCAATTTATCGTGCGACAATCGCAGCCGAACTGCACCGCATTTTTAGGTGCCATTCAAATAAATGGCATCTGAAATGTGCCTTGTGTCCTGGGCGTTTGGAAACGATTAAAAAATGCCCATGTGTGAATGCAGCCTTTATAAGCAGTTACAGAAACATTATTTTTTTGGGGATAAAGATTTTGCATAATTATATAAAACCTAATCATTGTAGGCACCCCTGCCAGTGTTAATTGGTTTGTCTCATCTCTGTAACCGATACATCTGCAAGAAAGGTTGTTCTTTTGAAAAACAACAGATTTACTGGCTGGATCACCAGGGAAAAGCAGAAGAAACAAAGTCTAGGCTGGCCATACACATATGGATCCAAGGCTACATTTACACTTGCGGTTGGTGGGGGAGGGGGGCAGTTGTGAAAACAGGTGGTTGAGCTGCATTTTACCTCCCTTCCTTAGGCTACGTTTCCACTATGGCGACCCCAAAGTCGTGCAATTTAGAGTGCGACTTTGGAGTGTGACTTTGAGTGCAGCTTTGATCCAACTTTACAGTCTCTGGATCAAAGTTGCATCAAAAGTCACATCAACGTAGTGCAGGAACCTTTTTTAAGTCGCATTGAAAAACGGGTGCCATTGAAATCAATGGGCTGTCGCTTGTCATACAACTTTTTGTCCAAAGTCGCATAACAAGTCGCACTAGTGGAAACAGAGCCTTAATCTACAAATGCAACCCAGTGGGGTTGTATACTAGGCGCAACAATTTTGCTTCATGGCACAGAAGAGAATTATACCATCTGTTAGGTTCAGTATCACCCATAAAGTGTGACCCATTCAAGTGAATAAGGCTGTGCCGCAACCATGTGCAATGTATGCAGTTGCATTGCGGTGGTTCTGGCTCTTAGGGGTTAAAATAAGCAGAGGAGGAAACATAATGTCTCCCATCTACTTGTCAGACACCCTCTGAAAAGCATTTCACAGCGGATGTAAATTTAAAATGAGCCCTAGCAACCTTCAAGCTATAACAGCACGAATGGTCTATTCTCTTATGCCGCGTACTCTGCTCTGACGGTTTTCCCGACGGAAACTGTCTTGCCTACACACAGTCACACCAAATTCCGACCGTCAAGAACGCGGTGACATACAACACTACAACGAGCCGAGTTCAATGCTTCCGGGCATGCGTTGAATTGTTTCCGAGCATGCGTAGGAATTTTGCGCATCAGAATCAGAATTTTCCGTCTGAAAAATTGAGAACATGCTCTCAATTCTTTGCTGTCGGAAATTCGGTCAGCCAAATTTCCGATGGAGCCTACACACGGTCGCATTTTCAGATGAAAAGCTCTCATCGGTCTTTTTCTGGCCCGAATTCCGATCGTGTGTACGCGGCATCACTGCTGATTGGATGCAGTCGCTGTTCAGCTGCTTTTGATTTTTTTTTATTGGTTCATCATGAACCAGCCAAAACTCCCATGGTGTATGGCCAGCTTTATCCTCAAGTCATTTAGAGGAATCGGCCTTGTCAGACCATCTGCATTTACTATAGGAAACCTCTAGTGCACCAATGCAAACGTTTGACCTTTACCATTCACTTCCCTTTATCATATCCTTCTTCCCTTCTCTCTTTTACGCAATCACTAAAACCGGCCATAGGCGGATAGAAATGTGGCTGTATCAGCAGGGACCTGACGAACTTTGATCAGTGTGGGGTTGTCCCAGTTCAACAGAAGAATGGAGAAGAAGGAAAACTTTTGTCGATCAGCAGCTAAAGGCCCTGATCAGTATATTATGAATACAATGGCCTGGCGGGGAGGTATTTCCTCCATCCAAATTGTTAGTGTGGATGGAGGAATATGTTCATTTTTTTATTTCTTTTTTTGTTCCGCCTGCTGACTTAATGAAAAAAAAACTCATCTATGGCCAGCTTGAGAATGTTCATGTACACTCTTATTGCAGAAGAGGCATAGTAAGTCAATGCAAAAATCCTTCCTGCTCCTAAGTTTTTAAATTCAGAGTTAAGTTCCACTTTAAGTATCTAAACTCAATACCTAAACCAAATATGATGCTGCACATGTTCCCGTAAAGTCACAAAGTTTTTTTTTTTTCTATAAGCCTGATTTTAATTAAATGACACAAGATAGGACATGTACATAAGAGTACATTGAGTTTGTTTTAGTAGTAAAGAACAGATCAAGGCAAGCATGCACACATATATGCACAGTAAACAAAAAAAAAATTACGGAAACCTAAAAAAATTAACATGAATTTTCTTTTTAATTGGTTCACCTTAAGCAGGCCATACATGGATCGAAAATTCAGTCATTTAAGCAGTGACTGGCTGAATTCTGATCCATGTATAAGCAGGATGGTTGTATTGTACACAAGTTGGCTGGTTGAAAAAGAGAGAGAGAGAGAGAGAGAGAGAGAGAGAATTTTTTTAGTTTTGGATAGAGTGGAGAGGGATAGAACCTCTGTCAGTTTTTATTGATGTCTGTGCTCTGGTAAAAATATTCTCCTTCTCAATTTGTCCTGTTTATCATTATAATTGAAAGTAAAAGAAAAATCCCAAATTTTAGGTTGGCTCCCGAAAAGTAATAGAGGGGAAATTTTCCTATGCGGACACTAGTTCTGATGACCTGGGGGTCCCCAATGAATTCCCTAAATTTGCAGGGATTTCCTCTACCTTTTTGTTTGGTTATGGGACAGGAAATGAAGGGAAATATCCACAATGGGACAAAGATGGTGAAATAAAAATCTGACAGGGGTTATATCCCTCCCTTAAAAAATAAGTTTTGGCTATAGTTCTACTTTAACATTAATGTGTATTGCACATAGTTAATGAGGATTCTACCTTACATCTATTGTAATTTCTTGAGGTGCGGATAGAACACCTGCTGTACATTCTCTTAGGCTGGCCATAATCTGAACACAAGGCCCATGGGCTGAATCTGGCCCTTCAGGCCATTTCATGTGGTCCTTACACCTCTCTCCTGGAGCTGTGGCATCCCCTTCATTCCTGCCCCCACTTTGTCTCAGGAGTTGGCAGCAGAAAGGGGGACAGAATTCCTCCACCTTGCAGTTGCGGAATCTCTCATTTCTACCCCATTCCCCGGTCTTACCAGTCGGCAGCAGTACTCCTACAGATCCTGTGCCTCTTTGTGCAGCCACAACACCCCCTCATCTCCACCTCTCCTAGTCTCAGCATTCAGCAGCCTCTAGCAGCTCACTTCAGCCCTCCTCTTGTCCTCCTTTAGACCATGCACTCTCTGCTTCCCAGCTCTGCCATCAGCTAGTTCCTGGCAGCAGCACAAGGTAAGGGGATGCACTGTGATATAAGGGAGGGTGGGGGGCTCTTGACTTCTGATGGTGGGGGGCCCTTGACATCTGATATAAGGGGGTGGGGTGCTCCAGACATAGTCTCAGAGATACAACCAGCCCTTTGAGGGCAACCATAATGCTGATGTGGCCGGCGTTCTAGTAGAATTTAATTTGAAAGTTTTATTTTAAGATAGTTTGATTTTCTATTTGTTAGTGGGGTTGAATTAAAATGTTGTTTTGGACCACAATAGCGACAAAAATGTGAAAGAGCAAAATAGAAGAAATTTCCTGAGCAAAGAAACTTGAATAACTTCCACCAAGTCACCGAAATGTTCTGGGAATTTTCATACAAATTGTCTTACAAATGTTAGTATGAATGTTTTCTTCCTTTTGTACAAAAAAACCTTCAGCCTTTAGAATCTCTTTAATAATTCCTGTATTTAGGGTTAGTTCACCTTTACCAAAAAAAACTGCCTGTGCAGATAAGGGGCACCTGTAGATAAAAACAAACTGTGCAGCTCTGACCAAAGTTAAATAATGCCCTTGCTATAGGTGCAGGCCATTTACATACCACAGAAAGCCTGGCTGAAAAACTTTCCCGAGATGGCATCATCCCATTCTGCCTTGTTGCTAGGACGTTGCTAAGGCACTCTCAATCCATTCAAACCCCTTTACATGGACTCTCTCTTACTTATCACAGTAGCACTAAGTTCAGCGATGCTGCGACAGAGGAGGAGCATGTATAGTCAACAGAGGCAGCTCTAAATTCGCTGACTGAAATTGTGATATATTTAGAACCGCAATTGAACCGTGCCTTGTGTCTATAAGTTCATAAATCCAAATTAAACCCTCTTGGGGACGTCCTATTAATAACGATGGTGTGAACCTAAAAAACTGCATGTATACCAAAATACATATAGCATTAAAATCATCAACCATTTATTAATTAATAAACCATATACATATCAGTGCGCAAAAACAAGCTCAAAATAAAGTGCATGTGCATTCAATTACATTTTGAGCTCAACGTGTTGTTTAGATAAAGGCTCTGTGAGAGCCAAACCATCGCTTTCAGGACTTATTTTTAACAAGAAGAGTTTCAGGACTTCTTATTCTTCTTTGCTCTAAAGATAGTTCTTAATGACATTGGCTGTATGTTTGGGGTCGTTGTTCTGCTGCAGAATACATTTGGGGCCAATCACACGCTTCCCTAATGGTATGGTATGATGGATAAGTATCTGCCTGTATTTCTCAGCATTGAGGTCACCATTGATCCTGACCAAATCTCCAACTCCATTTGAAGAAATGAAGCCTCAAACTTGTAAGGAACCTCCACTATGCTTCATTGTTGCCTTCAGACATTCATTAGTATACCGCTCTCCAGCCCTTCGGTAAACAAACTGCTTTCTACTGTAGCCAAATATTTCACATTTTGACTCTGCTGCCATTTTTCTGCACCCCAGTACCTATGTTTTAATGCATAATTGAATCGTTAAGCATTGTTTCCATGTCAGAGGTATGGCTTTTTGGCCACAATTCTTCCATGAAGACCATTTCTGGCTAGACTTCTTCAAACAGTAGCTGGGTGTACCTGGGTCCCACCTCTTTCCACCAGTTCTGTGCTGATGGCATTGCTGGACATCTTCCAGTGTTAAAGGTAAGTAAGCATGATGTGTCTTTCATCTGCTGCTTTAAGTTCCCTTTGTCAAAGGCTGCCTCTACAGTCCTCAGCGTTGCCCATTTCTTTGTGCTTCTTCAAAAGGGCTTGAACGGCACATCTTGAAACCCCAGTCTGCTTTGAAATATTTGCCTGGGAGAGAATTTGCTGATGCAGTATATGTGCCTTGTATCTTGTTGCTGTGCTCAGTCTTTCCATGGTATATGACCTGTGACATGAAACTGTCTTCTACAACCTCACCTTAGTAACAGAGTTTGACTGTTCCTCGCCCAGTTTAAGCCTCCTACACAGCTGTTTATGTTTCAGATAAAGACTGTGTTTCAGCCTACATATGAAATTGATGTTTATTTGCACCTGCTTGGTATAATTAGTTACTCACACACCTTACTCTAATCCTACAAGATCCCTGACTTTGCGCAAGTGTAATGCACGATCGGAAATTCCCCCAGCAAAAGTCCGATGTGAGCTTTTGGTCGTAAATTCCGACCGTGTGTATGGTCCATCGGACTTTTGCTGGCGGAATTCTCGCCAGCAAAAGATTGAGAGCAGGTTCTCTATTTTTCGGTCGGAAAAAGTTCTGATCGGAAATTCCGATCGTCTGTAGCAATTCCGACGCGCAAAATTCCTACGCATGCTCGGAAACAATTTGACGCATGCTCGGAAGCATTGAACTTAATTTTCTCGGCTCGTCGTAGTGTTGTACGTCACTGCGTTCTTGGCGGTTGAAAGTTCATAGAACTATTGTGTGACCGTGTGTATGCAAGACGAGCTTGAGCGGAAAATCCGCTCGTGTGTACGCGGTATAAGAATCGATACTGGTTTGAAGCCAAAGGGTAACCACAGCAAATGTTGATTTGATGTAGATTTGTCTTGTGTTTGCTCAATATGCTTTTGTAAATTGATAAATATAAACAATTAAAGAAAAAAAATACACATATATATATATATATATATATATATATATATATATATATATATAATGTGTGTGTGTGTGTGTGTGTGTGTGTATATGTGTATGTGTATATATATATATACAAAAGTGAGTACACCTCCCACATTTACATTTTTGTAAATATTTTATTATATCTTTTCATGTGACAACACTGAAGAAATGACACTTGGCTACAATGTAAAGTAGTGAGTGTACAGCTTGTGTAACAGTGTAAATTTACTGTTCCCTCAAAATAACTCAACACACAGCCATCAATGTCTAAACCACTGGCAACAAAAGTAAGTACACCCATACGTGAAAATGTCCAAATTGGGCTTGATTAGTCATTTTCCCTCCCCGGTGTCATGTGACTCGTTAGCGTTACAAGGTCTCAGGTGTGAATGGGAAGCAGGTGTGTTAAATTTGGTGTTGTCACTCTCACTCTCTTATTCTGGCAAAGAACTCTCTGAGGATCTGAAAAAAAATATTGTTGCTCTACATAAAGATGGCCTAGGCTATAAGAAGATTGCCAAGACCCTGAACTGGTCTGCAGCATGGTGGCCAAGACCATACGTTGGTTTAACAGGACAGCTTCCACTCAGAACAGGCCTCGCCATGGTCGACCAAAGAAGTTGAGTGCATTTGCTCAGCGTCATATGCAGAGGTTGTCTTTGGGAAATAGATGTATGAGTTCTGCCAGCATTGCTGCAGAGGTTGAAGGGATTGGGGGGTCAGCCTGCCATACGCCGCACATTTAGACATTAATGGCTGTGGGTTGAGTTATTTTGAGGGGGCAGCAAATTTACACTGTTATACAAGCCGTACACTCACTACTTTACAATGTAGCAAAGTGTGTATGTGTGTGTGTGTGTGTGTGTGTGTGTATATATATATATATATATATATATATATATATATATATATGTGTATGTATATATATATATATGTGTATATATGGTGTGTATTTGATGTAACTGCCTTTGCAGTCTTCCTCTGTTTTCCTACTTATACACATTGGTAAAATGTTGTTCAGATTTCTTCCATTACCACGGAGCAATGTTTACTGGCTGTTTTTAGACCAGGATATACAAATTTATCTGTGGTTAAACAGCCATGTAATGTTTCCGCTGTGTAGCATTTTGATCAGGGGTGGGCACTGTGTTTAGCATGGATTGGCTGTACAACATAGACTATATAACGGGAAAAAATGATTGAAAAGTGGAAATGACTTCCATCTTTGAATTTACTGACTTGCATAAATAAAATTGTATATATTCTTTTGTATATACCACTTAAAGAGCACTCTAGGCTGCATAAAGACATTGATAAACTTAAAATGAGGCACTTACTGGCATATTTAAGGTAAACTGTGTCAATTGATTTAAAAAAAGAGTTGCTTAAATTACTGACTTGTTATTCAGATCAGAATTTCTTACAGTATTGTGGCTTCACTTGCTGCATGCTTATTTCAGATCAGAGAATTGGAACGTATCAAAGCTAGAGACAGCCAGGCAATTAGCATTTTCAAGGGGAGGAAACATTTAGTTTGTTTTGTTTTTTGGATAAACACTCAAAGGAATCAATGGAAACTCAGATAATTTGTTCCAGTGTCACTGCTAGTGTATGCAGTACCGCATGTGACACTCGGAGACCACTCGGAGACACTTGGGAACTGAGTATCTCCGAGCATCACAGGCACCCCCACACCTCTGGCCACATGCAGTACTGCGCACCAAGAGGCTTGAATCCTGCTTGTCTTGCGAGACAACGCTCTCAAATCGAGTCAGAATTTAGAAAAAAACGGTCGTATTGCGAAACGGTCGTAAACTGCGTTACTCACAATCTGAGGTTTTACTGTATGGCCAAAGCTTTTTTTTTTTTGACCATACTTCTCTTTTAGGACACAGGGGTGCACTTGTGCTCTCCTGTGACCCAGAATCAGTGAACAACGGGCTAAAGCTTACTGTCAACTGATATCACCGAACCACTTTAGGCTTTGGAGGGATCCTGACCATATTGTTGGGATCCCCCCAAGAGCTTGAGCTAGCTGCTCCCTAACCCTCTCCTGCCTGGTGCTCCAGTGAGTGCTGAAGGGGCAAAGTAATAAGCGGTGACTGACAGTCACTACTCTCTGCTCAGAGCTGACTGAGAGCTGAGCGATCAGTGGTCATGTGCTTAGAGCTAAATAAGGCATAAGGCAATGCAACGTATTCTGGACAAACATTGGTCCATTCTACACCAAGATCCTCAGTTAAAATCCATCATCACACCTAAACCTAAATTTACATATAGAAAAACAAGAAATATCAAAAATCTGGTAGCACCCAGTAAATTCATATCCCAACAGGGATCCACAACTGCACCTTCATGTCTTATTCCTTTAGTTAGCATGCATCAGTGTCCTAAGAAACTATGCTTGACGTGCAAGCATGTAAAGCGCGGTCAAAAATAATTTTCAAATAAAGGCAAAACGTAGCAGATTAGTAATTTTGTTTAACTGTTCTACAGAGTTTGTAGTCTACTGCCTAATATGCCCGTGTGGGTTGCATTATGTGGGAAGAACCATACGAACTTTAAGGAAGAGGTTCGGGGAGCACTGCCGTCTCGTAGAGGCAGGAGACGACACGCATAGTGTTCCCCTTCACTTTCTCAAAAAACACGACCATTCCTCGTTGGGTCTCGGGGTCTGGATCATTGAGTCCATTTCCGGTACATTCCCGCTGGCAGATCGTTTTAAACGTGTCTATCAGAGGGAAACGTATTGGATTTATATTTTGGACTCCCTTGCCCCTGGGGGCTTGAACGAGGAGATAGAGGTGAGCAGTCTTATGTGACTGTCAAGTTTCACCATCTCAGGTTTTTATTATTGTGTTCCCCTTTTGGTATTAGGGAATATGAGCCCCTTTTTTATAATATCATAATACCGGTCCATATATAGTACCGTGGTGTGTTCTTCCGTTTTCCCTCATCCCAGTCCATCAATAGTAAATTTACAACTAGTAAAAATAATATAACACATATTATCCCAATTCCTCCCAATTTTACTCCTTACCCTCCCCATTTTGATCCCCTTGTTCCTCAGGTCCCCATGTGATCAACCTCCTCAGTGTGTGTATACATATATAAAAAAGCATGAGATAGTTCTTTTAAACATTTTTAATTTAGGACATGCAGCCAGTAATTTACTTGTATTTGCTCATCTTCTTTTTTTCACTGTGAATTGTATTTTTATTTCAATATCTCTTTGAATCAACATTAATTGTGTGCAATTATGTAAACATATCAAATCCCCCATGTTTGTTAATGCTATGAATGTCCGCGGCGTCATCCAATGAGCCGCTCGTTCTTTTGACCACTAGGAACGGCTTTCTGGTCACATAAGCTTGATCCTATCACAGCTCACGTTAGGCCTGAAGAAGAAGCGTAGCTCCTCAAACGCGTCGCCTATGCCCATTCGTTCTCACTCCCGGAAGTGATTTCATCATCCTGGTTGTCGGTCGCGGCCTGCGTTCCACCAGCAGGAAGTGTCAGCACACTTCTCATCCAGCCTGCCACACAGACACAGACACCGCTGCTATCCATTACATCAAATCCATCGTTCTAATGGACATCTGGCATTATATGCCTATATGCTGATTACGCCTGTACCCTTGTGAGTACCTTGTTTTTAGCCTGCTGTTAAAAATCCAGAATTTACTGCACTTAGAGTGCCACTTGCCACGCTGCCTCTCACCACTGCATTGGTGGCAGCACTGGTTTATTTAACACAGAGACAGGCATCTGTGCAGTGGTGGGTTCCAAATGAAGGCAGGAGATCGGTGATGCAGGACGGGCAGTGAGATATGATGTCATCTCTCTGCTCTCTGCCGGACCTCCAACACTGAGGCTGACAGGACACCGGCTGTGGGGGTGGAAGAGCGGTGATGCGGGGGGTGGAGAGAGATGTCATCTCTGCTTGCCCGCATGCTTCTTCTGATCCACCTATTCATTACTCTCTTATGCCGGCCGCCCTGCTCTGTCATGCAGCCCACCCAGGTGCCTCATGCCGGCCCCCCGCACCTGCAGCCCGGCTACAGAAAGGCCACGGCCCGGGGGTTGACGACCCCTGTAGTACAGGAAACAGGTCCTTCCCCTATGTTAAGATCTCCCTTTTGCTTGACAAAACCGATGCTAAATGGAAGTGGAAGGGATTATGTCCCTTCAGCTTTTTTGCTAGCGTCCATTTAGCTGAAGGTAGCTGCCTTTAACCCATGGTTATGACTTGAGATTAGATTATTATTATTATTATTACTACCGGAACTTCTACAGCACCTTCAATTTTTACACAGTGCTTAACATATATATTGTACATTCACATCAGTCCTTGCCCTCAAGGAGCTTACAATCTAAGGTCCCTAACTCACATTCATACATATACTAGGGCCAATTTAAACAGGAACCAATTAACCTCCCAGCATGTCTTTAGAGTGTGGGAGAAAACCCACAGAGGCACAGGGAGAACATGAAAACTCCAGGCAGGTGGTGCTGTGGTTGGGATTTGAATTGACGACCCTGGTGCTGCTAGGAGTAAGTGCTAACCACTTAGCCACTGTGATGCTGTGTCCTGTACTATACTCCACGAAAAGGATTTTGCAGGCAAGTCAGAAATCCTGTTTTCCAGTTCTGGGACAAAGTTAGAACTTCATTAAGGTTTTCGCTATAAATCCACGATTTCCCCTCACTTTACATCCCTGTGACACCAGGACAAGAAATGAAAAGAACGGGGGTCTATGGAGCAGATAGCCACAGACAGCTCAAACTGTCACAGAGGTTCTAGTTACTTAAGTGTCTGCAAGGTCCTGTTGTACTGGGCCCAGACCCAAGGCAACTTTATTTTTAATTTCTTCCTAAATGAAGAAATGGATTTTACTAGACCACAACTCCGCTCCTACTTGTTTCCCAGGGCTTAAATTACATTTCCACGGGCCCCATCAGTTTAACAGAGGGGCCCAAGAAGTCGGACTTGTTTTTCATTTTGGGGCGTAGGGGGGAAAAGTGAGTGCCGCTGTTTTACTGCACCCCACAGGGGGTTGGGGGGGCCCTGTCAGGACAACTGTACAGGGCCCCATGATTTCTAACAGCAGTCCTGGGTGTTGGAGTTTCCATGAGTAATCTACTGTATATAACTAACTCCCTACAGCATTTGGGCCTGGTAATTGAGAGCTCAGGCCTGAGCACTGTTACATGGGGGAGGTTACATATTTCTCAATACCCCAAATCTCACTCCATTAAAGCAAAGGCATGAGGCCTGCAGTGGAGCTGGGGGGCGGCAAAGCAGTG
Source organism: Lithobates sylvaticus (assembly GCA_028564925.1). NCBI lineage: Eukaryota > Metazoa > Chordata > Amphibia > Anura > Ranidae > Lithobates > Lithobates sylvaticus. The sequence continues at coordinate 116,048,184 of CM053038.1, forward strand.
ATGATGAGTGTGTATACCTTACTGGGGGAGGGGGGGGGGTTGGGGGGCAATATCAGGAGGGCATTTGCAAAGTGACTGTAGGGGAGATTTACTAAAAACACACAGAATCTGGTGCAGCTGTGGATGGTATCCAATCAGCTTCCAGGTTTTATTGGCAAAGCTTAATTGAACAAGCTGATGTTAGAAGTTGATTGTTTACTATAAACAACTGCACCAGATCCTGCGTGCACCAGTTTTAGTAAATCTCCCCCTGTGTTTTCTTAGGTGCTATTGCAGTTTGAAGAATCAGAGACAGGGTGATGATGTGATGATTTTACATTTACTATGACATCAACAGCACTCAGACTATACCATAGACTTTTGCCACAACATTACGTCTAAAATCAGTTTAAGTTTTAAAGTGATTATAAAGTCTTTTATTTATTGTTTTTGTTTAAAAATAACAAACATGTTATACTTACCTGCTCTGTGCAGTGGTTTTACACAGAGCAGCCTGGGTCCCCCTCTTCTCGGGTCCCTTGCTGGTGCTCCTGGGCCCTCCCTTCTGCTGAGTGCCCCCACAGAAAGCAGCTTGCTATGGGGGCACCCCGAGCCGAGCCGCTGCTCTGTGTCCATTCAGACATGGAGCAGTGGCTCGGCCCCACCCCCTTTCTCTCATTATTGGCTAACTGACTTTGATTGACAGCGGCGGAAGCCAATTGCTCCACTGCTGTGTCTCTGCCAATCAGGAAGGAGAGTTCCAGACAGCCAAGGCTCTTGTGCCACATATATCAGGCAGATGCGTTTTTCCAACGTGTCTAGTGTAAAGAAGTTTAAAGCTTTGTTGCTGCTACATAATGTCTAAATTATTAATACTACAAATATTTATTACTTCCCAACAATATTCTCTGTACAGTCTGCCTGATATATGTTGATCTAACACCAAATTGAGTATGTGATCTGACATGCGTGATTTATTTAATCAGTAGCCATGTGAGGCCTTAAATGTTTAACGATTATAAGCTCCCTAACCATGATATACATGTGCTATCCTCTTAACCGTACACCAGACTGTTTATCTTCTGGATTTTTTTTTTTACAGATGTTTTATATATATTTTTTTTGTGGTCAGAATAGCCTCTGTATACAGTAATTCAGCCTGAATCATGCTGAAACTTTCAGCGCTGACTTAAATAAATGCAGAACGTCTGTGAGATACGTGAGCACAATGAGTCAAAGCTATTATTGCATTAGTGTGTAAAGAGGAAACTGTTCTGTAGTGCTTTATTTCAAAAGACAAATAGCATATCCTAAAATTCACACGTGCCCTATCTTGTTTAAAATAACCTGCACAATATATTCTTATGTATGATAATGAGCAGGACTGTACCTGTCCAAAGCAGGACACTAAGTACCAACCATCACATTTCCAAAGTTATGATGTCTCCATGCTGCACTTCATTTTACTTTCCTCTTTTATGTATGAAGATCTTATAGGCTTTATGCACACTGGGCATTTTTTCTTGTGATCTTAGGGGGTGTTTTGTGTGTTTTTTCCCTGCCTCTAAATGCCCCTGCGTGTTGTACTTTGTCTCCATGCACACATAGGCCCTTTCACACATTCTTTGACGGATGAAAAACAGACATCAATGCTTTCCTATGGAAAAACGGATGTAAATGGATGATCATCCATTTACATACGTTTTCATCCGCTTCCGTGAATATCCGTTTTTTTGAACAGATGAAAGCCCTAATTTTAATCCGTTAAAAAAAAAAGGAATGGAGGATAAACGGATGCAAATGTACAAATGGTACGTTGCATCCGTTTTTCCATTGGCTGTTAGGAGCAACCAGTCACTATGGGGGGACGGAAGAGGCAGGAGAGGAGAAGAGCAGTATACACAGAGAGGGGGCAGTCTGTACAGACAGGCCCCCTCACTTCCCAACGCTGACTGTCACTGTCAGATTTTAAATGTAATCGCCGGCTCTTTTTTTTTTTCTATACTTCAGCGCAGAGAAGGAGCTGTCATTCGGGCCCACCACTAAATTAAACAAGGGACATCACCCAGTGACCCCACCCCTTTGTTTAATTTAGTGGTGGGCTCGAAAGACAGCTTCTTCTCCGCGCTATGAAGTATATAAAAAAAAAAGGCGACCAGTGGCAGCTGGTGCTCAAAATTTTTATTGGGGGCGCAAACCAACTGAAAAATTCTGAAAAATACTGAAACAAAAACACCAATTGCAGCCACTGTGCCCATCAAATGCAGCCAACTGTTCCCAGCAAATGCAGCCAACTGTGCCCATCATATGCAGCCAACCTGCCCATCATATGCAGCTAACTGTGCCCATCATATGCAGCCAATGTGCCCATCATATGCAGCCAACTGTGCCCAGCAAATGCAGCCAACTGTGCCCATCATATGCAGCCACTCTGCCCATCATACAGTATGCCGCCAACTGTGCCCATCATATGCAGCCAACTGTGCCCATCATATGCAGCCAACTGTGCCCATCATATGCAGCCAACTGTGCCCAGCAAATGCAGCCAACTGTGCCCAGCAAATGCAGCCACTCTGCCCATCATATGCAGCCAACTGTGCCCATCATATGCAGCCAACTGTGCCCATCATATGCAGCCTCTGTTCCCAGCAAATGCAGCCAACTGTGCCCATCATATGCAGCCACTCTGTCAATCATACAGTATGCCGCCAACTGTGCCCATCATATGCAGCCACACTGCCCATCATATGCAGCCAACTGTGCCCATCATTTGCATCCAACTGTGCCCATCATATGCAGTCACTGTGCCCATCATATGCAGCCAACTGTGCCCATCATATGCACCCAATTGTGCCCAGCAAAGGAAGCCACTCTGCCCATCATATGCAGCCAACTGTGCCCATCATATGCAGCCAACTGTGTCCATCATATGCAGCCTCTGTGCCCAGCAAATGCAGCCAACTGTGCCCATCATATGCAGCCAACTGTGCCCCTCCGCCCGCTGTCTGCCTGGCACTTACCCCATCATGGTGGCGGGTCAGGCAGCGGGTGGCGGCGGTGAGCTGTGAGAAAGGTAGCGTGGGTCAGGCGATGGCTCCTTTGTCCTCCCTGCGTCTTTTCTTCCTGTTCTGCTAGGCGGCCAATGAGATCGCCTCTGCCTTCAGCCAATCAGGTGACAGGTATTAGACCCTGAGAGGTGGTTCAGTGTTAGAAGAGCGAATATTTGTTCACTCTTCTAACACATCTGGGTGGACTGCGAGCGCAATGCTCTGCACTCGCAGTCTGCTTTTTTGAAGCCTATTAGAGCCTATGGCTCTAATCAGGTGCTTAAAAAAAAGACCCCCCCCCCCGTTGCTGTAATTCAGGCGCCCGGTGTCCGAAAAGGTGTCGGACGCCTGAATAGGAGGTGGCTTCATCAGCCATGGATAGATTCATGCAATGCCTAAATCTATCAATTTTACATAGAGGGTGTGGCTGGAGAGAGGGGGCCGGCAACCATGCGCCCTTAATGGACGCACACCGCCACTGGAGCTAACAATTAAATTTAAAAGCTGACAGTGACAGTCAGCGTTGGCAAGTAAGGGAGTCTGTACAGACTGCCCCCTCACTGTATATACTGCTCTTCACCTGTCCTCTCCTTGCACACACTGCCCCCCCCCCCAAAGAGGACCTGTCATATATCTTCTATCACATAGGATAACTATTGGTCCTCTATGTGATCGTGATAAAATCATAAGTAAAAAAAAAAAAAACACATGAAAAGTAAAAAAACTAAAAAAACTTGAACCTCCCCACCCCTACATGCACAGGCATACTAGAGCTGCCTGATTAATTATTAAAAAAAATCTCGATTCAACCCCCCTCTCAATCTTGGCTGGCATTTCCCCAATTCGTGCAGAGCCATAGCTGTCAAAAAAAGACATTCCTTAGGGCAGAGAGATAGAGCAGAAAGGTTCTTTTAGATCCAAAGAATAAACTTCTGTCTGTAGATGAGTTCAGTTTAAACACTTAAAGACTAAACCTTTTTCTGACACTTGTTGCTTACAAGTTAAAATCATATTTTTTTTGCTAGAAAATGACTTAGAACGCCAAACATTATATATATTTTTTTTAGCAGAGACTGTAGAGAATAAAATGGCAATCGTTGCAATATTTTATGCCACACGGTATTTGCAAAGGGGTCTTTCAAACACAATTTTTGATGAAAAAATACACTTCCATGAGTTTAAAAAAACAAAACAGCAAAGTTAGCCCAATTTTTTTGTATAATTTGAAAGATGATGTTACGCTGCAAGACTCGTGAGAGAATCGTGATCTTTATTCTAAGCAAAAAAATTCTGATTATTATTATTCTGGCCAATGAAATGATTCCATGCTCAAACGCTTGATGTGCTTAAAAGTAGCAGGCATTTTTGATTCAAAAATTATAATCATGTAATTATTTGCATGATTTAAAAAAACATTTAAAATCCCCAAAGTTTCATATAAAACAAGACAATCCATCATTATTGATATAGCTACCCCTTCTGGAATGCTAGGAGGAACAGAATTTTTCCATATATTATATTGTATTATATACATATATATATATATATATATATATATATATATATATATATATATATATATATTATTTATTACTCTCTATACGTATATAATGGTTATAAAACCTTTTATGATTTTGTTTTGGACTCTTCCTGCTCCTCCTACCATTTTCTTAGGTTCCCCGTGAAATGCATCGACCTTGACAATTTGATCTCAAGACCACATATACAGGAAACTATGGACGGTTAACCTATACAATTGCTTTTATTCTGTTTTAATGAATATGTTTGAATATAGTGTTACTATTTCAAAACGATATTGTTTGTGTCTATATTAAACTCCTGGAGTTATAATTAAAGTCCCAGTTTTTGATGTTGTTCTCAGTTTCCTTGTAATTACAGGGATGATTCCTCCAAAAGTCAAAATTATTATCACACACCTCCCCTATACATTGTAAACGTTAATGCTATACTAAGACCCCTTTCACACTGAGGCGCTTTTAAGCAAAAAAAAAGCCCCCGAAAAGTTCACAAAAACCTATTTCCATTAAAATCAATGAATGCTTTCACACTGGGGCAGTGCGCTGGCAGGGCGGTGAAAAAACGCCCCTGTCCATTGAAATGAATGGACAGCTCTTCAAAAGCGCCTGAAAAGCTCTTCAAAAGCGTTCAGTTTTTTACTGGCAGTTTAGAAGCTCCTCAGTGTGAAAGGGGCCTAAGGATTGAAATAGATAATGCTGATTAAGAGAGTTTAGTTCCACTTCAAGCCGACCTATAATATAAGTTGTTTTTTTTTTTTTTTTTAAATACATGTGTAGATTTACCATTTCCAGGTGTTTGTTACCTATCACAGAGATCACCTTGGAGATAGGTTCAGAGAACCATTGGAGATAGGTTCAGAGAACACCCAAGCTCATCTCTAGCAGGTATTTTTTTATGTTTTGGGTACCAGTTTCTGGTTCTCTAGTTATTGGCATGCCATGCTAATATCCCAGTTACAGTTTATTCCCTCTACTGAAGTTCTGTGTGTTATTATTATTGGAAGTGAGGGTTGTTTCTCACCCCCTTCTTCTGTTGTGGCTTCACCCATTTTTCCTAACAGCCCCTTAGACCTGTGGGTCCAACCCTAGTGAAATAGGTTTGAGGTTTGCTATAACACAGGCCTCTTCAGTTCCCCTGGAACCAAATTAGACTGTACCTCATTGGCCTGTAATAGTCTTTTAATGTTACATTTGGAAAATAAAATGGAGAATAATAAGGTTGATAGTGCCACCTGGCATATTTTGAAAGAGAAATTGGTCATATATAGTATATAATGTTCTAACACCTTACCAGTCTAAGTAATAAGAGATAATCTTGCTAAATACCATTTTGCTTTTTTAGAACATATTGCTGTTCTAAAGTGCCTTCAGCCCTAAAAATATATATTCCAGTTCCATATTTAACTAAGCATATAACCGTATATAGAGCAGACACTTCAGTGTAAAGGTGGTATAGGCTCCTATTCACTATTTCTGTGGCTGAAACATGAGTCTGATTGAGTTATTGAAGATGCCTGGGGGGCACGGATGTGAGCACTGTGTGTACATTATGCGGATATCATGGCTTTTAAAACGGTTATGTTAGACTTTGCTACAATTTGTGAAGGAATTTGTAAGGACACCACATAATTTCTCCCTCTTTCCTCTTCGAGGAGCAGACTATAAGCAGCAAGTGTTCACGGTAAATGTGCCCTTTTTAGCTTTGTGGCAAACCTCCCAGAACTCTGGAGGAGCAATGTCCTGCTCAATTACTATATTTTACTATACTGTTCGGGTATCATGGATGACCTTTTAATGAAATGTAGTCATTTTTACACCTTGTTTACACATAGCCATTTGTAATATGTAGATATGGTGCAAGTGACAAGCTGATGATTGCTCTGATTATATCATGCTGGTTAAAGGGTATCTAAACCCAGGAACAATATTTTAATACTGTATATTGCAGCTTACCAGTCCTTAGATAAGGGGGTTGCATTAGTTTTATTTTTTCAGGTTTTTCCCTTTATTTTCACCTGGCGATTCTACCAGTAATATACTTGCCAATGATGGGCCAAGCTGCCCAAGTGTATAGATGTAACAAGTCTTAGATTACTATTTCTAGTGATGAGAAGAAAAAAAAAACAGTGGCCAATATTTATACAGGGATCCTCTGCCTTTGCTTTCTATAGGCATGTGCCTTATGGTAAACCTGGTCTTATTCATCTTTTCCAAATTATAGGTAAGCCCCTCTTAGGTTCTGACTCTTAAATTAGCAAAACAAAAAAGCAGCAAATTGAACCAAACTTTCCAAGTTATTTAATTAGGTCTGCAGGCCAGTCAAATTCCTCCACCCCAAACTCACTCCTCCATGTCTTTATAGACCATGCTTTGTGCACTGGCCAAAATCTCTTGGTGGAGGGGGGATTATGGTGTGGGGTTGTTTTTCAGGGATTTTTTTTTTTTTTTTTTTTTGTATAATTATCGCACTTGTCACTTTAGAATGTTTACTTGAAAGTGCTTCACTATTATTTTATTAATTTTGTATACTGCATTTGATGTAGTGATAGCACTGTTAGGTGGTAGCTGCTTTCTATAATATATTATATATTTTGAATATCTCTATGATAAGTTTGGGGAAGCATATTGTAGTGTGGGGATATACATTTACTCATTTTCAATATAGTTGTTAGGCTACGTGACAAGTGGTAGACCCAAATTGGTAGCTCCTTAAAGTGGTTCTGCACTGAAGATGTTTTTTTTTTTTTTTTTTTTTTTTTTTGCTTAATCTATGAAATAGATGCGTTTAAAAAAAATAAGCTTACTTTTCCTGCCTTCTCCCGCTATCCATGTCCGTTTTTCAGTGAAATCTTTCTTTATATTACAAATTTTCGACCAATGTAATTTTGCTTGTGGGCATTTGAAGCCCACAAGCAATCCCTTCCTCCTTTCGTCGCATTCCTTGCTGGTTCCTGCGCACGCTCAGTAGCTACAGCTACGAGCTCTGTAATTTGCAATGTTGCCAGGACAACAGGCGGCGTCTTAGAAAGTTACCGCCCCGTTGTGATGTATCCCAGGAGACAGTACGGAGATCAGCGGAAATTATGCTGATCCCCGCAGAAACCCTGCCCATAGCCGCAGGGAGAGATAAGGGAGAACAGCAGACAGCGCAAGGTAGGAGCCAAAAAAATAAAAATAAAGGGGCATTGGCAACTATTTACATCTTGGAAAAAAAATATGTACAAAGAAAAAAAATTGTGTGCAGAACCGCTTTAACTACATAGTTTCTTAGGCTGCATTCACACCTTTCAGGCAGAAAATCGCGCGAATTGCGGCGTTTTTTGTGGCGTTTTTTTACCGCGATTTGCAGCGTTTTTTACCGCGATTTGCCGCGTTTTTTACCACGATTTGCCGCAAATTTTGTGCAGAGCAAAAGGTCACCAATGTAAAAAGAATAAAAACGCCCAAATCTGCCTGATTCGCGCGACAAAAAAGGGTCCGGAACTTGTTTGAGCTTCAGGCGTAGGGCTTCAGGCGTTTTGGAGTGGAGATGTGAACCATCTCCATAGAGAATAATGTATTTTTTCCCCTCTAGCTTTTGTAGCTTCAGGCTTCAAGCTACAAAACGCTCAGGTGTGAATGCAGCCTCATAGTTAGTCTGGTAGAAAAAAGACACAAAAAAGTCCATCTAGTTCAACCAACGGTTTATCCAGTTCAACCAATACTAAGAACCACACAAAGAAACAGATTATTTTTAATCAGAAATGATGCAGGCCAAAATCTTATAAGAATAAGAGAATTGAATATAAATAAAATGTAATTACAAATTAAAATAAATATTCCATTCAAAATGTTTAACCAATGCTAATTAATAAAAAACATAACCTGAAAACAAAGAGGAAAAACACAGATTAACATGGTATCAACTTATACCACAGGCCCCTGGCAATGCCCTACTTCACTAAAACCTTTGGAGTGGTACATCTTGCAATCCAGTTAATTGTACCTGACACTTGCCCCTTTAAGTGAACTTGGCACATTGGGTACACCCATCAAACCAAAAGTTCTTGAGGGGACCCAGCCTTCCACAACCTACCAATGCATAGGCCACTTAACTCCTCCTCCATTATTTTCCACATCTTAGTTTTGAAATTTGGCATTATCAGGAGTCCACCAACTTATAACTACAAAGACTGGAAACCGCATCCCCCAAAGGAAAACCTACACTCCAAACTAACATAATTGTTACTAACTAAATTTAACCTCAACAAAGCTAACCCCCAGGGCAAAAGAACCTAAAACATTAACGTTAAGGTGGACAGGACCGTGTTGTCAGAGGAACCTACCGGGCCCTGCAACCCTTACCTTCTAGATTCCCACCCGTCCAGCACTCCCTAGCCCGTACCTACCTCATACTACCTATTTGCCGATTTAAGCAAAAAACGTTCCGTCTGATGTCGCCATTGGCCCAACTCGGTCAAGCCTCCTGTCTACCCAAACCTATGGGGAGTTGCATTCACACTAGATCCTTATGTATAGGTTATTTAAAGATGGATTCTAGGTATGGTATTTTTTTACATTGTCACATTAGTTCAAGCTGGATAAATGTAACTATGTATATACCATATCTGGCTGATGCTGCTGAAAGCTTGATATCGCTAAGGCCCCTTTCACACTTATACGACTTGCCCCATGATTTGGGACTGCAAAGTAGCATGACAAGTCGTTCCCTCATGATTTCCAATGACAACCATTCATATTAGTACGACTTCAAGTCGTTCCAACTTCAAAGTAGTCCCTGCACTACTTTGGTCCGATTTTGATGCCACTTACACAGGCATTCCTTGAAATCGCGGCAAAATTGCACCAAAAATTGCGGCCGTGAATCGTGGCAAAAGGGGCTTAAGTCGCCGCCACACCAGTGATCTCCACTTGTTTCCAGGTCCTGTACTGAGCAGCTGGCCTGCTGCATTCTGAACCCAGAAGGTTAGCTGCTCATCACAGGCACCATTCAGATAATGCTTTGCATTGGTGACATTCAGAGTATCTAATCTGCCCCTGGACGCACTGAATTTTATTATCTCAAAATACAGCTAAACTGAATGTACATTATATATATATAAATGCACATAAACAAATGCATGTTATTGCCAGTGTGAATAAAGCCTTAGCAATGTTTTATCTTCGTGTACAGTTTCAAATTTTTTCATTGCTGTATCAAGTTCTCATTTGCGTTTAAAAGTGCTTTTGATTGGTTGTCAAGTTAGTTAATTAATGAGATGCATTTTAGCAATAACTAGCAAACAAATTTGAGTTTAGTTTCATGTTTATGTTGGTTTGGTTAGTGTCAGCCTGCTAAAACATATGTATTTCCCCTCCAGCTTTGTCTATCATATAGGAGTCAGGAAACACGCTCCCGGCCTGTTCAAATCAAATCTGGCCAGGTCACCCAATAATTGACAAGCACTTTTGGTTTGATTAATTACATTCTTACAGATGCTGTTATGAGCTTTTCCATGCCAATGCATGTTGCTCTTTTCATTGTAGAATGAAAATAAAAGTTTAGTTTACTTCTTTCTGTGACTTTTGAGAATATGAATATATACTGTATATATAATCCTTGTCTGAAAAATAACATGGTGCCACGTCCCTAAAATACTATAAAGAATAGTCATTTGAATAGTGCCTGAAAAATCCTGTCCATTGATTTCCTTTATTTATTTATATATATATATATATATATATATATATATATATATATATATATATATATATATATATATATATATATATATATATATTAGTTCCTTGAAAAAGTATTCATAGCCCTTGAAATTTTCCACATTTTGTCATTAAATAGTAAACTAGATGAAGCAGTTGAACAGATAGTGATACCAAAATCCCAATAAATCTATGAAAATATGTTTAAGGGGGAGGAACGAGGCCACAAGCCTCCGGGATTTTTTGTTAACGGTATCTTGGTTTGGATAGGGTACACAATAATTAAGAAGATGTATATAAAAAATATAGAAATTTTTATTTTCCAAATAGGATAAAGGTATAGAAAAGGACACAGATATTATATCCATACATTACAGACATATGTGTTAAATCAGACGAAAAATTGCGTAGAGCTTCGCCATACTCGACATGTTTCACTCAATGGAGTTTCTTCAGGAGATTGATAGGTTTGGCTCAAAAGTGTGCTGAAATAACAAAGTTTCATAAGCAAAAGTCCTTTTAAGCAGTGTTGCACAACCATACTGTACATGTTTGTACATCATGTATAAATACGTTGGCTCAAAAATATACATCTAGGGGTATGAGCAATTGCTATAACCTTGAGGTTTGTACAGTGTTACATAGTTTTAGGACATAGAAAACAAATCGGGACATGAAAACATGAAAAAGGGCAAGACTTACCACATATGTTTGGAAAATTTGATAGATAGGAAGTATATATATAAAAATCGATTTCTTGTTGTAAAAAACAAATATCGAGATAAGAGATGATTTATTCCCAGGTTGCCAACGCCGGCTATAAGTCACTTGCAGAGAGACAACACTAGATAAATTTAAATGGATAGGGCCATTAGAGGAGTTAATGAAAGGTAGGGTTCACATGGTCAGTTGTATTGCAAATACAGTAATAATGAAATGCTGTACCTTTGGAGGGTCATGTAGTACGCAAGACAGAATGCAGGTTGGATAGGGTGCAGATATTATACTGCACCAAAGTCCAAAAGTTTGGAACATTCCAGTGTTATCTGAAATGTTTAAAGTGAGTATATTAGTATCTAATAAAGGTAGCGATGTCCATGTCAGTCCAAAAAGGGCTGTATATATAAAAGGGCATATAAAGATGAAAGATTCTATTAAGAGGTCTTACCCCATTAGTGTGGTAGATGAATGGTAGCGGGTTGAGCTCACAGGGGAAGGCAGGTTGGATGCCTCACTTCCCGGTGTGCTTAGGCTCCTGACAGGGATAGAATGGCAGAGGGGGCTGCCTGAAATAGTGTGCTCTCCGATCCGGCGGCGTCTGACGTCACCGCCGGGTCGTGGGCGCTTTGACGGCACAGCTAGGCGCCAAACGTTCTGAGATGCGTGGTGCGCATGCGTCGGCGGCAAACCACGCCGTCGGCGCTGAGCGTCTGACGTCACGCCGCTTGTTGGCGGCGCGGCGGCGGCCATTTTGGAAAATCCCATTTGCCCTCATCTCGCTGTGTCAGAGAATGGGACAAGGGATCCCCAAATAAGAATGGAAGGGCACAGCAGCGGGCATAGACCGCCAAAGTGGCCCACCAGCCTGACGGGGAAGGAAAAGTCCCAGTCAATAGACCGAGAACAGAAGGCACCATACCTGGCCAAAAAGAGGGGGTGGCTGGGGGGGGAGCAACGAAGAGGGTCTGATTCGCTGCGGTCCGCCAGGGACCCCGGGGCGCCCATACAAGTGACTGCAAATGCCGACTATGCAACCTGTAGGGAACATCTCAGTTAAGTTAGGAAAATAGAGCATGATAATGCTTATTAAATACATGACAATGCATATTTTAACAGGGTCATACCAGTGGTAAGTCAGCCCCTCCAGTCATGTCCCGATCGGCTTTAAAACAGAACAAAGTTTTTATTAACAATATCAAACATATATATATATATATCATGTTAAATGACATTGGTTTCTAGTCCATTATCAAATAATTGGACAGGGAAATGATTAAGACAAGAAAGAAAGAGAAAGGAAAAGTATTTGTATTGCTGTCATAATCTAGAACTGCATTTATTCAGAGAAAGGATTTATAGCTAAGGGCATCGTTTAAACCGGGTAAGGTGGTGGCTTTTAGGTCAAATATCCAGCGAGCCTCACGTTGGAGTAAGGTGCGGTCGTAGTTGCCACCCCTTTCCCCCGGGGGTACATGCTCAAGTGCGAAGAAGTGCATTTTTTTGTCATCATGGGCATGAAAAAGTCCCATGTGACGGCTGATTGGAGTCTCCATTTTCTTTCCTCGTACAAGGGTTACGTGATCCCTTATGCGATGGAAAAATGGTCGTTTGGTTTTGCCAATATAGAAAGCTGTGCATTCACATAACATAATGTAGACTATACCGACTGATTGGCAATTGGCCAAAAATTTGGGTTTGTAGATTCTTTTATTTGGTAACGTAATTTGTTTAGATGCATATATATAGCGACAAAAATTGCATTTGTGACAAGGCTTACTTCCAACGTTTGTTTTCGGGTTGAAGCAACCCTCTTGTGTTGGGACGTAGTGACTACGTACAAGGGTGTCTCTAAGGGACTGAGATCTTCTGTAGGTGATTTCTGGATATTCCCCCACATGTTTGGATATTAAAGGGTCAGCCTTGAGCAAATACCAATATTTGTCGAAAATTCTCCGCACCTGAGCATGATGTCCAGAAAAACGGGTGATGATTCTTATGCCCGGGTCAGTGGTAGATGCTTTTGTTCTGTGAATAAGGTTACAGCGATTGTGTTGCTTGGCTTTTAAGTAGGACTTTTTTAGACATGTTGAGCTATAACCGCAATGTTGTAAGCGTTGCTGTAGTTTTTTGGCTTCCACTTTGAAGTGGGAGTCTTGACTGCAGTTTCGCTTGACGCGGAGATATTGCCCATAGGGTACACTTGCTACCAGGGGACTGGGATGGGAGCTCGTTGCGTGTAACAATGTATTGGCGGCAGATGGCTTGCGATAAAGGGTAGTACCCACATTGCCCTCACCATCAACATAGATGGTGATGTCAAGAAAGGTTAAGTGTGATTGACTTTTTTCCATTGTAAAGCTCAAATTAAACGTGTTGATCTTGAGCCTTTCATAGAAAAGCAATAGATCAGCTTGTGTACCTGTCCAGATGAAAAACACATCGTCGATGTATCTCCTCCAGATTGGAATCTGATCTAAAAATGTCTGTATGTCATCTCTCTGAAATAGATGTCGCTCCCACCCCCCCAGATACAGATTGGCATAGGATGGGGCACATTTGGTCCCCATTGCTACGCCCTGTATCTGGAGGCAGTGGGAGCGCCCAAACAGAAAGATATTGTTATTGAGTATAAAATCTAGTAATTGAACAATGAAGTCATTATATTTTGGTGATGACCTGTTGCTCTCGGAAACGAAGCCCTTCACAACTCTGACCCCCAGAGTTGTGAAGGGCTTCGTTTCCGAGAGCTCAGCGCCGACGGCGTGGTTTGCCGCCGACGCATGCGCACCACGCATCTCAGAACGTTTGGCGCCTAGCTGTGCCGTCAAAGCGCCCACGACCCGGCGGTGACGTCAGACGCCGCCGGATCGGAGAGCACACTATTTCAGGCAGCCCCCTCTGCCATTCTATCCCTGTCAGGAGCCTAAGCACACCGGGAAGTGAGGCATCCAACCTGCCTTCCCCTGTGAGCTCAACCCGCTACCATTCATCTACCACACTAATGGGGTAAGACCTCTTAATAGAATCTTTCATCTTTATATGCCCTTTTATATATACAGCCCTTTTTGGACTGACATGGACATCGCTACCTTTATTAGATACTAATATACTCACTTTAAACATTTCAGATAACACTGGAATGTTCCAAACTTTTGGACTTTGGTGCAGTATAATATCTGCACCCTATCCAACCTGCATTCTGTCTTGCGTACTACATGACCCTCCAAAGGTACAGCATTTCATTATTACTGTATTTGCAATACAACTGACCATGTGAACCCTACCTTTCATTAACTCCTCTAATGGCCCTATCCATTTAAATTTATCTAGTGTTGTCTCTCTGCAAGTGAGTTATAGCCGGCGTTGGCAACCTGGGAATAAATCATCTCTTATCTCGATATTTGTTTTTTACAACAAGAAATCGATTTTTATATATATACTTCCTATCTATCAAATTTTCCAAACATATGTGGTAAGTCTTGCCCTTTTTCATGTTTTCATGTCCCGATTTGTTTTCTATGTCCTAAAACTATGTAACACTGTACAAACCTCAAGGTTATAGCAATTGCTCATACCCCTAGATGTATATTTTTGAGCCAACGTATTTATACATGATGTACAAACATGTACAGTATGGTTGTGCAACACTGCTTAAAAGGACTTTTGCTTATGAAACTTTGTTATTTCAGCACACTTTTGAGCCAAACCTATCAATCTCCTGAAGAAACTCCATTGAGTGAAACATGTCGAGTATGGCGAAGCTCTACGCAATTTTTCGTCTGATTTAACACATATGTCTGTAATGTATGGATATAATATCTGTGTCCTTTTCTATACCTTTATCCTATTTGGAAAATAAAAATTTCTATATTTTTTATATACATCTTCTTAATTATTGTGTACCCTATCCAAACCAAGATACCGTTAACAAAAAATCCCGGAGGCTTGTGGCCTCGTTCCTCCCCCTTAAACATATTTTCACACATTTTGTCATGTTGCAACCAAAAACGTAAGTGTATTTTATTAAGATTTTATGTGATAGACCAACACAAAGTGGCACATAATTGTGAAGTGGAAGGAAAATGATAAATTTTTTTTTTTACAAATAAATATGTGAAAAGTGTGGCGTGCGTTTATATTCAGCCCCCCTTACTCTGATACCCCTAACTAAAATCTAGCGAAACTAATTGCCTTCAGAAGTCACCTAATTAGCAAATAGAGTCCACCTGTGTGTAATTTAATCTCAGTATAAATACAGCTGTTCTGTGAAGCCCTCATAGGTTTGTTAGAGAACCTTAGTGAACAAACAGCATCATGAAGGCCAAAGAACACACCAGACAGGTCAGGGATAAAGTTGTGGAAAAGTTTAAAGCAGGGTTAGGTTATAAAACAATATCCCAAGCTTTGAACATCTCACGGAGCACTGTTCAATCCATCATCCGGAAATGGAAAGAGTATGGCATAACTGCAAACCTACCAAGACATGGCCGTCCACCTAAACTGACAGGCTGGGCAAGGAGAGCATTAATCAGAGAAGTAGCCAAGAGGCCCATGATAACTCTGGAGGAGCTGCAGAGATCCACAGAAGAGGTGGGAGAATCTGTCCACAGGACAACTATTAGTCGTGCTCTCCACAAATCTGGCCTTTATGGAAGAGTGGCAAGAAGAAAGCCATTGTTGAAAGAAAGCCAGAAGAAGTCCTGTTTGCAGTTTGCGAGAAGCCATGTGGGGGACACAGCAAACATGTGGAAGAAGGTGCTCTGGTCAGCTGAGACCAAAATTAAACTTTTTGGTCTAATAGCAAAATGCTATGTGTGGCAGAAAACTAACACTGCACATCACCCTGAACACACCATCCCCACCGTAAAATATAGTGGTGGCAGCATCATGTTATGGGGATGCTTTTCTTCAGCAGGGACAGAGAAGCTGGTCAGAGTTGATGGGAAGATGGATGAAACAAATACAGGGCAATCGTGGAAGAAAACCTGTTATGCCGCGTACACGCGGTCGGAATTCTCGTCGGAAAAAGCTCTGATGGTTTTCCCATTGGAATTTCGAAGGAATTTCGCTCATACTGTCTTGCCTACACACGGTCACACCAAATTCCGACGGTCAATAACACTGCGGCATACAACGCGTTCAACGGCACTATAAAAGGGAAGTTTAATGCTTCCGAGCATGCGTCAAATTTTTTCCGAGCGTGCGTCGGAATTTTGCGTGTCGAAATTGCATACACACGATCGGAAAATCCGATTAAAAAGGTTTTCCGTCTGAAAAATTAAGAACAGGTTCTCAATCTAAAGTCCGACAGAAAAAGACCGATGGGCATACACACGGTTGGAAAATCAGATAAAAAGCTCCCATCAGACTGTTTCCATCGGAAATTCCGACCGTGTGTATGCGGCATTAGAGTCTGGAAAAGACTTGAGACTGGGGCGAAGGTTCACCTTCCAGCAGGACAACGACCCCAAACATACAGCCAGAGCTACAATGGAATGGTTTCGATCAAAGCATATTCATGTGTTAGAATGGCCCAATCAAAGTCCAAATCTAAAAATCCAATTGAGAATCTTTGGCAAGACTTGAAAATTGCTGTTCAGACGCTCTCCATCCAATCTGACAGAGTTTGAGCTATTTTGCAAAGAAGAATGGGCAAAAATATCACTCTCTAGATGTGCAAAGCTATTAGAGACAAGTAGACTTGCAGCTGTAATTGCAGCAAAAGGTGTTTCTACAAAGTATTGACTCAGGGGGGCTGAATACAAATGCATGCCACACTTTTCACATATTTATTTGTAAAAAATGTGGAAAACCATTTATCATTTCCCTTCCACTTCACAATTATGTGCCACTTTGTGTTGGTCTATCACATAAACAAAAAAAAAAAAAATACATTTACGTTTATGGTTGTAACATGACAAAATGTGGAAAATTTCAAGGGGTATGAATACTTTTTCAAGGCACTGTATACATACAGCATGTAGGGATATATATATATATATATTTTTTTTTTTTTTCAATTCATATGGTTCTATTTTTTATTTTTTAACTGTGTTTTGGTAAATGTAGCCACTAATCTTTTTTCATTGCCATTAACTGACCAAGGTAACATTTCATCACTTGGTATATTATTATACTTTGCACATTATTGCTGTTTTGCACTCCTTTGCTATACTATATAATCCTGACTATATTTCTGTGTGTCATGATGTCACACTATTCTTGTCTGGAAAACCAAGGTCAGTTACTTGATTCATGTTAAAGCATTCTATAATGATGATTTATAGCTGAAGATTTATAACAAATTGATAAATGTACTTCTACAAGAGGCAGACATTTATAAACTTTGTCTTGGATATATGGGCCAGTACATGTCGCTGATTTGAATATTTATCACCTTTGCAATGCAATCTCTCTGTATTTGATGTTGCTTTCCAAGTGTTTTATAATGCATTTTCTGAAAAAAAAAAATGCAGCTAAGCATGTGTCTGTAAAACTAATCACTAAAAGCTTTACCAGGTTATTGTAATTTAAAAACTAATTTTAATTTGCTGCTTTAATTAAAATAATACCCGATAATCCTGCCACAAAGGTTCTTATTCAGGTACACCCTGTTATAGGGTGACAACACACTGTCCTTGTCTCCTAGTCATTCTCCTGCGTTGTCACCCTGTTATATGCTATCACCATGGGGACTAAAAATGACCACGCTGATGCACATTGCAAAGGCATGTTCTACTGTTGTCACCATCAGAAAATTCACCCTGGAAAATGACATACAGCTATTGCTGGAATGATTTTAGGGGGTTAGCGGCAAAATGGATGCAGGGGATCAGGATGAAAAAATTTGAAAGTATTGTTGTATTTTTAAAAATATTGTTTTTTTCAGCACTTTAGCAAACTAATTTTTCAGTTAGAATTTAGAGTAAATCCGTTTTAGACAACATAGCTAGTAATTGGCTTATGTGCAAGGCTTCAACGGCAACATGTCCCTGGGAGAAAAAATAACAGCCTAACATCATCATTAATTTTAATTCACGTTGGCAACTGTCTGTTGACCATGCAGACGCTACGATGACCTAGCACAATACAAGAACGGAGTGACGGCACTGATCGTGACTCTGCCAGTTCTCCAGAGAGAAGCTGAACAGTCGCAGCAGATTATAATGACATTGATCTCGGGACCTTGTGTTAGCAATCACAAAGCACTTTAGGTAATTTGTGTACCTGCAGCATCTTAGCTGTGCCCAGGAAGTCAGGCTGGAGGAAACATCAGCACGTGCAGCTGAGGACCTTTAAATGGGTTTAGGGACAGATGATGGCAACTAATTATTTCCTCACTGAATTAGTTTCCTTTGCAAAGTTAAACACTTCACTATTGGAAATGTGTAATGTGCTCTAATTGCACTTTCCCCTCACTTAACCCTTCGGTTGGTATACCCCCACCTGGATATGAGGGAGAAGAAAATGGGTTTACTGTGGCAGGCTTTACGGAAAATTAAAAGAAGAAATATTATACTCTATTAGGAATACATAGCTTTTCAGTGAATTATTCTATAGAGCAATGCTAATGTGATGTAATCCAGAACAATCACAAAATTGTCTTTTTTAATATACCGGTAAGTGCTTTATTTTGATTTTTTTTTTTTTTTTTTGTCACTATACAATTTCATTACGTCCTGCATATACATATTATGGGTCATGATGCAGAGAGTGAAACATGAAATATCCATATCATACCAAAAGGATTGTCAATCACAATATATTGCATAGAGGTGGTGCCAGGTTGAGAAGTACCTGCATACCCATGAGTGTCAAGATAACTGATATGAGGGAGGGTTAGGAGGAGTTTGACCACTTCAGCCCCAGAAGATTTGGCTGATGAATGACCAGAGCACTTTTTGCGATTCGGCACTGCGTCGCTTTAACTGACAATTGTGCGGTCGTGCGACGTTGCAGCCAAACAAAATTGACGTTCTTTTTTTCCCACAAATAGAGCTTTCTTTTGGTGGTATTTGATCGCCTTTTTATTTTTTTTGTGCTATAAACAAAAAAAGAGCGACAATTCTGAAAAAAACAATATTTTGTACTTTTTGCTATACTTTTTTTTTTGCTATAATAAAATATCCCCTTTTTAAAAAACAAAAGCAAATTGTTTCTCAGTTTAGGCCCATATGTAATCTTCTACATATTTTTGGTAAAAAAAATTGTAATAAGCGTATATTGATTGGTTTGCGCAAAAGTTATAGTGTCTACAAAATAGAGGATAGATTTATAGCATTTTTATTATTATTATTTTTGGTTTTAACTCTTTTTATTGGTTTTCAAGAAAAGGAAACATAACATTCAAATTCAAAGACTAAACATATAAAAAATGGTATAACCATATACATTACATATTTACATAACAAATTACATTTAACATTCCTGAAGTATATAGAAGGGGAGAAAAAAGTTAGGTCTAAACTTCTACTCTGGAATTTCCCACTCCCAACATCCAACTTTAACAGTTTATACTATTTTTATCGAGAGGCGTTGATCTGATTTTTATCGGGACTGTGACATGGTGGACACATCAGACATTTTTGGGACCATTGGCATTTATACCGCGATCAGTGCTATAAAAATGCACTGATTACTGTAAAAATGTCACTGGCGGGGAAGGGGTTAACACTAGGGGGCGATCAAGGGGTTAACTGTGTTCCCTGATATGTGTTTCCAATTGAAGGGGGAGAGGACTGACTAGAGGAAGTGACGGATCATGGTTCCTAGCTATTATGAACTCACGATCTGTCACTCCTCATAGAGTAGAACAGGGATTTGTGGACTTTACACACACAATTCTCTGTTCTGCCTTTCGTGCCCGCGATCGCTCGTGGCCGATGGTCATCGTGACCGTCGGCCACGAGCATCGGCACCCCCGCAGTGCAGCGGGCACGTGCCTCCTATACCGATCCCACGAGCCCACGAGCCGACATATAGCTACGACAGCTCGAGGGATCATGCCGACCTGCCGCAGTAAAATGATGGTGGCTGGTCAGCAATCGGTAAACCTGGTAATTAAAGAATAAGTTCTCCTTTTGTAACATGTTACATGTTACACCCATATTCAGGGTGTAACAATCCCCCCCCCCCCCGCCCCACTAGCCATCACAATTTTTATTTTAAATGTGGCCGAGCAGGTCTCCGCTCGCCCGGCCGTGTTACTCATTTACAGTGCTCTGTAAATGGAAAACTACAAGTTTCGGCAGCCTTTGCGGCTGTCGGTTTGTAGTTTTCAATGAATTACCACAGTACTGTGAAGCGCTGTAGTAGTTTATTTTATCTTCCTGTCAGATTGTATCTGCTTACCCATATGGGATGTACGAGCACACAGATACACTGAACGATCTGTAGGAGACCTGCTTTAGAGGCTCCAGCAACAACAAATTTATAAATGCGCATTTTTTTACCTGCAAAAAAAGTGCATTTATTATTTATTGTAAAAGGTGAACCTATCCTTTACATTTAATTGTAATGCCTTATATTACCTCCAGCCTCTTAGCCTTCAGCTTCTTTGGGTTCAGATGCTGATCTTCCTTGCACAGACCCCTAAAGTGATTGTAAACGTTTGATTTTTCTTTCTTTTAAACAACAAGCATGTCATACTTATCTGCTCTGTGTAATGGTTTCGCACAAAGCAGCCCCGATCCTCCTTCTGGGGTCCCCCACCGGTGCTTCTGGCTCCCCCTGCCTTTAGAGTACCCCTATAGAAAGCCGCTTGCTATGTGGGCACTTGTGCAGGCTCGATTACTAGCCACATTATGTGCTTCTGTTGAGACACACAGTGCGGGCCGGCTCTACCCCCTGCTCCCTCCTCACAGGCTGTGATTGATGGCAGCAGATGCCAATGGCTCCTGCTGCTGCATCTGAGTCCTGTGAGGAGTGAGAGAGAGAGAGCAGTGCTGGTGCTCTTAGGTACAGAGCTTGATTAAGTTTTGGATCAGGTAAGTACAGAAGGGGGACTAGTGGGGGAACTGATCACAAGATTTCTTTACCTTAATGCATAGAATGTATTAAGGTAAAAAACCTTCTGGCTTTAGAATCACTTCCTTCTCCTGCCCAGGACTACATGTCCCATGAAGAATCGCTCCTCGCACATTCACAAGCTCTCATTTACTTACTGATGTGTGGACAGTGTACTGAGCTGTATGTAAGCTGCACTGTGGTATACTGACATGTATAAACGGTGTACTGAGCTGTATATGAGCTGCGCTGTATTTCCTGATATGTAAACAAATAATACATTCTGTATGCAGGCCAACTAATCGGCTGACCAATTAATTGATTATGAAAATAGTTGACAACTATTTTTATAATCGATTAGATCAATTAGTTGTTTCAGACCTACTTATGTGTCTCATGTTTTGTTCGGCGGATAGGATCAGGTCCTCCATTTAGCGGATCTCTTGCACTTTTTGTACCCATAGCTGAATGGATGGGGGAGATGAGCTTTTTCATTGGGCAGGAATACAGGATTTAGCAGATGTTCTAGAATGGATTTACAATATGTCTTCATGGGTATAGAAGACCGGTGTAGTAGAAAAAAGACTGGGTTGTAAGGGAGTTGGAAATCGGTGAGTTTTTGAGATGGTTCCCTTACTTGTAACCAGAAGGGTTTTAGAACAGAACAGGACCAGAAGATGTTTAATAACGTGCTAGTTGCCTTTTTACATCTCCAGCAGGTATCTGGCACTTCAGGATACATTTTACTGAGAACGTCAGGGGTTTTGTACCATTGATTATACCATTAGATATAGAACAAGATGGTCAAGGAACCAAAATAGGGGGATTTCAAATAGTTTGGCTTATGACAGTCTGGTCACCAACTCACCATAAGGTGGAGTACTTCAGCAATTACCCAGTAGCACTAAAGACATTAGGTGGTCAGAAGCCGACCACCCATAAAGTAGTTATAAATTAGGACCAACCAAGGTATAACTGGTTACTTAAGCTTTATTGAAATCAGAAAAAATTGGCCAAATGTCATAAACCCTCCAAACACCAAAGTATAGACAACATTGTCATCCTAAAGACACACATGGGCCCAGGCTACAGTCACATGCATACCACTGTCACAGCAACACCAATAATATTTACAGAGCATCTAAGCTATGGGGGTACCTCATCCTATATAACATATTTACAGAGCAATAATAGATGATTTATTGGAGCCCTTACTGTCCACAAAGTTCCACCGTGCAGTTATACACAGAAATCCCATTTGCATTCTGCAGGCCAAAAATTGTACAGCATGATGGTAATTTAAAGAAGTGCAGGCTTTCCCTGCCACCACTGACCACAATATTAGAGGCACCTGAGCTGGCTCAATGCTGTAGTCCACTGCTGGTGGGCCTCAGAAAAAATAATTAGGGTCTAGCATTCCGCACAGTTGATGAGCTGCAGGAGCCAAGGCTCAACCTTGAGACCTTTCATCAAATGTCTACTGTAGAATTGATGTGTACCTGACAGCGACCCAAGTGTTAATCATCTTGACATCTCAGTATAGAAACAGGCACCAAATCAAAAGGTGAAAGGAGGCAATAATACTTCCTCCTCATTGGGGCACAAAAAAAGGGATGGGATTGAATGGACTCAAAGGAAACAACTACAGTAAGACCTTGGTTTGAGAGTGTTTTGCAAGATTTTTAAATAACAATACAAGCAATGTCTTGATATACAAGTAGCGTTGTGTCACAACTGAGTATAAAAGAAAAGAGATGCACCTCTAAGTGTAGCAATATGGTTGAAGTAATGAAGTGGTTAATCATCAACCATGTGAGTTGCTAAATGTTGTACCTTCATTAAATGTAACCATATTGCTACACTTAGAGGTGCCTCTGTTCTATTTTATACTCTGTATAGCTCCTGCTGGATTTTGCTTCTAATCCCCTTGTGGAGGCTTCCATTTGTGGATGGACATTTTATGGTTACACAACCTATTACATTGCTATGATCTTTTTATATGGACTATAATATGATGGACTTATGAATAAATGGTTGTGGAAGGAATCATTTGAGTTCCCATTATTGCTTATGGGGAAATTTGCTTTGATATGCAAGTGCTTTGGATTACAAGCATGCTTCCGGAACGAATTATGCTCGCAATGCAAGGTTTTACTGTATAACCAAATGGATCTATATTGGATCTGCTGTAAACTCTTTTCTTTGCATGAAATTGTGCAATGTGATCGGCAGCAGTTAATTAAAATAATCTTGGACCCTTTCACCTTTTGGTATAGTGCCTGTTTCTATATATCTACCTTTTTGTGATACTAGGCAGAGGTGCCATGCCACACTATGGAAGGGGCAGATTCCAGCTGCCCAGCAAGGTGGGTATGCATTACATATTAACTGAAACTATGCTTTTATAAGAAATTTGCTATTCGGAGCAGCCAGTTATTTCATTATGTGAGCAAAACCTTAGGCCTAAAAGAATGTCAGTAAAGCTCTTGGACAGGTTAAAGGCTTCCAGATAAAAGACTGGATTGCCAAAATTAGGTGAATTGCTGGTTTAATTATATAGAAGTTTTGAGGCGACATGCAGAAAGCAAAGTTTGTTAGTTGTTGGAATCATTTCGCTGGAATCCCTATCGTATCTACTATACATGCAGTATCCTCTTGCTGTCTGCAGAGGTCACTGTTCCATTACTATGGGATGAATGTGCTGGACATGCATGTGCATACTAATAAAGCTGTTGCAAAGGTACCTGTTACCTTTGCTTCTTGTACAATAGAAATGCAAACACCCAACATAACTATTATCCTACCCGTTATAGCTCATAATAGTAAATAAAATGGTGCTTTTCTAATCCCTTCTGTCACCCCCAGCAAGTTCCTCTGGTTGTCTATGAATCCTGATGTTGTAAACCACATTACATTAAAGCTCACTAAGATCAGATCTTTGTGTCTCCTGATATATATTTACCAAAGATCTAATACTAGTAGACTTAAATATGCAATCACACATTAGCTCTAGATTAAATTAATGGCTGCATTAGAGTTAAAAGGAATTTATAGCAGTAATTTCAACTCCTTTGGGGGAAAGGACTGTGAGAAAAGACTTGAGGATCAAACAGCAGGATGCAAACTTTTAGAACTGACCAGTTCCACATACAGGATAAATCACAATGTGTTCCCTGAGTGCTGATTAAACTATTTTGTATTATAGAACAGAAATGTTTCTTTATGTGCTTCCATTGCTTTTAAATGTTTAATTTTGAGAATTGTAAAATAGACTGGTTGAAGCTGTGTCAGTATGTCCAACCACCACACATATTAGAAATATGTAGCTATTTTGTAGGCCCAGCCTTGCACAGTCCAAGTATATGGCACTGTATGAGTCACAAAGTTTTGGCCGAATCAACATATTGTACATATCGATCACTCCAGAAGCAGGCATAGAAAACTAATTTGTATTGGTATCAATTAATTGAATCAATAATCCTATATAATATATAAATAAAAAAATAAATAAAAAACATTTGGAAATAAACAAGTAATAATGTACAAATGAATGAAGCAATCTTCCTTCACATAGGGAACCTCCTGTTTTAACTGGATCCAAATCTCAGTCTTTGTCTGACAGTGACATAACTTCTACTGTATAGACAAAAGAGATCCTTGACAACCAGGTCCAGAAACCAGCAATACTCAACAATAGCAATAGTACGCTACAAAAGCCTTATCACTTTGCCCTTCAGTGCTTACTCATGAGGCTCTATTAGTTAGCACTAAGGTTCAAAAGATGTCATGGCTTTTTGTTGGACATGGGTTCTTCTTTGCTTTTTTTTTTAAATAAAGGCTTGCTGGTTTCTAGATGGTTAGAAGAAAGTCACCTTCACTATAGTTCAAAACTGTCCCTGATTTTGAGGGACTGTCCTTGATTTTGAACAAAGTCCCTTTCTCCTTCTTTTCTCCTCATTTGTCCCTCATTTTAGTCTGATCTATATAGTTGTATATAACATGCACTGTTTACCTATCAAAAAGTGTTTCCCAGTGCTAAACTTTTCATCCAATTTTTAAATTGCTTTTCCTTTTGGTAATTTCAAAAAACAGTATAAAGGAATAGTAGTGGTTAAAAAAAAAACACTTTTGGGTTTAACTAATCCTTTATTTTTTGTATAAGTCTCCATTAAGGGGGTGTGACAGGGGTGTGTTCTATGCCTACATACTTTGCTAATAGGTGTCCCTCAATCCCATCTCAAAAAGTTGGGAGGTATGACCTCCACTACATCAGACACTACTGTTAGCCATAAGCAATATGTTTAGTTAAATGCTCTGGTACCCACCATATTTTCAGGATTCCCAGAATGCTCAGAATATTATCTGTATCTGTTCAGCGTGTGTCATCACACATTGCCAATGCTGGGCATGTTTCCTGAGCAGGAGGGTATTTAAGCCTCCTGCTGTGTTTTATCATCGGCTACCCTTGAGTTAAAGCACTTTGATACTTGTAAGCTGCTTGCCTTCGGCCAACCCAGGTTGACCTGACTACTACTCTCTTGGCTGCT
Source organism: Lithobates sylvaticus (assembly GCA_028564925.1). Lineage (NCBI taxonomy): Eukaryota > Metazoa > Chordata > Amphibia > Anura > Ranidae > Lithobates > Lithobates sylvaticus. The sequence goes on from CM053038.1 coordinate 116,073,720, forward strand.
ACCTGCCTCTACCCCTGCCTGGACCTGGCTACTTTCTTGCCTGCTTCCGGATTCAACCCCTGCCTGGACCTGGCTATTCTTTTTTCCTGCCATCTACCTTAACCCCTTCCTGCATCCAGCTACTCTCTTGCATGCCGCCTTCCTCAACCTCTGATTTGATCTGACTGTTCTCTTGTCTGCAGCCCAGTGTATAGTCTCTGCATAGTAGCTTCTCTGTTCCAGCCCCTACTTAGTGGGGCAATCCTGTGAGCAGCAAACTTGTTGCCAATTTGCAGCAATGATTACCAGAGCCACTAGGGTTCCTGGCCCATCTGGAAAACATGTGCAACCTGCCAAGTGGCACCATAACAGTAAGTGATGAGGGCGATGGAGTGCCAAGGCTGAGAAAATAGTTTTTAAAGTGGAGATGCTATGCCAGTTGTGGGACTATTTTTGTAGTAGCTCATTCTTGTAGGGGCTTATGCACCAGGTCAAGCTCAGTTAAGTTCTTTCTGACTATCAACAACATTTATAAACATGAGTGAAATTTTTTTCTTAACCTCTCTGTTAACCTCTCTGTTAAAGATAGTACAGTCTTTAGCAGTGAACACATTTTTGGGTTTGGGGCTCTGGATTACCAGAAATAACAACAACTCTATAGATTTTTATGATCTCACAGTATAGATTTTCTCTGTGTACTCTGATTTCCTCATATAGGTCAAAAAGGTTCTGTGAAGCGAAAGCCATACCTCCCAACTGTCCTAGATTTTGCGGGACCGTCCTGAGATTTCAAGTCAGTCCTGGGGGTCTGCAGATCTGGGCTGGAGTCCCGGAGCCATGGCTGGAACAAGTTCTGGCAGTGGAGTTCACTCAGTGGGGGTATTCTCAATGAATGGAATGCATGCTCTCACACACTGCACCCAGTGAGCATTTCTGCATGCCCGCACTCTCTGCCTCTCCCTCCCCCTTCAATCTTCCTTTCTATATTTGGTTGCAAGGACCACCGGCGTCCTAGCAACTGATGCGTTTTGCAGACACACACACTAGAATGATGTAAGCCACTCTATGGGCTCCCAGCTCCACTTCCCAACTCAGGCTCCTGCTTCCTGCCTTCCAGAGTCTCCTGCCTGGTAATGGGACTTTGAAATGTATGTATTTTGTGCTGCCAGCTAAACTAATTTAATGGAGGGCATACTAGCCCATTATATGACACTTACCTGCAAACGAAGCCGGGCCGTGCAGGCCGTGTCCATCTTTGCCCCTCTTCCTTCCGGGGCCGCGGACTCTGGCTCTGTGACTGGCCAGAGCTGCGTGACGCGCATTTGCGTGGGAGGCGTCAGTCACGGCACACGCTGGGGGAAGAAACATCACGCTCCTTCACAGCGCATGCGCCGAAGACCACATGGGCGCACTACAAGTGAAATATCTCCTAAACGGCACACATTTAGGAGATATTTCCACTACCTATAGGTAAGCCTTATTCTAGGCTTACCTATAGATAAAAGTAAGACAAAAGGGTTTACAACCACTTTAAATCTACAGCTTTTATTAAAACAATACTTGTTGATCCTGCTATTGGGGTCCTTGTTCAGGTACTTCCTGTTGCAGGGAGTCCACTCCCAATTGTGCTACTGCATTGTCACCCTGCGGCAAGTGCCTCTGCTGAAGACTAAAAGTGACCACGCCGTACATTGCTAAGGCATGGTTCTCTGTTGTCACTATTGGGAAGCTGATCTAGAGCAAGATGTGCATTGCTGGAGGGATTGCTTGTAGACAGTAAATGGCTCAAGGAGTAAAGAGCTCAGTAGCATTGAAATCCAAAAGAGTACCAAAAAATAGTAAAACCTTTTGTAAATGTCATCAAGTTAGATTTTAATAGATGGTAACATATTTTGTGGAATTTTATCAATTTTAGATGTATTTTGTATCTTGCATTTATAGAATAACCATTGTAAAGGCAGAAAGGGGTTCCGATCTTCCCATTTTGCGATGAACCCGGTGAGTTCATTGGACAGAACATCTAGTACTGTACAGTAAAGGGACAGTCTCGTGGGAACAGTCAGTGGGCCAGCTGAACAGAAGTGGAGCTGTCACTGGAGCTCCCTCCCTCTGCTCTGCTTTGTAAGCTTACACGCAAACCTCTCTGGCAGTATATTTATCTTTGCGGGTTTACATGGCAGAAAGTAACGCTATTTATTGAAACAGCCCAAATAAAAGGGCGATTTACTCTCGCTGGGACCGTCAGGCCAAGCTATGTTCAGTGTAAAGAGAAGCAGATGTTGCACAGTTTAGAAAATCAGGATCTTATTTTCCTGTTTGTGTTGGATTTTTCTAAACACATTATAAGTGTACTTTGAAGTTTCTCAGTCATTGCACTCCTCGTTCCCATCATGCCCTTTTCCATTTCCCTGATGGTATCTTCATTGGGATATTATTATCTACCAATGCTTAGCTTGCAGGCTTGCAGATACAGTATTTCTGCATATTTCTGCATATGCTCTTTCGATGCAGCTTTCTCCTTTGGTTTTTTAGATTTGTGTTATAAGCACACAGCAAACTTATGTAAAGAAATGCAGGAAGAAGTAATGATTTGCTAATTTATCAGCCCAATCAAATATCAGCTCTTAGGCTGGTTTCACACTATAGAATGCAGCGGCTCACAGCAGGATCCTGGTGCGTCTACATTCACTGTTTTAGGTCCGATTTCAGACCAAATTTTGGGCTGATTTCACACCTGAGAAACCCGCCTCCAATTTGCAAAAGTATGAACCCAGCCTGAAGGTGTCAGTCCACTCAAAAGTATAAGTTTTTCAGCACATTGTATTGTGCTGAAAGTGCCCCCCTCGGCTTATACTCGAGTCAAGCACTTTTCTGCAGCAGAAAATGAAATTTTCCGAACCAACTTTGGGGCCCCGTATCTCGGGGCCACTTGGTGCTAGGAACCCAAAATTTGGTATGCAAACCCAATGGAACCTGCACCACAACATATCCAGCTGGGCTTCCTAGCACCAAGTGGCCCCGAGATACAGGGCCCCAAAGTCGGTTCGGAAAAAAATGTATTTCTCTGCTGCAGAAAAGTGCTTGTCATTTTCTGAACCGACTTTGGGGCCCTGTATCTCAGGGCCACTTAGTGCTAGGAACCCCAGCTTGGATATGTTGTAGTGCTGGTTGTGTCTACCTGCAGCAATGTCATTTCAGGACCCTTTGGGTCCAGAGACCCCAAATTTTGGCTGCAGCTAGGGGGCATCTAGGAACCCTTAACTACAGAGTTTGAAGTTTGGGGGGCCCTATGGCTGCAAATGGGCACATTGAGGCATGCAAATAGGCACAGTGAGGCTGCAAATGGGCATTGTTGACCCTCTTTTCCACTTACAGTAGCTGCTCATTTCTCACCCTAGGCTTATACTCGAGTCAATAAGTTTTCCCCCTTTTTTTTGTGGTAAAATTAGGTGCCTCGGCTTATATTCGGGTTGGCTTATACTCGCGTATATACAGTACTTTAGATTTGGCTGCACTTTGGTAGGCTGGATGGATACACAGTTTTTCGTTAGTGGTAACAAATTTTAAAACCTGTTTTTTGTGGATGACTCGAACTTCTACAAAGCGCTGCATATTTTCACTGTGTAGCTAATTATTTTGAATGCCATCCCAAAGCACATCAATAGGATCAACCAACACACCTGTACTTTATTGCATCATAAAGCATGTTTGTGAATGCACAATTGTGGAGCATTGCTTTGCCCAGTGCAGGTACTTTTTTTTTTCTTGTGCTGAGGCTCATCAAATATGAAGTATCAACAGAATTTGAAAATTCTTGTTATTCTCTCAGTGGGCAAGAGTGCAATATGTCACATTCAAACCTGTACAGTGCTTTTCAAATATAAGTTAAAGTGTCATTAAACCCAAATTGATAAAAACTGTCAATAAATGCTGTTTTACATGCTGACTATTCTCACTCAGTCACTGAGATTTGTTTTCTGTACTTAGCAAAAAAACCTGATTGATTCTGCTGTTTATGGTTCCTCCCTCCTGTCCATGTCCCCACTGCAGCTTGGGATTCTGCAGAGCAGGGTTGGCAGGTACTGCACATGCTCAGTTTTCAGTATCTTTCTACAGTGAGCATTCCTTCCCTGATCACTTCTGCGCAGCCCATGTGACTATAGAGTTGCACATGTGGGTGTATACGCAGTGGTAAATGACAGCCCACTCCCTTCCCCAAGCCCACTAACCAGCTACACACAGTGGGAGCAGGATATAACATGTAGATTGATAGAGATGCCACCTCCCTTTTATTCTTAGCACATACACACAATAAATATAGGCTTTTTTTCTTTAACATGACCGGCAGCAGAGGACTAGAAGCTCCTCCTGCTTATGTTTACCTGCAGAGAGGCTGAGAAAGATCTGGGTCATGTGACAGGTGTATATCGCTTAGGAAAGAGATTACTTAGATTCTTTTTTTTTTTGTTTAAAATACAGCGCCATCATCCATATAAAGAAAGAGAAGGGATAATGTAAATTAAACTGTGTGTGTTTAGCATCACTTTCATTTTTATTTCCGTCTGTGCTGGCTGTATGTCCATCCCAGGACCAAAGCCCAATTTATCGGCATTCATGCAGGGGAGTTACAGCTAGTACTGATTCCCTGGTCATTCTGCAGCCATGTGATTCCTCTGCTCTCTTCTATATAATGAAAATATTTCTTGTGTAAAAGAAATGAATTAAATGACTGAGCTCAAACCCACCCAAAAGCTATTTAGGGAATAGATACTTCAGAAGCATCAGGTGACTGGTGCTGGTGTAAATGATGGCATGTTGGAGAGGAACGCCACCATTTATAAAAAAAACAAGCCCACAGCAACCAGCTACACTAGTCTCTCTCTGACAAGTGTAGTAACTGACTAGTCTTGTGGTGGGTGTTTTTGTGAATGATGATAGTTACTGCTACCAAAACCTGACAGCTACCACTCCACTCTTTGTTTTCCTGCATAGCTGGTGGGTGAGTCTAGGCTTTGTCTATTTACTATAAAAAGTGTGGCAGGCATCGTAGTAATAGATCCGACAGTTCACACGGCTGGCCATATAGGTTACCAGAGATCAAGTTGTCTCTGATCGCCTCTATGGTCTTGGAGGACTGGAGCAACGTCATTACGTAACTTCCGGTCTAGGGCAGAAATAAACAAAAACGTAAATGTATTTTATTGGGATTTTATGTGATAGACCAACACAAAGTGGCACATAATTGTGAAGTGGAAGGAAAATGATAAATGGTTTTCATTTTTTTTTTGCATATAAATATGTGAAAAGTGTGGCGTGCATTTGTATTCAGCCCCCTTTACTGTGATACCCCTAACTAAAATCTAACAGAAGTCACCTAATTAGTAAATAGAGTCCACCTGTGAGTAATTTAATCTCATTATAAATGAGACAACAGGTCATGTTTTAAGGCTTTCTGTTATTTTGCACAGGTGATTTGATCCGTTTCACTGCCTTAGGCCCCTTTCACACGGGACGGATCCGTATTGATCCACCCCGTGAAGATCCGCTGCTCAGCGGGGATCGCTCAGCTGATGACAGGGCGGTCCCTGCACACTGTGCAGGGACCGCCCTGTCAGATCTCTGCTCTCCCCTATGGGGGATTGGATGAACATGGACCGTCTGTCCGTGTTCATCCGATCTGCTCTGCAGACGGATGGAAAAATAGGGTTTTCATCCGTCTGCAGAATCAGACAATAGCGGGTGTCAGCGGATGCTCTTCCGCTGACACCCGCTATCCCATAGACATGCATGTATGTCCGTTTTTCATCCAAAAACGAATGGATGAAAAACGGACATACGGTCCGCATGTGTGAAAGGGGCCTTAGTAATTACCACAGTTGTTTCATCTGAGGGAAATCCTGAAAACATGACCTGTTGGGGCGCCTTGAGGACTGGAGTTGTGAAACATTTATTATCACATAAAATCCCAATATAATACATTTACGTTTTTGGTTTGTAACATGACAAAATGTGGAAAATTTCAAGGGGTATGAATACTTTTTCAAGGCACTGTAGCTATTACTGCCATGTAAAAGATTGCATTATTTCACTGTTTATTATTTTAAATGTTCTGAATGTTTATATCCAGAAACAATAGACTCTGGTTATTTTACTTCATTCTGTATTTTATTCAGGAGCTGTTCCCGTGTGGCATGTTTTTGAACAATGAAAGCGATCATATGATTGAAAACCCAACAGGATTTTATACGGAATGTAGAAAAATATGGAAACTGATCTCTGTGTCCTTAACATGACATGCATTATTAAGAAATGATATGCTTTTAATATCTGCATTTGTTGAGAACAGGTCATGGCACTTGGCTGCCAAGAAGGTGATTTTCCTCAGGTTCAGTTGCTGAGCCAACAGAATCTGTGGACAGCAAAAAAATGTACAAGGACACCCTGGAAGCTGATAAAAATCTTGGGGTCAGTTAAAAAAAATTTCAACAAACTGCAGATTTTTTTTTTCTTTCTGGGCAGTTATTTCAACTTTGTTTTCACTTGCAGCTACCAAAAAGTAGAAAAGCTTTCAGTTTATTGATAGTGTATATCTCTTTATTTTTAGTTCATTTTTTTACTAACTGTATATAACCTGTTTGCTTTCAGACTTAGTTTGATTGAAACTGCAAACTAAGCTGTCCAATCAGGGTGCGTGTGAATTTCAGATTGAGCTATTGAGATCTGTAAACAAAAAAGGAGTAAGATCATAGTCTGTGAAACATGCAAAGGAGCCTAAATCTCAATCTGCAGGCTTAAAAGAACAATGGAAATATTGATATACAACATTGTAAATCTGGACTAAGAAAGGAACAATAATTTTAACCACTGCCCAGAATAAATGAAGGGAATTGTCTACAAAATGACTATATATCCTCTGCTTGGTAATTGTAAAAAAAAAAAACAGGTTGGGGATTCTACCCCAATCTACAAGAGGTATATAGCAGGGGGATCTAATTTATGGGTCAACACTTCTGTTCAAATGTTTTAAATTCCAGGAAAGCTTTCCAAAAACATTAGAATTATTGTATAAACTCAAAAATTCCCAGTTGCTAACAAATCTCGCAATATATTTTAGTAATTCTCTGTAAGCATGTGTACAGTCAGTGTCTCTTTAAGAGCTCCTTTATATCAGTTCCTGTGGGCTTAAACTTGTTGAATGTCATCTGCATATTACATTTTAGAGGTCCTTATCACGGTTCAAGGCCGTAAAAGAACGTGCCTGACCATTTTTTGGGCATTTATGCATTGAAGGGTCAGAACTGTTCTCAGGTCCAAGTAGTTTGTTTATACAACCCCATTTCTTAAAAGGTTTAAACGCTGTGAAAAATCTACATAAAAACAGAATGCAATGATTTTCAAATTTTTTAAACCCATATTTTATTCACAATAGAAAATAGAAAACATATCAAATATATAAACTGAGAAAATATAACCTTTTAAGAAAAAAAAAAAAGGTATTGTTGAAATTGATGGCAGCAACACCTCTCCAAAAAGTTGGGACAGGCCCATGGGGTAGCATCCCTTCTTCTTTTAACAACACCCTGTAAACATCTGGTAACTGAGAAGACCAGTTGCTCGAGTTTTGGGAATGTTGTCCCATTTTTGCGTGATGTAAGATTCTTAACTGCTCAACAGTCCTGGGTCTTCTTTGTCGTATTTTTCTTTTAAAGATGCAGTAAATATTTGGTGAATTGGTGAAAGGTCTGGACTGCAGGCATGCCAGTTAAGCACCCAGACTCTTCTACTATGAAGCCATGCTGTTGTCATAGAGTATGCAGTTTAGCATTATCCTTCTGAAATATATAAAGCCTTCCCTGAAAAATACATTTTCTGAATGGGAGCATATGCTGCTCTAAAACCTGGATTTAGCTTTTTAGCATTGATGGTACCTTTTTAGATGTGCAAGCTACCAATTCCATTTGAACTAAGTGCTGATAACAAGCCGGAAGGTCCCTCTACTCTTTAGCCCAGTGGTTGCCAAAAGGAATGTCAAATTAAAATTTGTCTGAACATAGAACAGTTTTCCACTTTGCAACATACCATATTAAATGAGCTTTGGACCAGAGAAGATGGTGACATTCCTGGATCATGTTCAGATTCAGATTTTTGGAAGTATTAATCAGCCTATGCAGTGATGTCCATCACATAATCATGGCTGTTTTTAATTCAGTGCTGTCTGATGGCTCGAAGATAATATGCATTCAATATTATGTTTGGGCTTTGTCTCTTGCACACAGACATTTCTACAGATTCTCAGAATCTGTTGATGATATTATGTACTGTAGATGATGATATATTTAAAGTCTTTGCAAACTTTATGTTAAGGAACGTTATTCTGAAATTGTTCATCAATTTTTAGAAGCAGATTTTCACAGGTTGGTTACTTCTGAGACACTCTGACTGTCTTTTATTTTGGAGAGAGGAGGGAAGGGATCCTTAGTGCCGCACATCCACACGAGTAGTACGATGGTAGGAAGGACAATTTCAGCCTGGGCTCCCAACTGGCCACGCCCCCAACATGTTTCGCTCCGCCCCTGGAGCTTAGTCATGAGCAATTAAAAGGGGGATGGTAATATTTGGGACCAATACTGTAATATGTAAGAAATAATATTAGAATCCACCACTAGTGGGAGTGAATTGTGTTCAAATTGTTTTCAATGACTTACAAACAAAGATTTTTATATGAAATGGATGTTTTATATGTAATATTTTTTTATCTGGGGGAAGAATACAAGAAAGTCTGCGTCAGGAACACAGACAGCAGTACAATCTGAGTGCAATTCTACCCTTACTCAAACCCTTGCCTTACTAAAAAAAAAAAAAACGAATCTGTCCATGTTGCTATTGTCTCCGCAACAGTAAGTGAGGTGAAATCTCTAAAAGTCAAACAGGGTTCCTTCCCCACTCTACACAAAATTAAAAGGAAAAGTTTGGCTGGACATGCACTTAAACCCCTAGTTCTCATACACTGTTAGTTTTTGATTCATTGACCTGAGGTGGCAACAGATTCCACCATCCACACAAACAAGGTGGATGTAGGAGTCCTGCCCACCAGAACATTCTGTTCTGATAGCTGCACCTTCCACTGTCAGAATACACAGCCCAGTGGCTGCATCCACTGATAGGGAGAGGTTTACGTGCCCCTTTGACAGAAGTTGATCAAAGGATCAACTTCTGTCGAGCAGGGATGGCCACACAGTGATCAAAATTTGTCCCCTCAATGCTAAACTGGATGAATTTTGATCTGTGTATGGCCATGTTTACTTAACCCAGTGAAGGAAAATATTCTTTAGATTGGCTTCCAGAACCTAAATTCTTAATTTACTTCTTTAATGCTATCTTATTTTTATTTTCGGTGCTGCCTATCCCATTTTATGCATTTTTTTTTTTTCTCTGATCTTTTATAATTGATCTTGCTAAAAAAAAATATAAAATGAGACACAAGTAGGGAGCACAAAAACCATACCATTATTTGTAAAGGGACTGCACTAGGGGTAATAACTAGCAGTCTCTTGTAATGTGTCTCTAGTTTTTAACAGTCTAAAGTATGTCCCCAGTCCCAACAGTTTATATAACTTTTGATATAACAAAATTTTCCTATAGCACCCCCAAAGTCTATAATCATCTTAATTTGCATGCCTGCTGCCACTAACAGCTTTCTGTAGCATTCAATTAATGAAATATCATGTGTGGCCCTTTGATGAAATCAGGGGCCACACTTGACGCCCCTATATAAAAAGTCAATAAGCCACCACTACTTTAAAACCTTTGCAAGGATTGTTTCCCTTTTTAATAATGTGTGCGTTATATAGCCCGAGGAGAATCTGTACATTTGTAATGTTTTGTTTGTGGTTTTAGCAATTGTACATTTCCATCTTTTTAAAACTTTGTCTTTTAATAATTAAAGTAAAACAAAAGTATTAAAAACAATCTGTGCATTTCTAATCCACCGCACTCCACAATTACTTGGTCCCATTATTATGTAGAAAAATATTCACGCTAATTAGAGGAATATTTTTCTAGCTGGGAGTTCCACAGTTTAAGATGAAAACAGCTGTAGGCCTGGAGGCCTTGTCTTGCAGGTACGCTAAGTGAGAATGAATGGGACTCAGGAATGGGTATTGCTTCCTTTCAAACAAAGAAGACAACTGTATTTGGGATTGTGAATGCTCAGGAGGGAAAGGGAAGACCTCATCCTTTTTGGCATTGATGTTTATGTAACTTTTTTTGCCAGACTGCCTTTGTTATTACAAAACTGGAAAGGCTTCAGAAAGAAAATAACATAAAAGTCAGATGTTTTGATGCCAGTAGTAGAGTAGGAGAGAGAGTGGTGCACCAAACGCTTGTGGCTTTTTTGCTATAACACACTTTCTAACAAATATAAAAAGTTGTGTATGGTGAAAGTGGAGTAAAATCTGTTCAGCTAATATAATTGCTGTGATAGTTTGAGCAAGTATTTGAGACCATTTTAATGTATGTATAATACCGGGGCTAGTGATGTGCCAACAGCACACCCCCCCACCACCACCCCTTTTCCAAACGGCTGGCTGTTACATCTGCCCTGTCAAACTTTTTAAGAGATTTTTAAAGCATAACTTATCCAGTAACAAAGGGAAAAAAATACAGCCTTTAAAACACAGAATAGCTCACCTGAATCTGCTCCCATAGATTTCCTCTGAACCTTCTTGTAGAAGTAAAGGGGGATCATAAGCTCTGTTCCATGCTCTCTCTTGCTCAGCCAACCAGCCTTGTGTTTGTCCATCATTGAGATGTCATGCTGGAAGACTTTAGGACTGTGTGAGGGCTCAATGATGGACTCTCCTTAAAGCCAATGGGCAGTGTATTTTGTTATCAGAAAGCAACATGGGCATTGCAGTTTGGACTGTCCCACACTAAGGACCAGAACAAAGAAAACCTGGGACCTAGCCTGTAGAAGGAAACATATCGGGTGCTACATAAATTATTAGTGTGTGTAAAGTGTAACTTCATTTTTGTAAAGAAACCAAAAAATGTCCATCTTTATCAAAGTATTTTAGAGATATTGGAGGAAATAAAGCAAACCTTTGTTTAGTGCCCGCCTTGCAAAAGGCTTAGGTAGATTTTTATAGGGCAATTGTTGAAATCAGAATATGTAGGCTTAACTGTAATAATGTGATCAGTCCCTGGATTCATAGTAAGAAATCTTGTACCCCCAGAATCCCTATGTGTTTATACCACCTAAACTAAATATTAATCTACCAGTGCATTAAATCTGAGGACAGTCTACCTGCAAGTTGCCCTAAAGCTCTATGTAGACCAGGGGTGCCCAACCACTGGCCCGGGGGCCACATGTAACACGCAAGCTCCTGCTCTGGTTGCCAACTCACCATCTCAGAGCATCAGTATTGTGAATTAAGGCGGTGGTGGAGGACGCAAGCAGCTGCGGAGCAGAAAGGCATAAGCTACTGCTTCCTGTATAGTCACAGACGGAGTGATACCAAATGCACTCTACCTGGGACAGCAAGAGCTGGCAATACCTGAATGGAAGACTGTTATTAAAGGTAAGTTCATTGCTAAAATCACAGTGTGCTTATGGGCATATCTGTTCTGCAGTGGTTACTGGGCTGCTCTCAAACTGTTTCGTAGGTGAAGTGCAGCTGCACTGAGCCATACACTTCTATGGTTACCTGCGGATTTTGTGCACTTTTAGGAAGTGTACTACACCTGCAGGATATAATAGAAGTCTATCGCAAAGTGCAGCTAACCTGCAGGAAAGCCACAGGTGTAAACTGCAGCGCATCAGTTTTGAAAACAGCCTTAGGCCCCTTTCACACAATTGTTCCGACCCAATCAGATCAACTATTCACCGCTTTGGAGTGGCAGATGTAAACTGACTTCCAATCCGATCCGCCTGGGCGTATAGGATGGGAGGGCCCATAGAGTAGATTGGGCTGTGTCTGCTTTGCATATGCAGAGTGGACACGGACCGCTTGCACCGCTCATTGTGGCCCGCGACCGGTTACCAAGTCGCTTTAGTGGCCCTCGCTCTTCAAAAGTTTGGGCACCCCTGGTGTAGACTTTAATTAGTAATGAGGCTAGTGCATTAACAAAGGGAAGGGGAATCTTGGTAAATCTTTTTTAATACTGGATAATTTTGCTGTGGTTATTACTGTCTATAAACTGGAGTTTTATTTTAGCACATTAACTAGTTGAGTGTTTTTAAGGCAGAAACAGGTCTTCTATCACAAAACTAAATATAGGGGGTCTATTCTTCATTTTAGGATAGTGAGTGGAGTCATACAAAGTACTCATGTAGGCCTACTGTGCGTTTAGAAATACTGGTTTAAAGCACAGATACAGCTAGGAATTGGCACAAGGACCTTTGCCTTTTGGATTTAATGGAACCTATAGGCACACAACTAGTAATAGATTATTTTGATACCATGTAAAAAAACACAAGTGAGATGACTGTGTAAATGAGCTTGTATGAGATGATCGTTGCTACTGATAATAAGGAAAAAAACATTCTTCCTGTAATTATGCAGGTAGAAGCTTCCTCCTTTCCTCTGCTGCCTTTATAGACATACCTACTGAGCCAAATGGTAACTTCGACCTTGGATACAGCCTAAAATGAAAGCGCCATTTGTTATACTTTTATATCAATTAGGTAAATACAAATAAGGTAATATATTTTCAACACCTTAAGGTTGGTAATACATGGATTAAGCTACAATGTTGTTGTACCATTGTAAATACAGTGCCTTGAAAAAGTATTCATACCCCTTGAAATTTTTCACATTTTGTCATGTTGGCTGCTTCGCTGATTAATGCTCTCCTTGCCCGGCCTGTCAGTTTAGGTGGACGGCCATGTCTTGGTAGGTTTGCAGTTGTGCCATTCTCTCCATTTTCGGATGATGGATTGAGCAGTGCTCCGTGAGATGTTCAAAGTTTGGGATTTTTTTATAACCTAACCCTGCTTTAAACTTCTCCACAACCTTATCCCTGACGTGTCTGGTGTGTTCCTTGGCCTTAATAATGCTGTTTGTTCACTGACGTTCTCTAACAAACCTCTGAGGGCTTCACAGAACAGCTGTATTTATAATGAGATTAAATTACACACAGGTAGACTCTATTTACTAATTAGGTGACTTCTGAAGGCAATTGGTTCCTCTAGATTTTAGTTAGGGATATCAGAGTAAAGGGGCCTGAATACAAATGCACGCACACTTTTCAGATATTTATTTGGAAAAAAAAATAGAAAATTGAAAAAATGATGTGCCACTTTGTGTTGGTCTATTACATAAAATTCCAATAAAATACATTTACGTTTATGGTTGTAGCATGACAAAGTGGGGACAATTTCAAGGGGTATTAATACTTTTTTAGGGCACTATACTTGTACTTCAAATTGGCTTTCATAAATTGTAAATTTTTGACCCACTAGTCCCATCGTTTTATATACGTAGAATATTTTGGCTTGGAAAGAAATAACCTAATGACTTGACACACATGCACCAATATCAGTATAATAATGCCTTTTATATGCAAAGTATTAATATGGCATACCACTGCTAGTAGTTCTCCTCTTTGTCTGATCTAACTTCCCCAGCGCTTGGCAAGCATGCGCTGGGCTAAACATGCATTTCCGTATTGTGTTGATTTTGAATGATTGGAGGGTAACACAATTAGTTTCTCCAAGCAAAAAAAAAAAAAAAAAAAAGCAGGGAGGACTAGATTGAAGCGATGCGCTGTAGGTGCATTGCAGAGATATTACATTTCCTGTCCCCTCACCCCCCCCCCCCCAATTCCTATCTGTGAGCAGTGGAATGTTTGATGTTACAGTAAATTAAAATGTTGGACGATATTTGTCTGCTCTCTGGTTTCAGTAAATGCAGAGCAATAATTAGCAAACGGAATCAGGCGTTGCTGCCAGGACGTCTGTTTCTACTTTTCTATCCAAGATCCGTTTGATTTCAGCCTTCTGTCGAGGCTGGTGAAAACAAATGCGCTGGTGTCGTGTTTAAAGGTGCACTTCTTTAACCCTACTGCATCCCTTCACCTCATTCCGTGCCCTTGATAATTAGACTAGGGGTCGTTACGTAAATGTTTTCCTTTGCTGTTAATGTGAATTTTGGCTGGTCATGTCCCAAATTTACAACTGGGAATAAATTACACCACTATTATATAAAATTAATCTTAATGTATATAATTTGAAATTAGTTTAGATGAAGCTCTTAGACAGGTAAAGTTGATTATTGGATATTTTTTTTAAATGTGACTAAAATCACCTCTCTAAGGAGGCTATTAAAAAAAACGGAGAAAAGAAAAAAAAAAAACAGAATTGAGATTGTTGCCCATAATGACCAATCTGTTGTCAACTTTTATTCTCTTGAAAAAGTGGACAAGAAATTTGATTGGTCTCATTACTGTTACCATTTTATTAATAAATACTGCAAATTTCTGCAAGTCACCTTATTTAATAGAATAAAATATGCAAGAGCTTAAGTTCCTCAGTCAGGCCACTGTTTGACTCGTTGGTTGCAAGGTTTCAGGTGAATGAGGCAGAGTCCTACATCAGAAACCTGGGCACTGAAGCAGCTATTCTGCACACAATAGATCTAGCAGACCAACTGGTGTTATGCTTCTCTAGATGTTAAATCTCCCAAATTAAGTCTATAGGTATTGCCTTAAGTGGGACTGTGCGACTAGCTTCCATCTTTAAAATGTTAGGTAGAACTATAGGCAAAACTTTATTTTTATTTTTCATTTTGGATAAAATAAGGGAGGGTTATAATCCCTGCGAGGGTTATTTTTGCCATCTTTGTCCCATTGGGGAGATTTCCCATCACTTCCTGCCCCATAGCCAAACAGGAAGTGAGAGGAAAAATGTGCAAATTAATGGAATCTCTTGGGGAACCCCCAGGTTACTAGAACTAGTGTACCCATTGGAAGATTTCCCCTCTATTACTTTTCTGGGGACAACCCAAAATTTTCTTTTACTTTTACTTTCAATGATAAGGATAAACAGGACAAATAGAGAGGGTGAATCTCCCTAACGGGGACACAGACAGCAATCAAAAGTGACAGGTGTTCTAATCCATCTCTCCTCAATCCAAACTAAAAAAATAGCCTTTAGTTATACTTTAAATCCCTTAGTTCTTCTTTGAAACAGAGACAACCTAGGCAGAAGCCTCCAATGCCCATTAAGCCCAACAAAAGCATCTGACAAATTAGTATCGACATGAAGATCTTCCCCTACATCCTGGGCCTCAGGTATTTGCTATCAGGCACGTGGCTAATTAGTTTGAGTAGGCAGCCACTTCTTAATCATACATTTTTTTTACAAATGACAGTTAGTGAAAACACTAGTATTCCTCATACAACCAGTCACGTAACTCACATTCGAGTTCTAATGAATTGCAGTGGGCAACACATCTGTTAACATTATAAAACTAGTGTTTAAGTATATTGTGTCATTTTATATGTACATGAAGTTGGCATATTTAAATTTTTTTTTTTTTTGGAAAGCCCACAAATTTTTTATAATCTAATATGGTAACTGAACACCAACAACCATCGGGATAATTTCATTTTGAGTACCTGAAATAGAGCAGGTCATAGGTTTTTAAAGGATCAAAAAAGTACATTTGGGAGGCCAGGACTGGCTTGGTGGCTTGCAAATGAGTTTAGCTATGCCTGTTTAGAGCTGGTAAGCTGCCAGCTATGTTTTAAATTATCATAAACCATTCCGTTTTTTTTTTTTTTTTCAAAGCAAAGCATTTGCGGACAGATGAATGATGATACTGAAGTGGAAATGTTCTTATTGGTGCTGGCTGGACCTGCTCATATATTCTTGGTTGTAGTCTTGCTAGTTGAGCTCTGAATTATGTTCGCTTATAAGCGTTTACTGCTCTTTTAAATGGACCAGGAAGGGGGGTGGGTTTAATTGATTACATTCCTGCTAATTGTGGTTGCATATTTCATAGTGCAATTAGAACTCACAACCTTTACTATTATTTCACCAATCAAAGCAAAGTTTTGCAGGATGCTATAATCCCCCCTCATCCTTACTAAGGCTTCGCTTATATGCTGGAATGTGATCACAGCCCAACTTGGATTGGGCCATTCTGGTGCAGCAAGAGGGGGGAGGTTAGAGAAAGACAGATGTTTTCCAATGAACATCTGCAACAAACTAAAAATTTCTCTTTTCCTTTCTTAAGTCTATTCTAGAACTGTTTTTTACTCCTGACCCCCCTACTTCCCCCGACCTGTTGAGAAGCAATCAGTGTAGTAAGATAATCTCAGATGATGTAAACCCCCTCTTCGCTGCGGCCTCTAGACCACCTCTGTAGCTGAGCGTGTCTCATCCTCGTGGTTATGAGATCAGGGGCTAATGAGAAATCCAGATCTGCCCACACACAAATACACATGTGTACTTCAGGGCAACAGCAAGACCAACTTATGTAGCCTATAACCCACCTAGTCCATTATATACAGAGCATTTTAAATAGAAGCAACTGTATTTAGCAGTATTGGCCTGTGAGTCATTTCCATTGGAAAGCCACAACTAACATTTGTTTTATGGGGTTATATTTATTGATTCATATAGGGAGGCCAGATTTTTTTAAGGTATTTTCTATGAAAAGCAGAGTAAAAACAGAGTGCAAGTATTACTCAAAGTGGCAATGATTTTTTGGAAGCATTTTTGGAGAAAAAATGATAATAGCAGATTGGTGTCTGTGGAAGGCACCTGCTCTTTATTGTCTGTCACTTTTCTAGAATAGAGTAGAACGCTCCCAATTACGTACAGATGGGGACAAGTCATTGTTGCTTTAAAAATCAATGGCATAGACAACTTTTATTTTTTGCTTTATGAATCTACAAATCAATACATTAATATTATTATTTAGTATTATTATTCAGTGCTGGAATAATAAATGCAACGTGTCTTTAATATCAGTTTTGCTGTGTAACAATATCCTTTTTCTTTCTGCAAGGACACAATAGTTAGTATGTGTTAGGCCCCTTTCACATGAACGGACCGTTCAGATCCGCCTGTCAGTTTTGACGGCGGATCTGAACAGGCGCTCCATGTTAGTCTATGGAGCGTCGGATGTCAGCGGAGACATCACCGCTGACATCCGACCCGGTCCGATCCGCCAAAAGCAGACGGATGGCTCTACGTCCAGATCCGTCGCTATCGGATCGGGTGAGATCTGATGAAAACGGACACGCTGTCCGTTTTCATCCGATCTCTCCATAGAGACCAGCGGCGCTCGCAAGCCCCTCCCTGCTCAGTGAGCAGAGAGGGACTTGTCATCCGCCGGCTCAGCGGAGATCAACGGAGAGATCTCCCACTGAGCCGGCGGACAGAGGCGGACTCCGTGGAAGCGGAGTCTGCCTCGTGTGAAAGGGGCCTTAAGCTGACCATACACTAGTAGATTTTCGAATAAACATTCTTTGTATAAGAATCCTCATAAGTACATTGGATGACATGAAAAATGGCAATCATAAGTAATTCAAAATTTTGTTTGCTTTTTACAACTGATTGGAAACTGGAATAAATGTTGTTTCCCAAACAAAAAGCACATTCACTGTTGGAGATGCAATAGTTTGAGAAAAAAATGTCATGCCATTTCTTTGCATTTTGTTGTCACTGCGATCCAAAGCTAGCATTGATTTGACTCCACTAATGATTTGAAAATCTAAAGAACATTCCTGAAAAAGTTTTTAAACCAAATTCTTTTAATGTATGGTTATCTTAAAGCAGAAGTAAACCCTTTTATCCTTTACAGCCAAGGAAGCTGCCATCTTAGCCTCTGTTTGATCTTCAGTTTCCATGGTTCTACACATGTGATCAGCTAAGAAATCAGCCATCTGATGGCTTGGCAGTTTGGTTGAGAGAATAACATAAGCACACTGGACACTGTAACGGTCATGGTGTGACTCATTCCCTCTAACTAATTAAATGTTTATTCTTTTTATTGAAATACTTTTGCAAATATACTGTAGAATTCAGCTTAATGATGATTGAATAAATTACTTTTTTTTCTGATAGATTGAGGAATGAGAGGTTGTGCATGACTTCTGACATTCAAAAAAATCTGTGAATGCTATATTATGTAACTACAATGTGTTTTGATTTTTTTAATGGTCTTTATAACTGACAGGTTTTACAAAATATTATCATGTGCTATGATCCCCTGGAAATGCCTAGCAATCAATTTTTTAATTCTCGTTTATGTTTTGGAATGTTAAATGCTTTAATGAGTTGTACGTGGCTTCTCTAGCATTTCAGGATTTCAAAACTAAAGTTGATGTAGTGTGGCTCCTGCGCTATCATATATATCATCCAATGAGTATATGGATAGGCTACTGCTGGCACCTAATTGTGTTCCCACAACTAGAATCTCAAAGTGAAAAAAGTGCTGCACTGCTAACGTAGGAAAGAAAGAAAGAAAATAATTAGATACCCACAATATGTGTATGTATGTAACTGATGTGCACCTACTTCTAAGCATCAACTCCTAAACAATACTCCATGGGTAAGTAACTCTTATCAGTGAATACATAAACCTAAAATCCTTACAATATATATGATGCTCCACAGATAAATACGTGATATGAGTTGAACACACTAAAGCCCCATACACACGCTCGGACAATCCGCGGACCAGGTCGGTCGGACTTTGTCCGACGTACTTTGTCCGATGTTGGTGTTGCGTACACACGGTCGGACTACGTTGTCGGAATATCCGGTCTGGAAGAACGTCGTGACGTAAGTCGTCGTCCACGAGATTACAAAAGGGAAGTTCAGCACCACGTCAGGCACCCGTTGGGCTCCTTCTGCTGATCCCGTGTTTATCGAGAGTTAGTGGAAGTTTGGTGACTTAAGATTCGCGCTTCTCAGTTTTCTGACTCAGATCATTACTGCTCTTCAGTTTGTGCTTGTCGTGCGTATCTGTTTACTAGTGCGTGTAGTCAGTTCGCATTTGTTGGTCATTGCGGCCTATATCTTGATATAGGACGCTTTGATTTGCACTGCTTATTGTCTGCTCGTTGCTGGTATTCATTTCGTTTTTTCAGGCCTTGCTGTTTATCGGTGCTTTCTGTTTGTCCGTTCTGACCAGCCGACCTTTTGTGACCTTCTGAGCGATGTTTCCCGTGCGTACTCGTCGCCGAGTTCGTGCTGTACGCGGAATTGGTGTCGGGCTTTTAGCTTTGACCCAAGACCCGTCCATGAACATAGTGACGAGGAGTATGTGGACCAAGAATTGGTTGCTTCAGCGTGACCAGTTCTCGCACATGCCTTTGCTTCGTGAGATCCGGGAGAATAATCCTGATGATTTCAGGAACTTTCTCAGGATGACGGACCCCGATTTTCACCGTCTTTTGGCTTTGCTGACCCCCTTTATCAGCCGGCAGGATACCTGCATGAGACAAGCCATTACTCCGGAGCAGAGGCTTGTTGCTACGTTGAGGTACTTGGCGACAGGGAGAAGTCTTCAGGATTTGAAGTTCTCTTCAGGTATCTCTCCCCAGGCCCTGGGAATCATTATTCCAGAGACCTGTTCTGCCATCATCGAGGTCCTGCAGGAGGACTATATTAAGGTAACATTTCTACTTTACTATTCCCTTCTATGTATGCTCTGTTTGCTAATGACTTGTATTTTTGACCTCCTTCCCTAATTACCATGATTGCAATATGCTCTAATATGCTGTGCCCCTTTTCTCCTTCATGCATTTTTCCCTTCACTTACCTCCCCAGCATGCTCTTCTGCCCCAATAGACACCTATGGCCTAGTCACTTAAGCAATGTCTTTTGTCTGCTGCATAGTATTGTTTGCCCCAAAACACCCCCTAAAATATGCACAAATGTTTGCTGTGTGGTTTACTTCATGTAGAGCCCCCTTTTTTTTTTTTTGGTGGGGGGGGGGGAACTCATTAGGAACCCCCTCCCCCAACTGCTCTGTCAGATGGTACCAATCCTTTATCTGCTGGCTTTCCCAAGGTCCATACACACTATATACCTACCTCTTTATAGTGCGCATCTTTAGGGATGAATTCAGCAAAGCATGTAGTGCAAGGGGCTGCCTCCATACATTCCATTTCCTATTTTTTTGTCTTCTTTCCCTCCTATTAGCTTGCTTGGTAATTTAATAATGTCACACTGTGCCTGCCTTTTTTGGGGGGGGGGGGGGGGGGGTTGAAATGTTATTTGATCTTTCCTGGGGGCTGCCAATAGTGTTAAGTACAGAGGGTCTGGCCAAACTAGCCCACATTATTGAGCCATTTGCCAATCAATGAAGTGCAGAGGGTTAGCTGTCCACCACCCCCCCCCCAAAACCCCTAGTTATTGCCAATGGCCCATCAGAAGTGGGGGGATTGATGGGGGGGTGAGTAATCTGTGAAGGGGAGCCTCTACTTTTCTGTGCAAATACTTTCCAGCCTCCAATTTTATACAATGCTCTTGTTCCAAGATGTTGATTGTCTAATCTGCTTGCAATGTTTAGGTGCAAAGTGACTAATTTTTTTTTTCTTGTTTCACTCCACAGTTCCCTTCCACGCCACAGGAATGGCAGACTGTGGCCTCCCACTTTGCCAGCCGTTGGGACTTTCCTAACTGCGGAGGGGCAATTGATGGGAAACACGTCCGCATCGTCCCACCGCCCAACTCGGGGTCCTACTATTATAATTATAAAGGGTTTAATAGTGTAGTGATGTTGGCGGTGGTGTCGGCAACATACGAGTTTATGTATGTGGACGTGGGGATGAACGGCCAGATATCGGATGGTGGGGCCATTACGCACACGGAGTTCTACTGGCGTCTCCAAAGTGGCAGTCTGTGCTTGCCACCTCCAGAGGAGAATGCCGAAGGACTCCCCTTCGTCTTTGTCGCAGATGAAGCGTTTGCGTTGACTCCCCATGTGATGAGGCCGTTCCCGATGAGGACCCTCACCCCGGACCAGAGGGTCTTCAACTACAGGCTGTCCAGAGCCAGAAGAGTTGTGGAGAACGCTTTTGGCATCCTGGCCAGCCGCTTCCGCCTGTTCCTGACGGCATTTAACTTGGCGGAATACAAACTCAACCACATAGTTCTTGCCTGTTGCATATTGCACAACTTCCTCAAAAGACATAACAGGAACTATGTGGTGGCCGTTGGCCCAGATGTGGAGGGCCCTCCAAATGCCGAACTCACAGCCCTTCGAGTGGCACGTCCAGGCTTGCCCCCTCTAAATGCCCGTGTGGTCCGGGACCAATATATGCAGTACTTTGTGGGTAGGGGGGCCATTGCTCTGCCTGACGATGTGTGAGAGGCATTTTTTAATAAATCTGATATTTTAACCAACCTATGATTTCTTGTCATTTCAGTCTTCTTTTTAGCTTATTTTACTTTGACATTTTTTCCCTTTGCCTTCGACAGTGGGAATGCACTTT
Organism: Lithobates sylvaticus; assembly: GCA_028564925.1. NCBI lineage: Eukaryota > Metazoa > Chordata > Amphibia > Anura > Ranidae > Lithobates > Lithobates sylvaticus. The sequence continues at coordinate 116,095,155 of CM053038.1, forward strand.
CTGGGCAAAACGAGGTAACAGTCTCTTCTTCCAAAAAAGATTATTCTCATGTTGTGTGTTTGCTACCTAATCTTTGGTCTAGAGAAGGTTTGTACTGCATAACTGACACACAAAATACTCCTTTTCATCACCAGGTCTGACATGTGTGTATTCTCCAAAATGCTGTGCTCCGTGTTTTCGTACAAAGCACTGTGGGTGTCATTTCCATAAGTCAAATCCGCTATGCTCTACAAGTGCATTGAAAAAGTTCACAGGGAAAGAAAATTGGAGTGCAAAGTGGATTTGCCTTTAGTAAATAACACCCATTGCCCCCCATATCCTTTTCATTTTACATACATAATGCATTGTGTTTTTTAAATAAGGAAGCCACACATTTAGAAAAATAAAAGTTTACTAGGAAAACATTCCCAAGTGCGTTTACAATCTTCACGCCAAAACTGACAACATCTTGGTTATTTACAACATTGTTTACAAACATTCCGCAATTGGTAAAACCAGGCATGGAGCAAAACAGAACCTAGGAACTTGGAAAGTTCAACTTTGTAAAGTGAAGACAAGATCAGACATGACTATATGTTCAAAGTGTGTTTGATCTTGCCTTCATCACATGGGGGGGTCACCCCCGAAAAGTGGAAATTTGGAACATGCACACAATTTGGGTCTGAAAATGGTCATTAGATGGGAAAACACATGCCTAGAAGCTTCAAAAGTGCCATTTTCCATCATGGGGATGAATGGACGTTTTTTGGGGGTGCAACCCCTTCACCACAACCACTTTCGTAGTTCGTAAAGTGTTTGCACCCCCAAAAAAACGTTGCCATTCATCCACCATGGTGGGAGCTAGCACATGTGGACACAATGTGTGCATGTTCCAAATTTCAGACAGTTTTTAAGTTGCAAATGTGTTCAGAAGCAGGCACAAATGTGTGTTAATTACTTGGTGCGTTTTCATATTTTTCCTAAAACATCAATGATGTTCTTCAATTTTTGTTGAACATCATTGATGTTTTGCTTTATGTAATCTAGATCTCGATTGCAGACCATTATCTCTCCGATGAGTACGTGGGCACTCTCTGTGGTAAAGTGCGATTTTTCTTCCACAACATCCACGTCACCTAAAAACCACAAACAAACAAAAATGGGGTGTTGGAAATGAGGCAGCCATACATGGATTAGCTTACCAGTAGCTGTGTTCTCCCACACTCACCTGTTGTGGTGACAATTTCTCCAAGTTCGATGATCTCTCCTTCCTCCTCCTCCTCCTCCTCTGCTTCTGCTCTTTCCCCTTTTTTGGGAGGTGTTGGTTTGGGGGTTTCCTCAGACGGCCCAAGTTTTCGCTCCCCTATGAGAATGTCCAAAAGGAAGATTTAGCAACACAAACTATTGAGGGCAGAAATAGGAAATGACAAACATTGCTTGAAAGTGACGGACACTATTTTAGTTTGGCCAGTTACAAATGTCAACTACATGAATGTAGTCACTTTGTAAAGGTGCTAAACTGACTAGCTTTTTGGTAGAAGTTTGTGTGATGGAGACCCCCTCTAGTATCCACTGGAGCACATGTGTGGAAAAGGCTAATAAAAAGGGGGTTTGGGTGTCCCAGCACTAGTGCTCTGGAGTCCAGATGGGTAAACAGCTACTGGGTGACCTCTCCTTTACATTGAATAAATTGGCTTTACATTCTGGATGACATTTCTAGGGAGAACAAACTTCCTTTCCCCCCAAAAAAACACCAAACATCGTATTATAAGTGGCCGCACGATCGAGGTTGCGTACGATCGAATGGACACACACACGACCATGACAGTGGCAGAAAGATCGAGGCTGAGTACGATCGAATGCACAGACGAACATGAAAGTGGCCATTTTGGAATGTACAACTTTGTAAAAATCAAACCACATGGAGCAGTATGCAAGCAAGAAATCAAACACAAAACACAACTACTTACTTTTTTGAAGAATTCTCTTGATCTTTCTGTACTGATCGGCCTCCCTCAGTTTCAGGTCTGACCAGCGTTTCCTCAGTTGCTCCTTGGATCGTTGTACCCCAAAATGATTGTACAGCCTTCTCACAACTTTAGACATGATCTTGGCCTTGCGGACATTGGGGTTGAGGTAAGGCCCATACTTCCCATCATAGTCGCTCCTCTTTAATATGTCCACCATCTCCAACATTTCTCCAAATGACATATTGGAGGCCTTGAATTTCAGGCTCCGGGATCGGGACGTTTCTGCCTCCGGACTTTCCTCGTCCTCCTCCTCGTTGGTGGGATATTTGTGGCGCACCTGCTGTGTCCCCGCCATGTGTTCTCCCCACTACGCCGTAAAGAGAAGGGGTGGGGAATAGACGAGAAAGATCGTCAGGGGCGGGCGGAGTTTGAAGCATGCGCAGTGTATATAAAACGTCACACGCCTGTGTCGTAGCCACGATCTGGGAGACGAGGGGAGAGAAAACTCACACGAGACGATCGCTACAAACGAAGGTACAATTTAACGTTGGTACATAACTAGCCTAGACTGATTTGAACTTGAGGCTTCTTTATGGAGAAGATTAGGAGAGTTTAGCCTGACATAATTTAGAGGGTTTTGTGTGTTGTTGTGTCTTGCAGAGATTGATATGAAGGGATTCAACGACATGAGTTTTCTCCCCCTCTTCATTGCCAAATACAGGGATTTTCCCATATTGTGGCAGGGTATACACCCACATTACACCAACAAACCAAAGAGGCACGCAGCCCTGGAGGAACTTGTGGAATTTGTCAAGCCAAGGTTCCCCACGGCAACTGTTGATGATATTAGAAAGAAAATTGGCAGCCTGAGGAGTGCGTATATCAGGGAGCGCAAGAAGGTCGTGAAGTCTGAGGAAACTGCAACTTCAGCAGATGAGGTCTATGTCCCCAAGCTCTGGTACTATCAGAGTCTCCATTTTCTGAAGGACCAGGCTGATGTCACGGAGCCAACCTCAACTCCTCCTTCCACGCTTCCTTGCGCGCAGCCCACCCCTGATGAGGCTTCCGAGGAGCAACCTGGGCCTTCCAGTCTGGAAGAGGTGGAGGAGCCCAGCTTGTTCCAGGTATAGTAGTTTTGTTACCATTTATGGGAATAATGAATGATGTTCACTTAATTCAGGATCACCAATTGCTTAGTTCCTAACGTGTTTGACATATCAACTGACAGTGGTGTGGGAGACATTTGGGGCCAGAATCTAAACTGCAGGGCTGAGAATTGTATGGTTTTCTATTTGTAAACATTTTGCACCAGTCACTAGATGAGAATTGTGTGTGTTTGATGAACAAATAACTGAAACTATGTCCCTTTTTCATACACAGGAAGACCTCAGCCAGGAGGTGGCTGTGGAAGGTGGCAGTCAGGAGGAGGCAGGGGTTAGTGGCAGCCACCAGCTGGGTAGTGGCAGCCAAGAGGGGGCTAGGCCTCGGAGCCTGACTGACACCCAAACCCCTCCCCTCCGCCCTCCGTACAAAAGGGCGAGAAGGGGGGTTATGCGGCACAGTCAGCGCTCCGGATGATCAGAGAGGCTTCAGACTCCCTACATGCCACACCCGCCGACGAGGAGACCTTTGGCTCGGTGGTTGTCACAAAAATGATGGGTATGGAGGTGAGGCAACGCAACATGTGTGAGGGGCTCATCCTCCATGTCCTAAATAAGGGTAGGGCTGGGGAGATGACCCCAGTCACACATGTTTGCCATAGCTACCATGCTCCACCTCCTCCTCCTCCTCCTCCTCCTCCTTCTGCCACCCCACCAGCACGACAGCCACAGCGTGGAAGGAAGCGTGGAAGGAAGACCTGAGAGTGACGACCTGGAATCAGTCTGGTCTGAGAGAAGATGGAGCCTCTTGTAGTACCAGAGCCTGGGGACCTAGATGGCATCTGCTGCAGTTCCGGATACTTTGGACTTCACGACCAGATTGCACTCCCCTTAATATACGTACTCCTCAGGCCCCCAATTTTCTACGCTTGAACAATGATGGTTGCCGTGGGGGGGCCAAGACTTCGCAAATTCCCCAAAGTTTCACCATGGCTGCGTTCCTCTTTGGTTTGTTGGTGTGACCTAAATAAAGGTTTTTTTGATTTGAAATAATCATTGAGTATTGTGTTTTACTTTGCTACAATGACAGTTTTTCTTTGAGTAAGCAGGTACATTTCACTAATCCTAAAGTAGAATTAACAAGGGGCACCAACAACAAACAAACTCCTAGTAAATGTAAGCAAGAAATACAAATGTAAATAATGTGTTTTTGGTAATTTGAGACACACAACCCCCCTCCAAAAAAAATAAAAAAAAAAAAACATTCAAATATGTATTCCACAAAAAAAAAAAAACAAGACAAATCATGGTAAAAAAATAACAAAGATTCTTTTCCGTTCACAGTCAAAATAAACATGTAGTGTATAAATGCTGCAAAGTAATAAAGAAGTAAGTTTGTGAGAAGTGCGGGTGAATAGGAGCAGCTAAAACATGTCATTCTTGTTGCATTGTAAAGAAAAAAGAGAATGCGCTGCATTAAAGACATTTTAACATTGCAGCGTGACGAATGTGCTGTGTCGATTAGGAAAGGTAGTTTTACCTGACCGAGCGCTTCCGTCACAGAATTTCTTCTGAGCATGCGTAGCACTTTGTCCGTCGGACAAGCGTACACACGCTCGGATTTGGTGTGATCGGACCGGGTTGACGGCAAATCTTTCCAGCAGGAGATAAGACTTTGTCCGACGGACAAACCGACGAACACTGTCCGATGGTGCATACACACGGTCTGATTTTTCAACAACCTTGTCCGATCGGACCAAATTGTTGAAAAAGTCCGACCGTGTGTATGGGGCTTAACATAAAATCCCCAAACTATATATATATATATATATATATATATAGTCATGGCCGAAATTTTTGCCACCCCAGAAATTTTTTCCAGAAAATCAAGTATTTCTCACAGAAAAGTATTGCAGGAACACATGTTTTGCTATACACATGTTTATTCCCGTTGTGTGTATTGGAACAAAACAAAAAAAGGAGGAAAAAAAAGCAAATTGGACATCACACTGTCACACAAAATTCCAAAAATGGGCTGGTCAAAATTCTTGGCACCCTTTCAAAATTGTGGATAAATAAGATTGTTTCAAGCATGTGATGCTCCTTTAAACTCACCTGGGGCAAGTAACAGGTGTGGGCAATAAACAAATCCCACCTGAAAGCAGATAAAAAGGAGAGAAGTTCACTTAGTCTTTGCATTGTGTGTCTGTGTCTGTGCCACACTAAGCATGGACAACAGAAAGAGGAGAAGAGAACTGTCTGAGAACTTGAGAACCAAAATTGTGGAAAAATATCAACAATCTCAAGGTTACAACTCCATCTCCAGAGATCTAGATTTGCCTTTGTCCACAGTGCACAACATTATCAAGAAGTTTGCAACCCATGGCACTGTAGCTAATCTCTCTGGGTGTGGACGGAAGAGAAAAAATGATGAAAGGTTGCAACGCAGGATAGTCTGGATGGTGGATAAGCAGCCCCAAACAAGTTACAAAGAAATTCAATCTGTCCTGCAGGCTCAGGGAGCATCAGTGTCAGCGCAAACTATCCGTCGACATTTAAATGAAATTAAACGCTATGGCAGGAGACCCAGGAGGACCCCACTGCTGACACAGAGACATAAAAAAGCAAGACTATAGTTTGCCAAAATGTACTTAAGTAAGCCAAAATCCTTCTGGGAAAATGTCTTGTGGACAGATGAGACCAAGATAGAGCTTTTTGGTAAAGCACATCATTCTACTGTTTACCAAAAATGGAATGAGGCCTACAAAGAAAAGAACGCAGTACCTACAGTGAAATATGGTGGAGGTTCAATGATGTTTTGGAGTTGTTTAGCTGCCTCTGGCACTGGTTGCCTTGAATGTGTGCAAGACATCATGAACTCTGAGGATTACCAAAGGATTTTGTGTCACACTGTAGAGCCCAGTGTCAGAAAGCTGGGTTTGCGTCAGAGATCTTGGGTCTTCCAACAGGACAATGACCCCAAACATACGTCAAAAAGCACCCAGAAATGGATGGCAATAAAGCGCTGGAGAGTTCTAAAGTGCCCAGCAATGAGTCCAGATCTAAATCCCATTGAACACCTGTGGAGAGATCTTAAAATTGCTGTTGGGAAAAGGCGCCCTTCCAATAAGAGAGACCTGGAGCAGTTTGCAAAGATAGAGTGGTCCAAAATTCTGGTTGAGATGTGTAAGAAGCTTATTGATGGTTATAGGAAGTGACTGATTTCAGTTATTTTTTCCAAAGGGTGTGCAACCAAATATTAAGTTAAGGGTGCCAAGAATTTTGACCAGACCATTTTTGGAGTTTTGTGTGACATTATGTCCAATTTGCTTTTTTTCCTCCCTTTTTTGGTTTTTGTTCCAATAAACACAAAGGGAATAAACATGTGTATAGCAAAACGTGTTACTGCAATACTTTTCTGTGAGAAATACTTGATTTTCTGGGGTGCCAACAATTTCGGCCATGACTGTATATGCACACACAATATCTCACAAAAGTGAATACACCCCTCACATTTTTGTAAATATTTTCTTATATCTTTTCATGTGACAACACTGAAGAAATTACATTTTGCTACAATGTAAAGTAGTGAGTGTACAGCTTGTATAACAGGGTAAATTTGCTGTCCCCTCAAAATAACTTGACACATTAATGTCTAAACCGCTGGCAACAAAAATTGAGTACACCCCTAAGTGAAAATGTCCAAATTTGGCCCAATTAGCCATTTTCCCTCCCCGGTGTCATGTGACTCATTAGTGTTACAAGGTCTCAGGTGTGAATGTGGAGCAGGTGTGTTCAATTTGGGGCTATCACTCTCACTCTCTCATACTGGTTACTGGAAGTACAACATGGCATGGCATACAGTTAGCCATACATGGAAAATTTATGCACAGTTATATCACTAGATATTACAACATGCACATCCCCTATTACATTTTAATACCAGGCACTTTCACCCCCTTCCTGCCCATGCCAGTTTTCAGCTTTCAGTGTGCTGTCCCATTTTGAATGACCAATGACCAACACTGTACTCAACTGACATTTTTATAATTTTTTTGGGACAGATGTAGATTTCTTTCGGGGGTATTTAATCACCACTGGGGTTTTTATTTTTTGCTCAAAAATTTTAAAATTTTTAAAAAATATGTTTTTCTTAGTTTCTATTATAAAACTTTGCAAATACAGTAATTGTTCTTCTTCACTGATGAGGCTACACTGATGGTCACTGATGGTCACTGATGGTCACTGATGAGCACGGATGAGGAAGCATCAGTGACCTGATGAGGTGGCACTGATAAGCTCTGATTTCCTCACGCGCTGTGTCTGCGTGAAGAAAGGAGAGCTGATAAGTCGATAACCGGCAAACCGCTATTTCACCCTGGTTCACATTGGAGAGTTTTGACATGCGATTTGACATGTCAAATCGGCGACAATTGCCGGAAATGGCACCGTCCCAATCGGTGCGACGCTGCATTTCCGGCGCAGCCATGATTTCAAAAACTACTTTTTGTGATTTCGGGGTGCAATTAACATTGACATCTATGCAAAAACCTGCAGAGATGTCTGTGAAATCGCGGACTGACATGTGGGAGTAAAATGAAGTGAAGTGAAGTCCCGCTTCATTCCCGCAGCTCAGTGTGAACCTGTGCTTACATTGTGACAGATGTGATTGGATCACATGTTAAAGGGCAACTGTGATTGGTCCTTTACCCTGATCTGTAATCCGCTGTATCCAAAGCACACAGCGTCATAAAGGGTGCCTGATGCATGCCCCAGGAGGCGTGTGGGAGGCGTACACATGGAAGGACATCCTTCCAGAACTGTAGGCCCATGCTGTAGCCGTCAGCTATAGCGAGGGCGAAAAGTAGTAGCAAATGCTTACAGTTTTTTTCCTACCTTAATGCATTCTCTACATTAACGTAAAACAACCTTCTGTGTTTAGCACCCCCCCTTAGCCGTTCCTAAATACTTATCTGAGCCTGATTTCGATCCAGCACTGTGCCTGAGGGCAGCAGCTCTCTCCTCGCTGGACATGGAGGCAGCAGCAGGAGCCATTGGCTCCTGTTGCTGTCAATCACAGCCTGTGAGGGAACGTGGAGCATGGGGCTGGAATTCGCTGTGTCTGTCAATGAACACACACTGCCTGGCTCGGGATTGAGCCCACATGAGTGCCCTCAAGCGGCTTGCTTATGCAGTCATTTATACTTCATACAAATATTTCTATTCGTTACAAATAAAAAAACTGACAGAGGTTCTAATTCTCTCCCACTCTGTACAAGTTAAGAAAAACTATTTTGGCTGCAGTTGTGCTTTTAGTTGGTCAGCCACATGGACCCCTGGTTGTTCTGGCATAATCAATTAGACCGTTCCTAATAAAGCATGCTATGCCTATCCAGTGGATAATGCTTGTTAGATGTCCTTTATATTTATTCATACGCATAATGTGTATTAAATTTTGATGAGAGATAAAAAAATAAATGTAAAGAAATAATTTAAGCCACCCAGTAAAAGCATTGGTCCCAATAATCTGAGCGCATAGTTCTATTTTTTTATTTTTCAGAAAGGGACACAGGATCAATAGTTATTGTGCTTTGATTGGGTTATATTGCCACCTTCAGAAGGAATTGGACATTGGCAAACAAGCCAGCTACAACTTCACCCACTCCTGGCATGCCTCATTTTTTTTTCTAGTATCCTAGGGGAATGGATGTCTTTTCTCTTCTGAAAAATGTCCCCCCCCCCCCCCCTTTTCTGTTTATGTCTACAAAAAAACTTGTCCCCAATCAACATTTTGGAATTACAAGTGATATGAATGTTCTGCAATGCTGGACACCTTAACTGCAAGGCCATCCAATAAGGATCCAGTAAGACAACACCACATTACATCAACCACAACCCAAAATACTGACTGTGCTAGAATGGCAGAAAGGATTCTAGCCTGGGCAGTACTCCATGTACTCGGTGGAGTTTGCTCTTTGGGATTGCATCAGGACAAAAGTGCATTGTTTGAACAGCAGTAGTTTGAAAACAGAGTTTGGAGACAGCCAACTATCTTTGTTAGTAACTGTATTTGAGTTTAAGTAAATACTGTTAATATATCAGGTTTACTTTAGTGCAATACTTGACATTTGTTTTTTGTGGTACTTCATGGGTTGCTGTCCCATTTATCAGTCTGAGATCAGGAGCCTATGTAAGCCAATATGTTCTGTTGAGCTGCCCTGCAAAAAGGCCACCTCTTCCTCAAAGGGCAGTGTGGACAACTGTTGGGTCTGGAAGAGTGAGGCCTGTGGACCATTAACATGTAGCTTTCGGTGTGACTCTGTATAACCCTTATAATGTTCTTTCTAAACTAGAAGCAGATAAAAAGACTGCAAACATACAGTAGCTGCTTATTATAGCGGAAACCCACCTCTGCAAATGAAGGAGCAAGAAGTTGGTTGGCATAAAGCAGGCATGTCCAAAGTCCGGGCCACGATCTGGTTTCGGATGGCCCGCCTGGTAATGTTGACATGTATATCTTTTGTGGCCCCCCAACGAATTCCTGAGCACCAAGGGCCACAAAAAAGATACATGCTGGCTGCCTTGGAGGGGATGGGGATGGTCGGGACGAGTGCCAGTGTGATTATAAATGGGGTCAGTTCGGAACAAAGACCCGTCACTTGTGGTATACCACAAGGCTCTATACTAGGTTCTGTTCGAAGTAATTTAACTAAAGGGTTTGTGGGTAAGATATGTATTTTTGCTGATGACACAAAGGTATACAACATCATTTGGCATTGCTGGAGGATTGGTCAAAGCAGTGGAAACTGCATTTCGATGTGTCTAAATGTAAAATAATGCATCTAGGGAAAAAGGATCCCTTGACAGTGTACAACAGTGGGATTACAGGGTTGACCAGCACTACAGAGGAAAAAGATTTGGGAGTACTTATTTCTGATATATGCAATATGCTCTGAAGAAACAGCAACCCATGCCGTTTCTTCATAAGACAGTGCCGTGACGTCATGCGGCTCCGGCCAGTCACAGAGCCAGAATCCGCGGCCCCAGAAGGAAGGCGGATACCTGCAGCGGAGACATTATGCCTTTACTTTGCAGGGGAGGGAAAATTTATAATTTTTTTGTCAAGAGTTTACTTCCTTTTTAAGGACCAAGCCTATTTCTGACATTTGTTGTTTACAAGTTAAAATCTGTATTTTTTGCTAGAAAACTACTAGACCCCAAACATTATATATACATATATATATTTTTTAGCAGAGACCCTAGAGCAGTGATGGCGAACCTTGGCACCCCAGATGTTTTGGAACTGCATTTCCCATGATGCTCTGGCACTCTGCAGTGTAGGTGAGCATCTAGGGTGTCAAGGTTTGCCATCACTGCCCTAGAGAATAGTATGGAGATGGTTGCAATACTTTGTCACATCGTATTTGTGCAGTGGTCTTACAAACAAATTTTTTTGGGAAAAAATACACTTTTTTCAATAAAAAAATAAGAAAACAGTAATGTTAGTGCAATTTTTTTGTATAGTGTGAAAGATGATGTTACGCCGAGTAAATTGATACCCAACATGTAATGCTTTAAAATAAATTGCATACATTCAAGGAATGGCTACTAACTACGGTACCTAAAAATCTCTATAGGCGATGTTTTAAAAATGTCTACAGGTTACCAGTCTAGAGTTACAGAGGAGGTTTTGAGCTATAATTATTACTCTCGCTCTGACGATCGCGGCGATACCTCACATGTGTCATTTGAACGGCGTTTACATATGTGGGCACGAATTGCATTATTCTTTTTGTTTACGCGTGCGAGCTCGGAGGGACGGGGCATTTTTAATATTTTTTTCTTATTTATTTTTTATTTTTACACTGACCCTTTTAAGAAAAAAAGCAGAACAGGGCCTCTTTAATGCGAGATCTGAGGATAAAAATACCTCAATCTCACATTTACACTTAAAATAAAAAAATAAAATTATTTTACTTTTATAAAAAAATATCCCTTTAAGGTCTGAGGGCGAAAGTGACGCTTGACATCGCTCTGATCCTCCAAGGGAAAGATGGCCCCCACTCGACTTCTTGCCCATCCATCCAGCACACCGGATCATTTTCGCCGCTACGATGGCTCAAGTAAGCTGTGAAAACGACTGGGAATTAGCGGTAGGGGGAGGGGGGCACCTCTCCCGTCGCCCACTAAAGTGATCCCGTGGTGAATCTGCCACTGGGACCACTTTTATCTGATGCTGGATCGCCTGCTGTGTAAAAATATACATGGGTTATGGCAGCTATCTGCTGCCATAACCCCAGTATATAACGTCAAAGTAACGACGTACATACACGGTGGGCGTTTCCCTTATGCATATGTAGCGCACTACTCCCGCACTACTCCCTTGGGAGCTGCGAAGTTGTTAATTTTCCCACTGGCCATCCCAAACTCACTGTTTTATAAGTAAATAGCAGATTAAGTTTACTGAAGAATAATTAGCATAAACTTAAAGGTTTCACTAGAACAGGTATAACAGTGATTACAGTAACTGCACCAACGTAGTGCAACAGTACAGTCAATACTTACAACAATTTGTACATATAAGGTTGTCTTGAATGACCCCTGAGAGCGTGTTTTCAAGTGGGACTAATGCTCAGAGTGAAAGTGTCTTAACTCTGGGCAGGGGGTTTTTTGTGGCAGGGGGGCGCACTGCGGCCTGCGCTCACCCCAAAGCACCTTGTCCCCATGTTGATGAGGACAAGGGCCTCTTCCCGACAACCCTGGCTGTTGGTTGTCAGGGTCTGCGGGCAGGGGGCTCATCGGAATCCGGGAGCCCCCTTTAATAAGGGGGCCCCGAGATCCCGGCGACCCACCCTATGTGAATGAGTATGGGGTACATACCCCTACCCATTCACCTGGGGGAGAAAAAGTCTCAATAAAAAAAACACACTAGACAGGTTTTTAAAGTAATTTATTAGGCAGCTCCAGGGGTCTTCTTCTGACTTTGGGGGTCTCTTCCGACTTCTCTGAACTCTCCGGCTCTTCTCCTGCTCTCCGGTGCCTTCTGCCGGGCTCCTCCGATATCTTCTGCTCTTTTGCCCGCTCTTTTGCTAGAATTGGCCCGGTCTTCTCCGTCGTCTTCTTCCTTCCAGTCTTCTTCCGATGTTGATACAACGCTCTCTCCCGCTGTAATGCTATGTGCGTGGTGCGCAACGACTTATATAGGCAACTATAGATACTATTGAAGAGCCTCCATTCCCTTTCACCTGTAGTGCTGCGTTTTTTCAAAACATGTACTTACCTGCAAAGTGAATCAGCGTTGTCCTGCTGTGAACTGCTGTTTTGCTGACATACACTGTATCTCATGCTACCATCTTGGTTCTTTTCAGAGGTGGCTGCCTCTGTCGGGGGGCAGACAGTTAGCTACCAATGATGCACAAGACCTGCCCCCTGACCACTCTGTGTGCCCAAACCTGCAGTCTACTTGTAGATGTGATGTAAGTATCCCAGAGTTGGGCTTTAAATTACATTGTTAGTAGTGAATACATCTTGAGACTGAAATTTCTTTTCCTCATGGTAGGTTAAAACGAATCCACTTTATTTATTGCTAAGACTTGACCTAAAATGTAAAAAAAAAAAAATATCTAAGAATAAATATCATTGAGAAGCTATCTTACATATTTAACAACAATAGTGTTAGCAATCATCTTTGCCAGTAGAGCCACTTTAACTATTAACATCTGTAGGCACATGCTCTGAAAACAGTGTAAAAAGCAAGCACATATGTTTGTACTGCGTTAATAATAGAAAATTATTTCAAAGCCATATGTAACCAGTATTGCACTCATATGAAGCAATCTAGGAGTAGTGTTTTCATTTATAAAGCCAAAGTAGGTTCATTGCTACAGCTTGTAATGCCTTTCATTCATAGTGTTACACTATATATTAATGTGTTTATTATGTGTTGGGTATCGCCATATAAATGAAAGTGTTATTAAACCATCAAAAGACAAAGCATGTATGTAAAAGAATAATTCACATACTTTTTATATTGATGTTGCATTTTTCATCCTGCATGCATCCTTTCTTTCAGCAGAATCATCCATCCACAGTGATGCCTACTGTACTTCCTCCTGTAGGGTGGCTACTCTGCCATTGGCTGGAGCCCCAGCGTAGCCACCCTAATGTGTACACTCTCGGCCGGCTTCATGCACTGACAGCACTAAAGCATTTGCTTTAAGTCACTGCCCGACTTCTCCGACTTCTCCTACAAGGCTAGTGACTGACAACTCTTTTCCAAATACCCTTCTGGGCAAGCAACAGGACATTTTAGGCTATAAACAGTGCGGGCTCCCTGACTGGATGTTGGGGAAGTACAGCAGAGGGAAATCAAAGTTTCTGAATATTGCTAATCAAAAAGTGCATGTTTGGGGCATATTAGCTTAAAGCCAAGTTGCACCCGCTTTTAGAACTTATCATCAAAAGCATTCTAGCAGCATATAGAGTACAGTTTACAATCAAGTTTCCTGTCTCTGCCACCCGCGTCATATCTAGCGGTGCACTGTCTCCTGTGTCATAATTCCTAGGAGTCAGTGTGGATTGCTGCTGCTCGTTATCGCGATATACCGAAACCGTAAGTGACGCGATGACGCCAGTCACGTGTTGATGGTTGTCATCACAACGGGGTGGGCACTTCCGATGACGCTGCCCATTGTGCTGGCAAAGTGATAAGTTTCCTGCGCTGCGAGCGTCTCACACTGCGCATGCACAAGTACGGGCGGTGCGTACTGGACATTCAGCTGCACAGTATCACGGAAATAAATGCTTGTGAGCTTCACATGCCCACAAGCAATGTGGGAACTTCATACACAGCAGAATGTAAGGTATTTTTTGATCAAATTTGTGTATTAGAACAGAAAATTTTCTTTAAAACGAGAGTGGCATTTAATGTATGTTAGGATCCAAGGTTTGGCTTTTAACCACTTCATCCCCGGAAGGATTTACCCCCTTCCTGACCAGAGCACTTTTTGCGATTCGGCACTGCATCGCTTTAACTGACAATTTCGAGGTCGTGCGACGTTGTACCCAAACAAAATTTACTTCCTTTTTTTCCCACGACATTATGGCGGACAGATTGGACACTTTTGACACTATTTTGGGACCATTGTCATTTATACAGCGATCAGTGCTATAAAAAAGTGATTACTGTGTAAATGACACTGGCAGTAAAGGGGTTAACCACTAGGGGTCGATGAAGGGGTTAAGTGTGTCCTAGGGAGTGATTCTAACTGTGGGTGGGAGGGGCTACAAAAAACATGACAGTGATCACTGCTTTCGATGACAGAGCAATTATCTCTGACCTGTCACTAGGCAGAACGGGGAAATGCTTTGTTTAAAAAAGCATCTCCCCGTTCTACCTCTCCGTGACACAATCACGGGCACACAGCGGACATCGAGTCCGCAGGGCCCGCGGTCACAGTCATGGAGAACGCAGCAGGCACGCGCATGCCCACAGCGCCACTTCTTAAAGGGGATGTACCTGTACGCCCTTTTGCCCACCAGCGCCATTCTGCCGTTGTAAATCGGCGTGTGCTGGTCGGGAAGCGATTGAAAAAAAATGTTGTGGAATGCCGCTTTAAGTAACTACAGTGGGGAAAATAATTATTTGATCCCTTCCTGATTTAGTAAGTTTGCCCAATTACAAAGAAATTAAGGGTCTATATTTTTTATCATAAGTGTATTTTAAATGATAGAGACAGAATATCAACCTAAAATCCAGAAAAAAAACACGATACAAATATTGTAAATTGAGTTGTAGTTCAGTGAGTAAAATAAGTATTTGATCCCCAAGCAGAACACGACTTAGTACTTAGTGGAGAAACCCTTGTTGGCAAGCACAGAGGCAAGGCGCTTCTTGTAGTTGGTTACTAGGTTTGCACACATCTCGGGAGGGATTTTGATCCACTCTTCTTTGCAGATCTTCTCTAAATCCTTAAGGGTTCTTGGATGTTGCTTGGCAACTCAAATTTTTTAGCTCCCTCCATACATTTTCTATAGGGTTAAGGTCTGGAGACTGGCTAGGCCGCTGCATGACCTTAATGTGCGTCTTCTTGAGCTACTCCTTTGTTGCCTTGATGGTATGTTTTGGGTTATTGTCATGCTGGAAGACCCATCTAAGACCCATCTTCAGTGTTCTAGCTGAGGGAAGAAGGTTCTCATCCAAAATTTTACAATACTTGGCCCCGTCCATTGGCCCCTCAGTGTGGCAAAGTTGGCCTGTACCTTTAGCAGAGAAACCGCCCCAAAGCATAATGTTTCCACCTCCGTACTTGACTGTAGGGATGGTGTTCTTAGGTTCATAATCAGCATTTATCTTCCACCAAACACAGCGAATCGAGTTAATTCCAAAGAGCTAAATTTTGGTCTCATCTGACCACAGCACTTTCTTCCAATTCTTCTCTGAATCATTTGATGGTCATTGGCAAACTTCTTGAGGGGGGGGGACCTTGCGGGTGCTGCAGGATTTCAATCCATGGTGGCGTATTGTGTTACCAATGGTTTGTTTGGTGACTGTGGTCCTAACTGCCTTGAGATCATTCACAAGCTCCTCCTTTGTAGTTCTGGGCTGATCCCTAACTTTTTTCTCATGATCACCCTTACCCCATAAGGAGAAATCTTGCATGGAGCTCCAGACCAAGGGCGATTGATGGTTATTTTGTATTTCTTCCATTTGTGAATAATCACTCCAACAATTGTCTCCGCCTCACCAAGCTTCTTGCTGATGGCCTTGTAGTCCATTACAGGCTTGTGCAGGCCTACAATCTTGTCTCTGAGGTACTTTGACCACTCTTCGGTCTTGCCCATGATGGTGAGGTTTAAATGGAAGAAAGGGATTCTGTGAACAGGTGTCTTTTATACACATAACGAGTTTTTGTTAAGAGCACCTTCTTAAATTGACAGGACTAATCTGTGTACCACATGCGCACATACTGTAGGCAGCCTGTGGGAGCCAGAATTATTGTTGGATGGGGATCAAATTCTTATTTTACTCGCTGAACTGCAACTCAATTTATAACATTTGTATCATGTGTTTTTTCTGGATTTTGGGATGATATATTGTACCTATCATTTAAAATACACTTATGATAACAATTAGAGACCCTTCATTTCTTTGTAAGTGGGCAAACTTACAAAATCTGCAGGTGATCAAATAATAATTTTCCCCACTGTATAGTACATTAATAACTCGAATGGAGCTAGAGGGATTAATGTTTTTTTTTTATAAAAGGGTTTCATTCTACTTTAAATCTACATTCTTTTATTATTTATGTTATTAAAGTGAGTGGCAGTAGGTACTGGAAGGAAGCAAAAAGTATCTAAAACTTCCAATTTAATTAAAAAAAAGAAACTTCCTTGTAAACTACAACACTTCATCTAGCCTTTTCTATAGGCAGTTATTGAACATCTACTTGGATGTAATAGTGCTTTAGGAATACTTTTTGATCTGAAAGGACAGACTTGATCCACAGAGGCAATGTAAGCAACAAGAAGGCGAGGGTGCTAAATAAATTCCTAGTGCAGTAACCCTGGGAATATTGCTGGGGATGTCATATTCCATTGACCAGACTGCTGATATTTTGGCTTCAGGTTCTGTGTTGACTTCTAGGAAAGGCAGCAAACCAATTGTGTGATGGGAGACATGAGGATTTTGAAAACTGTATACTGTTGGCATGGTTTCAATAATACAAAAGTTTAATTATTTTTTTTGATTGGCAGTTATAGAAAATAATGGGTTTAAATTGACATGGAAGCGCTTCTTTTGATGGCAGTAAAGGATCAGTTTACCCAACCTGACATTTTAGTTAGCACCTGGAAGTTTATATGAATCAAATATTTTAACAGTGAGATCTCCCTGCATTAAAGTGGAAGTTTAGTCAGAAAATTAAGTCCTGCTAGATCACTTCAGGCTTGCCCCTTTTGCAGGTATAGCTACGTAAAACATCAAAAATAATTACCCCTTCTGTTTAAATTCCAGTAACACACTGTCTCATCCCGCTCTGCACATGCTCAGTTGCTCTCCTTTTTTAGGCACTGATAAATTTGTAGAGGGCGATCTGCTGACAGCCTTAAAGCAGAATTTAACCCTCTTATCCTTTACAGCCAAGAAAGCTGCTTCTGTTTGATCTGTAAATGGCATGGTGTTGCACATGTGATCAGTTATGATACCAGCCATTTGATGGTTTTACAGTTTGGTTGAGGAAACAAGTAAATGTGACAGTTTGCAATCCCAGCATTCCAGGAATGTATTTTTTTCAAAACTGTTAAATCGATGGGTTTAGATACGCTTTATGATTTAATGCTTTTCAGGGGCTCTGGGCTGCAGCGAAATGGCAGCCTCCAGCAAGATGAAACAGGAGCAATGCTGGAGGCAATGTACAGCACACACTACTTTTGGTAGCATAATTATTACTATAGAATGTATGGAAAACGAGAAGGAAAGGGATACTTACTAAGTATCCCTGGGTCGGACTTTAAGGCATACAAAACAAAAGCAAAGTATAGAAAAATAACAATGTTTATTGAAAAAATACAATACATGAATAGAGCATTCAAAAGTTTAAAAACATATATAATGATACAGAGTATACAGTGAGCCCTTGTGTGTCAACGCGTTTCACCATTAGGCTTCTTCATTCAAGGTTTCAAAGGTAGAACATACTAATTTTAAAAAATTCTGATAATCATGACATACATATTAAAAAGTGCTTATCTGTCCAAGAGGAGAAGTCGGGGCACAAATGGGCACAGAAAACCAAGAGACGAAAAAACAAAACAAAAATACCAAAAATACCCTCGTATGAGCCTCGTATGTAAGTATCCAGATAACATGGGTATTCAACTATATAATCCCGGGGGGGGGGGGAATTCCATAATTCCAGTGGTCTGTATACAGGTAATTGGAAACGGACAAATCTGGCACTCAATACAAAATCACACAGTCAAATAAGTGTCCTAGTATCCCCTGAGAAAGCAGAGATAAAGACTAATGCCCCAGAGAACAAAATCAAATGAGAGAAATACCTGCTAATATAAGTAGATCAAGGATAATAACCAAGTAGTTCCCAAACAGGGGCGAAGCAATGCCATACAGAATAATCCAAGACCGGTAGCCACACTAGAGGGTACTGGAGCAACAAATCCAAGATGCGTTAATGGCTACCCCACAGGATGTCCTGTACCTAGACAGGTGGTATGGTCCCTATAAGGTGATCTATAATGAAGGTAACAAAACAAAGAAGCAAGACAGCATGCTTAGTTGTAAAATGCACCGACTTAAAACAAGCTTATATAGAGTTAGAGGGGGGGAGCAAGATTACCTACTTAGGAAATGGACAGATATCGAATAGCCCCTGGGAGACAGCCTTCCGCTGGTCACAAAGTTAGTCTGTAAGTGAAGTCTATTTATGTTCTTTGCTAAAAAACTTTATTTTTTATCAAGTTGTTATGGGTAAAGTTCTGTTTGAATTCCCAATTCTGTTCCTGTCGATGTTGTAGTGTTAGATGTTCTCATCTACCTTTGCGTGTTTTTAGCTCCTTCTGTTGAATTTTCCATAATTGTTAAATATTATATTTAAAGTGGAAGTAAAGGCAAAACCTAATTAACTCTAAACCTATTCACACATTCTAATCCTAATCTATCTAGCCCTGTAAGGAAAGAATTGCTATAGTTACCTTTTCTGAAGCCGCACTGGTACGGTCTCAGGCTGAGCTGTCAGTGGCAGCTTCACTGTGTAGGGGAGGCAGCATCAATGGAAGCCCAATACAGTGCATCCGGAAAGTATTCATAGTGTTTCACTTTGTCCACATTTTGTTATGTTACAGCCATATTCCAAAATGGATTAAATTCATTATTTTCCTCAAAGCTCTACAAACAATACCCCATAATGGCAATGTGAAAGAAGTTTGTTTGAAATCTTTGCAAATTTATTAAAAATAAAAAAACAAGTCTTTTTGAGTATGATGCTACAAGCTTGGCACACCTATTTTTGGGCAGTTTCTCCCATTAATCTTTGCAGGATCTCTCAAGCTCCAGAGAATTTTGTTTCTCATGGTCTGAGAGTCCTTCAGGTGCCTTTTGGCAAACACCAGGTGGGCTATCATGTGCCTTTTTACTGAGGAGTGGCTTCCATCTGGCCACTCTACCATACAGGCCTGAGTGGTGGAGTGCTGCAGAGATGGTTGTTCTTCTGGAAGGTTCACCTCTCTCCACAGAGAAATCCTGCAGCTCTGTCAGAGTGACCATTGGGTTCTTGGTCACCTCCCTAACCAAGGCCCTTCTCCCCCAATCTCTCAGTTTGGCTGTGCGGTCTGCTTTAGGAAGAGTCCTGGTGGTTCCAAACTCCTTCCATTTCCTTCAATGCTGCAGAAAATGTTCTGTACCATTCCCAGGGTATTCTCGATACAATCCTGTCTGAGAGGTCTACAGACAATTCCTTGGACTTAATGGCTTGGTTTGTGCTCTGATATGCACTGTTATCTGTGGGACCTTATATAGACCTTATATAGACAGGTGTATGCCTTTCCAAATCATGTCCAATCAACTAAATTTGCCACAGTCAATCAAGTTGTAGAAACATCTCAAGGATGATCAGTGAAAAACAGGATGCACCTGAGCTAAATTTTTAGTATCATGGCAAAGGCTGTAAATACTTAGGCTACTTTCACACTGGTACGGGCGTCAGCGGTAAAGCGCCGCTATTCGGCTTTTAATCCCCGCTAGCAGCCGAAAAGGGTTAAAACCGCCAGCAAAGCGGCGCTTTGCCGGCGGTTCAGCAGCGCTGCCCCATTGATTTCAAAAGCGCCTCAGTGTAAAAATCTGTATGTACATGTGATTTTTTTCGTTTTTTATTTTTATTAAATTTGCAAAGATTTCAAACAAACTTCTTTCACATTATCATTATGTGGTATTGTTTGTAGAATTTTAAGGAAAATAATTGAATCAATTTTGCAATAAAGCTGTAACATAATTTTTTTAAGAAAAAGTGAAGCTCTGTGAATACTTTCCGGATGCACTATAGTATGTCTAGGTGATGTTGCTTCCAAGACATTTCTGAGCCGTTGTTGGCTTTCTCTGGTACACAGAGGGAGCCACTGGAGACCGGACAAGAGCGGCTTCAGAACAGGTAAGTAAAGCAATTTTGTTTCTTTACAGAGCTAGATAAATTAGGCTTAGAATGTGGCTGAGAGTAGGTTTAGAGTTGAGCTTTTACAAAGTATTCAGAAATCTTCGGTTAACTTTTTTAAAAAAGGTTTTAAAGCAGTCCTCAGCTTTTGTTTGGGGATTTTGGTGCCCCAAAGAAGTCTATGGGTACCATGCAGGCCTAGACAAAAGAGAAAAGATTTTGCCTTGAAGGATGTAAACATTGTGGGGGCTCTGGGATGGAGGTAAGTATGCATCTGTGGAGTTGGAGGGTAGGGCAATTTAGCTTGGGAAAGTGCGAGGAAGGGCGTGTTAAAAGAATAAGTGCACTTTGCTTGAATGTGTACTTATCCTTTAAGGTCGAAATTACAATATCATAATTTGTGTATCAACTGCAAATTTGATCTAGTGTTCTTCGCTTATAAAAAAAAAAATGGTGTCGCACAATGAAGGAGTTAATGTTTAATGAAAAGGCCAGGCAGAGAGATGAAGCTCTGCTGAGTGAAGTCAGCAAGGTGGCGGCTACACATGTTTGGTAGATGAGGCATCTAAAGGCAATACAGCTGCAAGGAAAGAGAAAAATAGGAGATTTGTAAAATCAAACGTGCAATTAACATTGATGAGCTGCCTCTTAGGCTGATTGGTCCCTCTGATCAAAAAATGATGAGGTCACCACTGCTGATTGACATGTTACGTGTTGGCTGCAATTAATTTGCAGTCACTGCCATGTGCTTTTATATTGTGTGCGCATGGGACCAAATTAGTACACTAAAAACAGTCTAGGATCCTTTATAGTAACAAGATGACTGTACATGAATTACATTTGTTCCATGTTAAGGACTGCCAAGTCCCCTACAGAGGGAGAATACTCATTTTTTCTGATAATAGAAAATGAATACTTACTGCTCAAAACATTTCTAAGGACTTTTTTTTTTCTGTTGAGTGACTCTTTTTCTTGCTGTCAATATAATGGGTTATAACAGTAGTCAGGGCTGTATTGATCATAAGGATCAAACCCAGCCAGTTAAAGGAGATCTCTGAGTCCAGCAAGAATAAAGGACCCAGGAGTCACTTTTCTGTCTGTGTGGCCAGTTTGGTCTCACATAGGCTTTCCTTCAAACTCTTCCCAGCTGGCCAGTGCATTCTCTGGGCAAGCATGCAGTGGACTCCATCTAGAATAATGAGGATCCTATCTGCAGCTTATTGTCTTGTTAATCGTCTTCCACTGAAATTGATGAAGTACAAGGCATGCTTGGGAAGAGGGTCCCTATGGCTGCCCAATTGATGCAGAGAAGTGAAATGGACAGAATAATGAGGGACAGCTCCGATCTTTTAGCACTGGAGAAAGAGCAAATGGCCAATTGAGACTTTCATAATGTACAAGAGTTTTGTGCATGTTTCATTTCCCCTTTAAGAAAGCTGTGATATTTTGAAGTATTGTCTTTGGGAGTATTAATAGAAGTAGTATATCCATGAATACAGTAGACGTGTTGCATACCTGATAGGAGACTGAAATGAACGGGGTTGGCCTCTCTTGTATCTCCAGCCTTGGCCCATGAAACAGATCATGCCAAGGGACCGGAGGAACACGACTGCCGGCAGAGAACTTTCAGCTGAAGATGCAGGCTTGGGAGGTCTGGCAGAACATTGGGTCAGGAACAGAAGCTTTGTGGGACCGATATTAAAGGAGCACTACCCGTGCACTGCAGGTTCATGAAGAACAGCTTGTCTGAGCTCCCAGCAGACTTGTAGCAGATACACACAGCAATGGTTGGAGCAGATGCAGATGACAGCCAGGGCAGGAACGCAATGTAGAGCTGAGCCAGAGACAGAAGTGTGGTCACAGGGGTAGCCAAGGTCAGCAGCGAGCGGGCAGTGAGGCACAGGGACATAGGCAGGATCAAAGTCGAGAGCAGAACCTAGGTCAGAAATGGGTGAGCAGAGGTATAAGCAGGTCAGGGGTAAGCCGGGTCAACAATGGAAGTCATATTCTTGATACAAGCAGGACACAGGAAACAGCTAAAGGCCAGTCAACACTGATGCTGGAACAATGCATCCTTTAATTAGGCCAGCTGCCGCCAACATTGATTGTGGATGTGCTTGCATATACCTTCACGCATGAGCACACCTGAGCATGCGCAGCTTAGTTTACATTCTACAGAAGACTGTGAGCAGGCAGGTAGGTTTATTTTATTGGAGAGGAGACATTGCATGTCTCTTCTGAAAAAACAGAGCCTTTCTGCTCTTTAGAGGTGGGGAGAGCAGAAAGTTGTCTTCATCAATGTGCTACTACTGCATAATCAGGAGATCAGAAGGCTGGGGAATCGACCCTTGACCAAGCTACATCACTTAATGGCAGGAAGAAAAAAATAGGTCATTGACCTGGCTATGCTGTTACCAAGGGTGCATGGATCATAGAATTGGCTGAACAGAATGACCAATAATTTAAAAACATTTCACACATACACTATATTACCAAAAGTATTGGGATGCCTGCCTTTACATGCACATGAACTTTAATGGCATCCCAATCGTAGTCCGTAGAGTTTAACATTGAGTTGGCTCACCCTTTGCAGCTAAAACAGCTTAAATTCTTCTGAGAAGGATGTACACAAGGTTTAGTAGTGTGTCTATGGGAATGTTTGACCATTCTTCCAGAAGCGCATTTGTGAGGTCCAGGCCACGCCCGACCCCTGAAAAACAACCCGCACCATAATCTCCCCTCCACCAAATGATTTGAACAGTGCACAAAGCAAGGTCCATAAAGACATGGATCAGCGAGTTTGGGGTGGAGGAACTTGACTGGCCTGCAGAGGGTCCTGAGCACAACCCGATAGAACACCTTTGGGATGAATTAAAGTGGAGACTGCAAGCCAGGCCTTCTCGTCCAACACTAGTGCCTGACTTCACAAATGCATTTCTGGAAGAATGGTCAAACATTCCCATAGACACACTCCTAAACCTTGTGGACAGCCTTCCCAGAAGAGTTGAAGCTGTTATAGCTGCAAAGAGTTTGGCCAACTCAATATTGAGCCCTATGGACAAAGACTGGGATGCCATTAAAGTTCATGTTCTTGTAAAGGCAGGTGTCCCAATACTTTTGGCAATGTAGTGTATCTGTCGATCTTGCCAGAATTACAGGGAATAATTTCCGAAAACTAGAGCGTGCAAAAACTGGTGCAGTTCTGCATAGAAACCAATCAGCTTCCAGTTTTTTTTTTTTTTTTTTTTTTTGTCAAAGCTTAACTAAACAAGCTGAAGTTAGAAGATGATTGGCTACCATGCACAGCTGCACCAAATTTTGCACTCTCCAGTTTTAGTAAATCAACCCAACAGTGTCTTTGTAAACTGTGAGCTGAAAAAAACAGTATAAAAAATGTCATCATTCTCTTGTAAAATACTAGTACCATCAATCCACTAGTTCATGGATTTTAACCATATTTGAAGTCAACTTGTATGTCAACCATGGCTCTATCCATTGGTACCATAGTGAAGTGGGTGTAGACATGAAGGGACAGGAAGTGTGTAATTTGAAACATTTTAAGTGAAAATGTTCCATAATGCCATGTAGTGCTCTCCTATCCCAAGCCCTCCCCAAGAAATATGGACAAAATGTAGTAGATTTATTTATCTAGGCAAGCCATCAGGCAGGTAAGGTGCTGCCCATATATATTTAAGCATTGCTTAAAAATCTGCATGATTTAAAACGTAACTAAACTTTCTTAATTAACATTGGCTATTTTAATTCTTATGCTACTTGTTTAAAAAAAAAAATATGAAAGTTTATTATATTTAATTATTTTTTTTTTACATTTCTTCAGTTAGTTTCTGGTTTCAGTCCTAGGCCAAATTATGTCATACATTCCAGGAGTCTTCATGAGCATTCTTTTTTCTTTCATCTGGAGGAGGGGTTCTCTCAGCTAAGCACACCCTCATGCCTGAGCTAAGGGCATATGGATTCCAGGAAGTAAATGAACAAATCATCTGCCCTTACTCAAGATGGCCAGGGCCAGAAATGCTAGGTGTTGTCTTTCAAAGTGATTTCTCAATACAATAATGCATGGAGACATGGATGGGTACATTTGCTTTGAATAAAAAAAAAAAAATTAAATTGTGTTTTTTGGTTTGTGGTGCTCAGATGTAGTTAAATTAATTATAAACGATCACGTTGTAAAACAATCTATTCAGTTTAAAATAGAAATTAAAGGCAAATCATTTGTGTATAGATATTAAACATTATCAATACCCTTTTTCCCCTTTTATGTACGTGATCACATTCCCTGTGTTCTCTCTGTTCTCAGCTGCATAAGAGCTAGGGGGAGGAGTAGTAACAGTACACTGAACTTCCCAGTGAATGGCTGTGCAGGGGAGGCATGTCAGGACAAGTCTGATCATTGAAGGAGAGCAGGCTGAGTTCCCAGCATAGCTAGAGATCTGACCATGTAGTTTTTTCCTGCTTAGCGTGGTCAGTTTTTAATAGTAAAGCAGAAGGAGTGGCAGGAACATCAGGGATTTCACACAAAGGAAGTAATACAAAGAGGACAGAATGCATTTTCATACAAGTACATGGTACAGCAGACACATATCAAGAATTTGAAATGTTGGGGTAACAAGCACTTTAAGCTGCGCTTTAAGAAACCATGACTTATTTTACAGTATTTTTTTTTTTTTTTTATGCTGACTGAAACATTACCAAAGATTATCTAGTTTCCTCCCATTCTTCATTGTATGGATGCTAAACATTGTCTCTGTTATTGTCTTCACTGGTTGTATGACAGTGGTATTGTGACACTATAATTACCGTATTTATCGGCGTATAACACGCACTTCTTTCCCCTGAAAATAGGGGGAAAACCGCAGGTGCGTGTTATACGCCGACAGTGTACCTTGGAGGGGGACAAGTGCTGCCAGAAATCACTGAGCCGTCATCTCCTCTCCACTCGGCTCTCCGACACACAGTCCCGTCTCCGCCACCGGCATTGGACCAGTGTTCTGTCTATCACAGGAGCTGGTCCAATGCCGATGGCGGAGGCGGGACTGTGTATGTGACTGCCGAATAAGAGCGAGGAAACAGATGACAGCTCAGTGATTTCATCCGAGATATGGTGAGCTGCATTGAGGGGGGCAGATGGGCACACAACAGGCTGCAGATGGGCACGCAACAGGCTGCAGATGGGCACACAAAAAAGTATTTTTTCCTGAAACTTCCCTCTTAAATTGGGGTGCGTGTTATATGCCGATAAATACAGTATTCATATTTCATTCCATACCTGACAGCCAATTATCAATTTCACACGGTTTGTACAACATGAACAAATCATTTGGTTTATGGTCACTGTTTCCTATGGTTGTTCTTTTCAATACATACTTGTTCTCAACAGTGGTTATCAATGTGAACCTGTTATTCCATTAATTAAGAATAGAACTTTCTCCTAAAATGAATAAATCAATTATAGCTTTAAGATGGGCATTATATGCCTGCTGGCCCTGAATCGGTTACATATCCCAAATGAATTTGTGATTTCGACTTCCTTTGGTTGCAGATTCCAAAGTCTAATTGCAGTTAAAAAAAAAATGTTTTACTCAATGCCAGACCTTCAGCGGGCTGAAAACCAACAGTAACTGGATTTTTTTTCTAACTATATCCCCTTGCCATCAATCATCTTTGACAGCATCCTCCTGCCATTTGTATGTCATCAAAGGGTTAACATGCCCCCACCCTACATATGAGCATAATCGTAGGTGCAGCACACACAGAGAGGATGGAGCTAAATACACATGATTTTCAGGCTGCGTTGGGGCAGAGCAGAGGACACAGTTGGGACCAGTAATGGGATAATTGGGGTCTTGATTAAGCAGAATAGGAAACTCCACAATTACACTTCAACTTAACTGGGGAAAGTAGGTTTTTACAAAGAGAAAGTGCCCCCTCCTTCACCCAAAATGTAACCACCACAGTGGCTTAAAAGTGAGGGGAAAGGTTGGCTCGATTTAGTTTAGTGCTGATTAATTTCTAGGCAAGCAAGTCCTCACGCAGCACAGGTAATGTTAAGCCCAACAACCATAATGGAAAGCAGATTGGCTTTCAATATTGTTGTCTATTCGGATACTTGAATTTTGCTATACAATCCTAAAATGTGCTCCAAGCTACTGGAAATATTCAGTAGATATAAGCAATTTAAAAAAAAATCATATGTTAAAGGAATTTTAGTATACATATGAATATGCACATGGCCAGTCTTATCAGTGTGTGGCTTGAAAAAAATCTTGCTTCTATGTATTCCTTGTAATTGTACTTACACTGATCAACCATAACATTATGACCACCCACCTAATATTAAGTATGGCCCCTTTTGCTAAAACAGCCCTGACCCATTGAGGCATGGACACCAAAGTAACATCCACATGAATGGCAGGACCCAAGGTTTCCCTGCAGAACATTGCCCAAAGCTTCACGCTGCCTCTACCGACTTGCCTTCTTATACCGCATCCTGGTGCCATATTTTCCCCAGGTAAGTGACGCACACGCACCCAGCCATCCACATGATGTAAAAGAAAACATGATTCTTCAGACCAGGCCACTTTCTTCCATAGCTCCGTAGTCCAGTTTTGATGTTCATTTGACCATCGTAGAAGCTTTTGACTGTCACCATGGGCCTTATCAACTTCACCGACAACATGTTCACTTGCTGCCTAATATATCCCACCAATTTTCAGATGCCATTGTAACGAGATATTCCCTTTAACTGTCAGTGGTCATAATGTTATGGCTGATTGGTGTGTATATATAGGGGCAGGCTTAAACTTAAAGTGGTGTTTAACCCAAAACAATGGAAACACCTTTGGAAAACAGCCGTGTCAATCCGGGAAAGGGTAGTGTTAGAGGGGCTAGCAGATTTAGATTGACTTGACTAACAATTTAAAGCCGAGCTCCTGCTAACCCTTTTTAAGCAGTTACAGTAACAGTTTTATTGTTATGGGATGAAGGCTTTACATAAATGAATACAAGCTGACCATTGTAAACACCACATCAGTGGTGAATGATTTTTTTTCCAACCCTCTTGTTGCAACTTTTGCTTGACAGCATGGTCTGTTAATGTGGTTGTACACCCTGTACAACCACTTTAACCTACAAGTAGGTGTAGGTGCTTGAAATATCTCCTAAACCTCCACGGTTTAGGAGATCTTGACTAAAAAGACGATCGCTGATGACTACGGCGCATGCGCGGATGTCATCGACGCATGCGCCCTTTGCCATTTCTAATACGGGTCTTGCCGTGACTGGCTGCTCACACGTGTATGCGCGGGAGTGACGTCACACGACTCCAACCAGTCACAGAGCCAAAGTTTGCCAAAGTTTGCGGCTCCGGAAGGAAGAGGGGTGAAGATGGAAGCTCCCTGCTCGTGGGGACAACGGAGACATTGCGGGCTTCGGTGTCAGGTAAGTGACACTTAATGGGCTACAATGCGATGCATAGTAGCCCATTATGCTTTTCTTTTGCAGGGAAATAAAGGGGAAGTAAAACCCACCAGGGTTTACTTCCTATTTAACGCAAATTAAAAAATAACTTTTACTGCTGGGGAGTGCCAGGGAGGCCGATCCTGGGCTGGAACATCCCAATAAGTACGCTTCATTGAGTGAAATTGGTGAAACCAGTCAGGGACCAGCACTGCTGGAGCTGAGGGACTTCCCTAGCTGCCAGGGGAAGAACTCCTCCAGTGAGAGTGGGGGGGGGGGAGCAAAGGGAAAAAGACAGATTCTGGTGGTAGGGGACTGAATTCTTGGAAGAACAGAGAGGGCAATCTGTGACCAAGACCTAAAGCGCCAAACTGTATGCTGTCTGTCGGGTTCGGCACATCACGGATCTGGTGAACAGATAAGGAGGGGCTGGGGAAGACCAGGCACCAATGACAGAGTCAGAGGCAGATGGAGTGTCCTAAAGAACGATTTTACCGACTTAGGAGCTAAATTGAGGAAAAGGACCTCCAAGGTAGTATTCTCAGAAATACTACCGGTACCTCGAGCCACACCAGAAAGGCAGAGGGAGATTAGGGAAGTAAACAAGTGACTGAGGAGCTGGTCTAGTAAGGAGGGGTTTGGGTTCCTTCTCAGTCGGTCAGCAGTTCTATAGAAGGGACGGACTGCACCTAAATGAGGAGGGTGTAGATCTGTTGGGAGTAAAGATGGCTGAAAAGTTAGAGGGGCTTTTAAACTAGGCGACGGGGGGGGGGGGGGGGGGGGGGGGGTTCAGAGGTAGAGATAGCCAGTTAGCGCGGGACATATGCCAGAGGGTAGTATTGGGGGCATTAGTGGTAGGTTGACTAAAGCAATCAAACTCAAGGTAAGTATAGTAACAAGACCTATTTTCAATCTCGGAACACCCAATAAGAGGACAGTATGCGACCGGTCTAAACTACGTGGCATGTTCACCAATGCCAGGAGCTGTTGTACGAGGAGGATTTTGATTTTGTGGGAATTTCAGAAACTTGGTTCAACAGCTCTCATTATTGGCTGACAACCATTCAAAGGTATTCCCTCTATCGCAGGGATAGAGAGGGTAAAAAGGGGGAGGGATATGCCTGTATATCAAGAATAGTGTACAAGTAAATGTGAGACATGACATCACTAAGGGAGCTAGGGAGGAGGTGGATTCCTTATGGGTAGAGCTACAAGGGGATGAAACTAAGGGGAAAAGAATACTGGGAGAATGCTATAGGCCCCCCAACCTGAGGGAGGAGGGGGTTCCTAGCACCAAGTGACCCTGAGATACGGGGCCCCAAAGTCGGTCAACTGTGTCCATCTGTAGAAAATGTCATTTCGGGACCCTTTAAGTCCAGAGACCCCATTTTGGCTGAAGCTAGGGGGCATTTAGGAACCCTTAACTACCAAGTTTGAAATTCAGGGGACCTATGGCTGCAAATGGGCACAGTGAGGCATGCGGATGGGCACAGTGAGGCTGAAAATGTGCATTGTTGACCCTCTTTTCCACTTACAGTAGCTGCGCATTTCTCACCCTAGGCTTATACTCGAGTCAATACGTTTTCCCATTTTTTTGTGGTAAAATTAGGTGCCTCGGCTTATATTCGGAGCGGCTTATACTCAAGTCAATACGTTTTCCCAGTTTTTTGTGGTAAAATTAGGTGCCTCTGCTTATATTCGGAGCGGCTTATACTAGAGTATATACGGTATACAGACATAGACTGGGCGGAAGGAACCATGAATTCATCTAAGGCTTGCCGGTTCCTAAATGTCTTACAGGACAATTTCATGGGTCAGATGGTAGACGCACCAACTAGAAACATAGCGTTACTAGACCTACTGATTACCAACAATGCAGACCTGATCACGGATGTGGAAATAAGGTGCAATTTAGAAAACGGCTATCACAGGTCAATTAGCTTCAGTATAAATCACACAAATAGGAAACATAAGGGGAATACCTTATTGGCCCCATAAAGAATGATGAAGGGAATCTGGCTACTAAGGATGGAGAGATGGCAAAGGTATTGAATTTATTCTTCTCCTCGGTCTTCACAAGGGAATTGGGGGGGGGGGCTTCAGTAACCAAAACTGCAGTGTCCAGATGGCTTGCACCCTAGGGTCCTTAGGGAACTCAGTCAAGTAATTGCCAGACCATTGTTCCTAATTTTTACTGACAGTCTAATGACTGGAATGATACCAGCTGATTGGAGAAAAGCCAATGTAGCACCAATATTTAAAAAAGGGCCAAAATACATCCCTGGGAATTATAGACCAGTTAGCATAACATCAATAGTATGCAAGCTCTTGGAGGGGATGATAAGGGACTATATACAAGATTTTAGTAATGAAAATGGTATCATTAGCAGTAATCAGCATGGATTCATGAAGAATCGTTCTTGCCAAACCAATCTATTAACCTATGAGGAGGTGAGCTGCCATCTAGATAAAGGAAGGCCCATAGACGTGGTGTATCTGGATTTTGCAAAAGCATTTGACACAGTTCCCCATAAACGTTTACTGTACAAAGTAAGGTCCGTTGGTATGGACCATAGGTTGAGTACAAGGATTGAAAACTGGCTACAATGGCGAGTTCAGAGGGTGGTGATAAATGGGGAGTACTCTGAATGGTCAGGGGTGGGTAGTGGGGTCCCCCAGGGTTCTGTGCTGGGACCAATCCTATTTAATTTGTTCATAAACGACCTGGAGGATGGGGTTAACAGTTCAATCTCTGTATTTGCGGACAATGCTAAGCTAATCAGGGCAATAACTTCTCTGCAGGATGTAGAAACCTTGCAAGAAGATCTGAACAAATGAATGGGGTGGGCAACTACATAGCAAAAGGTTTTATGTGGAAAAATTTAAAATAATGCACTTGGGTGGCAAAAATATGAATGCAATCTACTCACTGGGGGGAGAACCTCTGGTGGAATCAAGGATGGAAAAGGTAGATGATAGGCTCAGTAATGGCATGCAATGCCAAGCTGCTGCTAACAAAGCAAACAGAATATTGGCATGCATTAAAAAGGGGATTAACTCGAGAGATAAAGCGATAATTATCCCACTCTACAACACTCTGATCCGGCCTCACCTGGAGCATGCCGTCCAGAGAAGGGCAACAAAGCTAATAAAGGGACTGGAGGATATTAGTTATGAAAAGAAAGGTTTACGAGCACTGAACTTATTCTCTCTGGAGAAGAGACACCTGAGAGGGGATATGATTTAAATTTACAAATACCATACTGGTGACCCCACAATAGGGATAAAACTTTTCATAAGAAGCGAGTTTAGTAAGACACGTACGTGGCCACTCATTAGAATAAAAGAGGTTTAACCTTAAACTGCATAGAGGGTTCTTTACTGTAATGCTGCGTACAGCCGATCAGACATTCCGGCAGAAAAAACGTGGATTTTTTTCCGATGGATGTTGGCTCAAACTTGTCTTGCATACACACGGTCACACAAATGTTGTCGGAAATGGTGGTGATCAGGGACACTAAGACTGGTGAGGCAGTTATTAGGGAAAATGTATAATTTTTTTTATTACAATCTGTATTAACACTGAGCAAAATTATAAATGCAACACTTTTGTGTTTGCCCCTATTTTTCAGATGTATGACTTTTTCTATGTACACAAAAGGCCTATTTCTCTCAAATATTGTCCACAAATCTGTCTAAATCTGTGCTAGTGTCTAAATATGTGTTAGTGAGCATGTCTCCTTTGCAGGGATAATTCATCCACCTATGTGACATATCAAGATGCTGATTAAACAGCATTATTATTGCACAGGTGTGCCTTAGGTTGGTCACAATAAAAGGCCACTCTAAAATGTGCAGTTTTATCACACAGCACACTGCCACAGATGTCGCAAGTTTTGAGAGAGGATGCAATTGGCATGCTGACTGCAGGAATGTCCACCAGAGCTGTTGCCCTTGAATTGAATGTTCATTTCTCTACCATAAGCTGTCTCCAAAGGTGTTTCAGATAATTTGTCAGTACATCCATCGGCCTCACAACCATGGACCATGTGTAACCACACCAGCCCAGGACCTCCACATCCAGCATCTTCACCTCCCAAGATCGTCTGAAACCAGCTTACCGGACAGCTGCTGCAACAATCGGTTTGCATAACCAACGAATTTCTGCAGAAACTGTCAAACCGTCTCAGGGAAGCTCATCTGCATGCTCGTTGTCCTCATTGGGGTCTCGACCTGACTACAGTTCGACATCGTAACTGACTTGGCATCTGGCACTTTGGAGATGTGTTCTCTTCACGGATGAATCCCTTTCACTGTAAGGGGCAGATGGCAGACAGCGTGTATGGCGGTTTGCTGATGTCAACGTTGTGGATCGAGTGGCCCATGGTTGCTGTGGGGTTATGGTATGAGCAGGCGTATGCTATGGACAATGAACACAGGTGCATTTTATTGATGGCATTTTGAATGCACAGAGATATTGTGACGAGATCCTGATTCCCATTGTTGTGCCATTTATCCACGACCATCGCCTCATGTTGCAGCATGATAATGCACAGCCCCATGTTGCTAGGATCTGTACACAATTCCTGGAAGCTGAAAACATCCCAGTTCTTGCATGACCAGCATACTCACCGGACATGTCACCCATTGAGCATAATTGGGATGCTCTGGATCGGCGTATACGACAGCGTGTTCTAGTTCCTGCCAATATCCAGCAACTTCGCACAGCCATTGAAGAGGAATGGACCAACATTCCACAGGCCACAATCAACCTGATCAAGTCTATGCGAATGAGATGTGCTGCACTGCGTGAGGCAAATAGTGGTCACAATACCGTAAAACTGCACATTTTAGAGTGGCCTTTTATTGTGGCCAGCCTTAGGCACACCTGTGCAATAATCATGCTGTCTAATCAGCATCTTGTTATGCCACACCTGTGAGTTGGATGGATTATCTCGGCAAAGGAGAAGTGCTCACTAACACAGATTTAGACAGATTTGTGAACAATATATGAGATCCAATAATAGGGCATCTTGCTATGGTTCGCATATAATATTTTTTGCATTATGAGAAGGGTAGCCAACATTTGTTTTATTCATTATAAAGATGATTTCCCCCATTTTTTATGGATACAGTTGACTTTTTTCACATCTGGGCAATATGAAATCTAGCTGCTATACAAGTCACAAAACAGGACCCAATTAATACCTGTTTCTTACATCACGATAAAAGCAGAGGACTTTGACGCTTTCAAACAGATGTTGAAATCATACAATATTGTCGAGCTCCCTCTAAAAGTGTGAGTCTTATTCTGATCTATTAGAGCAGTGGTCATCAACCTTGTCCTCAGGGCCCACTAACATGCCAGGTTTTATGTATTACCTTGGGGAGATGTAGACTAGAATACTGCAATCACTGAGCAGCAAATGATCTCACCTGTGATGTATTTCAGTTATCTTGCAAACTCGGCACTTTAGTGGGCCCTGAGGACAGGGTTGATGACCACTGTATTAGGCTTGATTCACACCTATGCATTTTTACTGCTTTTTGCATTTTGCAGATTTGCACTACAGCCCATTTAACATGGTTTTCTATGGAACACGTTCTGTAGAGCAAATCTGCAAAATGCA
This sequence comes from Lithobates sylvaticus, assembly GCA_028564925.1. Classification (NCBI taxonomy): domain Eukaryota; kingdom Metazoa; phylum Chordata; class Amphibia; order Anura; family Ranidae; genus Lithobates; species Lithobates sylvaticus. The sequence continues at coordinate 116,128,472 of CM053038.1, forward strand.
AAAAGCACTAAAAATGCATAGGTGTGAATCCAGCCTTAGAGCACCAAAACTGGGATACATAAAGCAATCTATCTACAGCAAGGAAAAAAAATCATTAATGCTTTGTAAGGGATTAGCTCAAAGGGGATCACCTTCCCTGGTAAAAAAAGGTAATCCAAATGGCAGGTTTCTTAAAATATGACTTGTAGCCAGTTTTATTTAAAAGGTCGTGAGAAAATAACGCAAACAAAAACAGAAAATAAATTCTTGCCATCCAGGCACTAACTGAACATTGCAGGTTCCTAACTCAACAGATAAAGGGCTTCTCCCAGTCACCCACAAAACAAAGATAATGCAAACCTTTTCTCTTACAAAGCAAACTTCACATCAGCAGCTCTCTCAGGTTTTTGGCTTCCTGAGTCCCAGGCCAAGCGCAACCCTTTGCTCTAGTCCTGCTTAATTTGGTGGACACAAGTGGACCGCAGAATCTGGCCTGGAACCAACCCTGCCAAGGTGGCTGGTAAAAACTTTACCAGATTAGTTCTTGGCAAATGAATGCATGCAAGGTGGAACATAATGTCCATCAATCACCCCGCCTTTCATAATGTCACATATCCCCCCCCTCTGCTCAAGCGCCTGTGGCTGAGCAACTGTCCCAACCAGACAATGAATATGGGAAAGGGCATCTGCATTATTCTGACGTTTTCCAGCTCTGTGCTCCACTGTAAACTTAAAAACTTTAATGGCAAGGAACCACCTTGTCCTCCGACTGTTTTTCTCCTTGTTATCACACATCCATTTCAGAGGGGCATGATCAGTGACTAGTTTGAATGGTCTCCCCAACAGGTAATACTTCAGGGCATCTAAGGCCTATTTGATAGCTAAACATTCCTTCTCACCAATGGAATAGTTTTTCTCATAACTGTTTGGCTTTCTGCTCAGGTAGACTACTGGGTGCTCTTCACCATCTCTGATTTGGGACAGTAACGCACCCAGTCCCACATCAGAGGCATCAGTCTGTACCACAAACTCCTTTATGAACTCTGGGGTCACGAGTACAGGTTGTACATAAAGAGCTTGCTTCAACATATGAAATGCCTTCTCTGACTCAGGATTCCACTTAATCATGACTGACATTTTACCCTTTGTCAGATCTGTCAGTGGGGCTGCAATGGTGGCAACATTGGGTATAAAACACCTGTAGTATTCTGGGTTTCCAAGAAATGAATGAACTTGCTTTTTTTTTTTATAGGTTGGGGCCACTTTGGAACTGCCCCAATTGTATTGATCGGAGGATCGATCAGGCCTCGACCAGTAACGTATCCAAGGTATTTGGCCTCCTCCAAGCCTATGGCACACTTTCTGGGGTTGGCAGTGAGTCCTGCTTTCCTAAGGGAATCTACTACTGCTTGCACCCGAGACAAATGAGATTCCCAATCTGGGCTGTGAATGACTACATTGTCCAAATAGGCAGCTGCGTATTGTGCGTATTGGCCATGTGGTCTTGTTGTCTTATCCATCATTCTTTGGAATGATGCAGGAGCACCATGCAAACCAAAAGGCATCCGCTTATACTGGAAAGACACCTCAGGGGTAGAAAACGCTGTTTTCTCTTTTGCAGATTCTGTTAGGGGTATCTGCCAATAACCTTTAGGCAAATCTAAATTAGTTATGTACCGGGCACTTCCCAATCTTTCAACAAGCTCATCGACCCGAGGCATTGGGTACGCATCGAATTTGGACACGCTGTTCAACTTCCTGAAATCATTACAAAACCTTATAGTTCCATCTGGTTGTGGGACTAACACTATGGGACTTGACCAGTTACTGCGGGACTCCTCTATATCGTCCAACTCTAACATGGTTTTTACTGCATTTGCAACTGTTTCTCGCCCCGCTTCGGGTATTCTATAGCTTTACATTTACACGGATGCCTGGTTCTGTAATTATGTCATGCTGTATAACTGTGGTGAGTCTGGGTAAGTGAGAGAAAAAAGTCTCTATTTTTACGCACAAACGGCCTTCTGTTGGGCCACTGACAAGGTTTTAGTTATGGGTACCTCAGCTGTCCATGGGACATGTCCTTTTGGGGTGTTTGACTGCCAGTAAAATATCTTTGTCCTTCCAAGGTTTCAAGAGATTAACGTGATATATTTGCTCTGGTTTCCTTGTTATTGGCTGGAAAACTTTGTAGTTTACTTCCCCTACTCTTTCCATAATTTCAAAGGGACCTTGCCATTTTGCTAGGAATTTACTCTTAACTGTGGGGACTAGTACCAGCACTCTATCACCAGGGTTGTAGGTTCGGGTCTTGGCACCCCGATTATAAACCCTTCTCTGGACCTCCTGAGCTTGCTCCATATGTATGTTGTATGTTTCCATACAAAATGGAATGCAAAAAGAATATACTGCGCTACCTAAAAGATGTGCAAAAAAGAAATAAAAAAATGGCTGCAGCTAAAAAATTGCGAGATATGCACAATCACAGGAAGTTATAATAGAATGGAAGCTGCGCACAAATTAAATAAAATGTAAAACATATGATCTCAAGAGTGACCGTTGATGTGACCATATAAACCAATACAACCAATATATGATGCAATATTTCTATGTGCAAAAAATGTTAGATGAAACCCAGCAAGTAACAAAAAACAAAATACTCATAGAGGAAAAAAAATAAAAAAAAAAAATAAAAATAAATAAATAAATAAATATATATATATATATATATATATATATATATATATATATATATATATATATATATATATATATATATATATATATTTATATTAAAGTCCAGTGATGAAGGTGACAGAAAATTCGATGAGTGAATTATCTTCTCTGTGATTAACACAAAACACCACCAAATGAGTGAACCACCACTATGCAGCATATGCGCTTACCAGAAGGCGAGCGATATAGAGCCTGTAGTATCAACACAGCATCAAGACCTCAGATCCCCTCTTGCGAATACACTGAGAGCAAACCAGGGAGTCCCAAATCGATAGGCAGTCCAAAGGCAGCAATCACGATCTCAGCAAGGAAAGAAAGCTCACCATAGTGTAACTCAATTTCAGGAAACAATTTTATTATACAAAAAAGTAATGCACTTACATTTAAAATCTTTATCTGCTGCCTTTGGACTGCCTATCGATTTGGGACTCCCTGGTTTGCTCTCAGTGTATTCGCAAGAGGGGATCTGAGGTCTTGATGCTGTGTTGATACTACAGGCTCTATATCGCTTGCCTTCTGGTAAGCGCATATGCTGCATGGTGGTGGTTCATTTGGTGGTGTTTTGTGTTAATCACAGAGAAGATAATTCACTCATCGAATTTTCTGTCACCTTCATCACTGGACTTTAATATATATATATATATATATATATAATTTATTTATTTATTATTTTTTATTTTTATTTTTTATTTATTTTTTTCCTCTATGAGTATTTTGTTTTTTGTTACTTGCTGGGTTTCATCTAACATTTTTTGCACATAGCAATATTGCATCATATATTGGTTGTATTGGTTTATATGGTCACATCAACAGTCACTCTTGATATCATATGTTTTACATTTTATTTAATTTGTGCGCAGCTTCCATTCTATTATATGTTTCCATACAAGCGGCATGACAGCCAAGATTCTATCTTGCATTAGTGAGATATGCTCGATGACGCTTCTATAAGGTGTGGTCTCTCCCTCCCACATTTCTTTTGTGACATCTAGCAATCCCCTGGGATGCCTACCATATATTAGTTCAAAAGAGGAATACCCCGTAGATGCCTGAGATACCTCTTGTATGACAAACATGAGGTATGGCAGCTTAAGATACATTTCTCCTATCTTTTGTCCACCACCTTTTTTAACATGTTTTTGAGCGTTTTGTTAAATCTCTCCACAAGACCATCAGTTTCGGGGTGGTAGACAGAGGTACAGAGATGGGAGATTTTGAACAACTTACACAATTTTTTAGTGACTCTGGACATAAATGGTGTGCCTTGATCCGTTAATATATCTTTTGGAATACCCACATGACTAAATACATGGACAAGCTCTTTGGCAATAGTCTTAGCTGAAGTATTACGCAAGGGAATGGCTTCAGGATATTGTGTGGCATAGTCCAGTATTACCAGTATGTGCTGATGGCCCCCGGCCAGACATTACTACTGGTCCCACCAGATCCATGCCAATTCTTTCAAAAGACACTTCAATTATTGGTAAAGGTACCAGCGGACTGCGAAAATGGGGCGATGGTGCAGAATACTGACACTCTGGACATGACTCACAATATTCATTGACATCTGCATGTAACCCAGGCCAAAAGAATCTCTGGGTTATTTTCTTCTTGGTTTTCTCTATACCCAGATGTCCACCTATTACATGACCATGGGCTAAATCTACTACCATCCGGCAATAGGGTTTGGGAACCACTAGCTGCTTTACCACCTGATACAGCAAGTTATTTTTAAGAGTCATGTAGGGAAAATACACCCCTACATTAGGTTCAACAGGTTCCCCATCCATCATTTTTAAATTTTATCTGGCTCTATTGAGTGTGGTGTCTCTCAGTAGTTCCATGCAAAAATCATCTTTCCTGACTTAAGTCAGGCACCACATTCTGCCCACTCTCACTTTCAGTCAGAGATAATTTCTTGTTCATTATCCTCAAGCTGGGGGTGGGATTCCAGCTCCTCCTGCTCCCCAGCCATTACAGAAAAAGGAAAAGGATCTACCCCTTCCTTGGACACACAAACAGTTTCCCTTTAAATTTTGCAATGAAAAGGGTCTGGAATGAGTTCAGGTTTTTTTCTCAGCAGAGGGAGCTCTCCTCCTGACTCTTTTTGTTTTCCCACAAACTCCAAAAGTGTGGAAAATTTCTCCCCACCAGGGCTTCGTGAAGCAGTGAGGGTACCACCCCCACTAAATGTGTCACCGTACCGCAAGGGGTATAAACCTCAGCAGCAATATGACTCATGGCAGTGGTAACATTTTAGGTGTTCTGTACCCAGTTCTCTAAATGGCTATAAAAAACGAAGAAGGGGGGTTTTTAGCCAACCTATCGGACTATCACGGTACCTGAACGGATGTATGTCTCAATACCAAAGATTGATTCTAAATAGTTTTATTAACACATAATATACAAAAAAACATATCATATATAAAAACGGTGGGGATCCTTACAATCCAAAGGCATACATATACAATAGCTTGTTGATAGATCAGAATGTTTAGACAAAACTCGCTGATTCAATGCTGGTTGACGCGTTTCGCTTAGAGCTTCTTCAGAACCAGAGCATAGCGATACAAGTATCTGTTGTACATATTAAGAAAGACACGGGAGTTATTTATGAGTGGATAGGCAAATGTTATGTGTTTTAGATCTATGTAATATTAGTATTAATATAAATCTGAGTAGTTCAAATGGGTATACAAGAGTTACCTACCTTACATTTCCTGTTGGAAAGGTAGGAACTGGTATATGTCTATAGTAGCCAGTAATTTATCTAAAAGTAAGTCTCTCAGGAGGACCGTCAGGAACTCGCCGAGTGTGGGGTCCAGAGCCCGCAAACAGGGCATGAGCTGCAAGTGAGAAAGAGAGAAAAAAAAAAAAAAAAAGGGGGGAAAGGGGAATCACTAAAGATTCTAGGATGAAGTAATGGGTGACCAATCCCATATAAATGTAGTATAGACAGATAAGTGTGTATATCTAAAAGGAGTACTCACATAACAAAGTCTAAAAAGAAAAAAGTGGTAGTAATGGGGCTGGGATGTGTCGAACCGGCCAGCAGCAGAGTCGTATTCTGCGGACAGATCTGAAATGCCAATGTCCTATAATTAATAACAATAATAATGTACAGAATAGATAGAAGAACATTAGCTTCCAGTTGTAGACGCCCCCTGGATGTACCTTAAGGATCCAGTTGGGTCCTCCCCATGAGCCTCCTTGTAGGAAGTGGTGATAACCAGGAATGATAAAAACACTATAATAAGTCCAGTATCACAAGGATAAGCTGAAAATGATCAAGATAAAGAAGATATATATACAAAATATTAGTGTATAATGTATCTACAGTATGCGGTATCTAGAGACACCTTGCTATAAAGTATGGTATTGTGTACAAGTCAGCCTTACTAATCCAAAAAGCGTACCTGATAGCCACTTGTAAAGGAGGGGAACACCCCAGCTGGGAAGGGTCACCAGCTCTGCAGGGTCAGACTCCAATAGCTGGATCCATTAGTTGCAAATCCTTTGTAAGAAGGAAATAGGGCAGAACTAGTAATAAAGCCAATATTTAAATTTCGTGTATGCTAAGGGCTAAATAGCCCCAAAGACACCACCAAGAAGAGTATGGACAAACATAGCAGTCCTTTAAAAGAAAATGTACCTGAACAGGGTATGGTGAAAGCAGCTTCCCAGCACTCCATCTCAAGCAACCATCTGATGGAGTGCTGGTTAAATAGGTTGCTTTGGCGCCAAAACTGAAGGTGGGAGGGAGCAGATCGCCCCATGTGGCCAATTATGGGATAATGAGAAACAGCTGAGAGGCCGTCAGAGCGAATAGGAGGATACATTGGTGCTAGTACCGTTGGGCGCATGCGTCATGCCAGGCTAAGGGAATGGGATCCGCATATAGAGCGTCCCGTTTACCGCAGCCGAAAACGAAAGTACGCGCATGCGCGATGGATAATACGCGCATGCGCCGTAGTAAAGCGGCAATTGTTCCCATTCGAAGCGCACTGGTGAGCTAAGACTGAATTCTAAAGGTAAGAAAAGGATCAGATATGACATTGAATCCTCCCAAAGGAGGTAAAGTGAAAGAGCGTTGATAATAAAGATAAAGGAATAAATTTTAGATTTAATGAAAAGCACGAATCCTGTAGACTTGTAAAACAATTAGTCCAGGACATACAATAGATAAGGAGAGTAAAAAATATAATAGGGATTGATGAATAAAGAATGAATAATAGAAGAGTAAAATAGGAATAAACAAAGATGAATGTAAATGAAAATAAAGCAGGGAATCAATAATAAATAATAAATAATAAAGGTGAAAATAAAAATAAAAAATGTAAAAATAAATATGTAAAAATAAAATTAAAAGATAAAAATATTAATAGAAGAAAAAAAAAAAAAAAAAAAAAAAAAAAAAAAGAGAGAGACAGCAATTTCTCTTTGACATATGCAGCCCATGTTAGAGATGGAAAATAAAATGGGGATGAGCCTCCTCCGACGCCGCCACCGCAACGCCTCCACCGTGGCCACTATGGTTGGATGGAATTACCTTCCATAGTGCCTGTTGTTGTCCAAGCCAGAGGGAGATCAAAAAATGGGCTCAATAACCCAAGTGTTTGCAGGACTCATTAGACCACTCTACAAGGTCAGAGGTCCATATCGGTTTCCAATAGAATAACGAGACAACATAATCATATTGACATTCCACTCACGATAATCTTTCCAGGTCCTCTATAAATAAATAATATAAATTATATAAAGATCAGATACATATAGCATTGCATGTTGTATATATTAACGACATATGTATATATCAAGGAAAGCCCAATTTCTACAAAGTTTTTTTAAAATACAATTAATTAATAATCCTTCAAAGAATGTTTGCTTCATTATACAAAGTCCAAAGACAAGTGGACCATACTGTCCTAGTGAAACCCTCCAGGTCAGTTGTCAAAGGTGGAGGGGGAGGAAAGCTCACTAAAGGGGTGGGTGGATATGTCCTAACTATATGGACTACAGGAGGGTTGGTCCATGATTATGGCCAAGGGGCCCCTGGTTTGAATAAGTCCATTTTTCGAATAGGGGAGGAGAGAGATCAAAGCCAGACATAGGTATGTATTGGGAGACAAAGGAGGTGGAAAGAGGTGTTGATGGTAATTATAGAAAAGGTCGGAAGCTAAGAGAGTCATTCAGACCAGGGGCCCTTAAAGCATTAAGCTTGAAGATCCATCTAGCTTCACGCTGTAATAGTTTTTTATCTATGTTGCCTCCTCTAGGGTCCTCCATCACATGTTCCAGGGCCGTAAAGCAGACCATGGAGGTATCATTTTTATGGTACAGGGCTACATGGCGCCCTATTGGTGTATATAATAAATTTTTTCGTATGTAATAAATGTGATCATAAATTCTCCTCCAAAAGTTCCTAAACGTTTTGCCTATATAGAATGCTCCGCATTTACAAAAAGCTATATAGACTATTCCTTTTGTTTGACAATTGGCTGAAAATTTGATAGTATGTGTTTCTCCATTGGGGAGTAAGTAGGATGAGCCCTCCAACACCCAATCGCAGTAATCACAATCATGACATTTGAACATTCCTGGGGCATCTGTCCCATGTTCCAAATGTCCTTGAAAGTGGGTGTGCACCAGCTTATCTTTCAAAGATTGGCATTTCTTATAGGTAATTTGGGGCGTTGTCCCAATATATTTCCCTACAATCCTATCACCTGTTAAGAGGTGCCAATGTTTCCCAATTATATTACGTATTTCCTCATGATTACTTGAATATGTGGTTATAACACGGGTAGTGTTTCCTTGCTTTTTATTTCGTTTATCCCCAAAGAGCAAATCAGCTCTATCTTTGTCCAGGGCTTTTTTAAAAGCCTTTTTTAGTATGGTGTTACTATAGCCCCGTGCCTGTAGCCGTGTTTTCAATAGATTAGCCTCTAGTCTGAAGGTTTCCTCCGTTGAGCAATTTCTCCTCAGACGTAAATACTGGGAATAGGGGATGCTTCTAATTAACGCTTGAGGATGTGAGCTACTCGCATGGAGGATGGTGTTTCCTGCCGTTTTCTTTCTATACAGAGATGTGGAGATCGTTCCATCTGCTTGTTTTTGTATACTAAGATCCAAGAATGGTAATTTCTCCGGGCTAAATTCCATAGTGAACTTGAGATTAAAATCATTAATAGAGAGTGCCCTCATAAAATCCCTCAGGTTCTCCACGCTCGACTCCCATACCAAGAAAATGTCGTCGATGTATCTATACCAGCAAGATATGCTGGCTTGATACATCGATAGGTTGGGGTTGGTGAGTAGGGAACGCTCCCACCCCCCCAGGTACAAGTTAGCGTAGGATGGGGCACAACATGTCCCCATCGCTACTCCCTGTACCTGGAGGTAGTGGGAGTCGTCAAAGGAGAAAACATTCTTGGTTAGGATATGCTTTAATAGCTCTAATATGAATATGTTATATGGTCTCCGTATTGGATCACTGTCCCTAAAGAAACTTTCCACCACCATTAGTCCCAGAGAGTGGGGGATACTGCAATAAAGGGCCTCTACATCAATTGCAACCAGAAGGCTGGTTGGAGAGACTTTTTTATTATGCAGAACTCGTAGTAGCGCTAAAGTGTCCTGTAGGTATGAGGGAAGTTGCGTCACATAGGGACGTAAGAAAGCATCCACTAGTCTACTGCCTTTTTCACTTTTGGCTCCTATGCCTGATATAATCGGACGGCCCGGGGGTTTACTGATATTTTTGTGAGTTTTGGGGAGTGCATAGAAGGATGGGACTCTAGGATAGGAAGTTTTGAGGGCCTCAAATATATCTTTATCAATAATTCCCTCGTTGAATGCTTGAGTTATGAGGATTTCATAATCTCCATTGAATGTTAATATCCTCTCATATGGAATGAGACAATACCAGTCTTCATTGGAGAGGATATCCAGACACATTTGTCTATAATATGTGGTATCCATTATTACTACATTTCCTCCCTTATCCGCCATTTTTATTGTGATTTCTTTGTTGTCTTGAAGTTGGGAGATCACGTGTTGTTGATCTAACGTTAAGTTTCTTGTTTTTTGTGACCTGAAATCTAATTTTTTCACTTCATTAGTTACTTGTTGTAAGAAAGTCCAAATGCTAGGGTTCGTTTTAAGGGAGGGAAAGTTGGTGGATTTATTGATGAATTTTGGAATTTCCCTGGGTGGAATTGCTTGAGGGGGGTCCCCCGAAGGATTCGGGGAAGCTCCCTCTGCAGGACCACCCTGGGATTCTTCACTCTCATCTAAAAGATCCATTAAGTCCTTCAAGGCAAGAAAGTCTCTAACTGTAAACCCCTTCCATTTTTCACGTTCAATAAGCTCTTGTTTTTTCTTTTTCCTTTCATCGTCAAACATAAATTTATAGGTAAGTCTTCTAGCAAACAAGTTGAGGTCTTTGACGACCTCAAAACTATTGGTCTGAGATGTGGGGCAAAAGCTCAGACCTAAACCCAAGACCTCTAATTCCATTCGTGATAGAGATTTTGATGATAAATTAATGACTTGTAACTGGTCCTCTATCGGTCTTTGTACGCAAATCTCTCCAGATTTTGCGAAGCTGTTGGGCGGTTTGGGGGGTCTTGTGTGGGGGGAAATAATTGAAAAACCTTATCTTTAATATTCTTAGAGATCACTCCTCCATTTCTTGCAGTATTAAAAGCTGGAAGGGGAGTGGATAGTGGAGGTAGGGGGGCTCTATTTGCTCCTGTCAAGCACTCCAGATCGGGGTATTCCCCCTGAGTTGGAATGCGGGGATCTATCCCCATTAAGCCGTCCCCTCTTAGACCCTGGTTTTCATCTCCATTGGTAGAGTGGTCCTTCGGTTTCTTATCTTTTCCCCCTTTATTTGCGTTGTCACCTGTCGTCTGCCTCTTCCTTGATCCTCTCTGTCTACCTCTTCCACGTGTAGGGAAAGGGGGTTGGTTGGAACGGGCTGAATAGGAAAAGTTAGATGAATCAGAGTCCGTACCATCTCTAAAGTCCCCATCACTTTGTGACTGTGTTTTATCTATGTTTCCTTCTTGTTTTCTCTGATTTTTCTTTCTTTGTTTCCCTCCCCTTTGGGGCCATCTATAGGCATACTTCCCATTAAACGCCATCTTGTCTCTAATGAACTTCACATCCTTTTTATATATAAGATCCTTATTATATTTCTCCAAGTATTCTTTTAGGGACTTATCCATTTCCAGAAATTTGGGATGAGCACATAGAGATACATTCTGTTTTTGAAACTCTATGATCTCAGTATCAAGGTCCTTTATATCGTTATTATAGTGATCAATTAGCGCTAACATCATTTTGGAAGTGCATTCCTGCAGATTCAATTCCCATTTTTGTTTAAAGTCCATATTAATCTCCCAGAGATTTGGGAAGACCTGAATTCTCAAACCTTGAGGATTCAGGCCTTCCTTGAGGTATCTCTCCAGGAATTTCACCTGCCAAAACAGGTTGGATTTCCTTTCGAGTGCCTGTCTTAGTTTGGTTATAAGTACCTCAATTTCCAGCTCAATTCCATGATCGTCCCCGCATTCTTTGTGTATTCTCGACATAAGCCCATCCCATTCAGAGCCAGTATAGTCCGTCATTGTTGGTTTTTCTAAAGGAAAAAACCACTCTTGTCTATGGGCAGGAAAGAAAATGAAGCAAAAACAGATTGAAATAATGACAAGATAGTAAAAATTAGTATTAGTACTGTTCAAATTATGGAATAGATCACAATTGTTACTATCCACTGAACCATATTGCTCAAAGTGGATTACTCCCAAAGCTAAAAGTGAGCCTTTTCGGCTCTGGTAAATTTATAGAAAGATGTAGATAAGCTCGGGGGGGTACCTCGTCCTGAATTTAGATATAAAAAACGAAGAAGGGGGGTTTTTAGCCAACCTCTCTAAATGGCCTCAGAGACCTTCCTGACCTATTTGGTCAGTCTTCAGGTCCTGAGCCCATAGTCTCATTAACTGTAGCCACAGTCTTGTAATTTTTACCCAAACCCTGGAACAGTCTTACCGGATCGGGTGGTTTTTCACCCCTAGAGACATTGGGCTGGGTCACGGATGAGTTCAACAAGTCCTCAGCAGCCGTATATCTCTCCACCAGGTCCACCAGCTGGTTTGCAGACTTAGGGTCCCCATGGCTGACCCACTTCCTCTAAGTGGCAGGGAGAACACGTAAGTAACAGTCCATGACCACACACTCCACAATCTTGGGGCCTGACAAAGTCTCTGGCTGCAGCCACTTTTTGGTGAGGTTTACCAAGTCATACATCTGGGAATGGGGTGGCTTGCCATTACTGCATGCCCACCGATGCACCCTCTAATCCCGGACTGCAATGGTAACACCCAGGCGTGCAATTATCTCAGCTTTCAGTGTCTCATAGTCCTGGGCGGCATCTGGTTCCAGGTCAAAATAGGTCTTTTGGAGTTCTCCGGTCAGTAAGGGCGCTAGCAGTTCTGCCCTTTGCTCTTTTTTACCATCCTTCCCAAACAGCGACTTTTTAAAATGTTGCAAGATAAGCTTCCACATCATCTGCAAGTGTCATCTTCTGCAGGAAATAGCTGTCACGCACCATTTTCTGTTCCACTAACAAAGTCAATACACCAGACCAGACCAATTTTCAGCTTTCGGCGCTGACGAACTTGGAATGACAATTGCGCGGTCATACAACACTGTACCCAAATGAAATTTTTATCATTTTTTCCCCACAAATAGAGCTTTCTTTCTTTCTCTAATCACAGCTGGGGTTTTTATTTTTTGCTAAACAAATAAAAAAAAATGGAAAATTAAAAAAAAAAGAAAATCATGTTTAATAGTTTGTTATAAAATTTTGCAAACAGGTAATTGTTCTGCTTCATTGATATGCGCTGATGAGCCGGCACTGGTGGGCACCGATAGGTGGCATTGGTGTGCACTGATAGGCTGCACTGGTGGGCACTGATAGGCTGCACTGGTGGGCTCTGATAGGCTGCACTGGTGGGGACAGATAAGTCGGTACTGATGGGCACAGCAAAGATGGCACGGATGGGTGGCACGGATGGGTGGCACGGATGGGTGGCATGGATGGGTGGCACGGATGGGCACTGATGGATGGCACTGATAGATGGCACTGATGGATGGCACTGATAGGTGGCACTGATAGATGGCACTGATGGGCACCGATAGGTGGCACTGATAGGTGGCACTGGGCACTGTTAGGGGACACTGATGAGCACTGGTAGGGGACACTGATGAGCACTGGTAGGGGACACTGATGTGCAGCACTGGCACTGTGGGCACTGACATATGGCACTGTGGGCACTGACATATGGCACTGTGGGCACTGACAGATGGCACTGGGGGCACTGACAGATGGCACTGGGGGCACTGACAGATGGCACTGGGGGCACTTTTATTATGCAAAGGAGGGCACCATGGACCCTGGGCATATTGCAGTGAGAGGGACTGATGTCCCTCTCACTGCCGCCGGTGATCAGCTTTTGCTTTTTCTCCTCGCGCTGTCAGCGCGAGCAGGAAAAAAAGCTGATTACCGGCTCGGTTACTGTCACATGATCAGCTGTCATTGGCTGACAGCTGATCACGTGGTAAGGGGTCGGGATCGACCCCTTACTCGGATATGTGATCCAGCGAGTCTCACAGACTCGCGGATCACAGAGCGCGCCGCGCGCGCCCTTCAGGGGGCGCGCAGGCAGCTCGTTGCTGGGACGACGTCAATAGACGTCGTCCCGGCACAACAGATCCGTGCTGTAGCCGTTATTTGGCTATGGCGCGGATCTCAGGCGGTTAATGTAGAGAATGCATTAGGATAAAAAATATTTTGACTTTAGAGACACTTTAAACCCAGTATGCATTAATATTTTTGAGGTTTCCTTGGTCTCAAATAGTCAAAAGCATTTAAAATGTGTATATAAAAGCTCATGAATCCATAGCTATTATGTATGCCCTTGGGGTACCAAATAAGCCCTGACAGTTATCAATTTTTAAAATATAGATCCTGGCAATACCCAAAGCCAGTCTCGGGTTACCTGAAACTTTGTGCATAAGATTTTATAGTAGCATCCCACCCACACTTGGGTGCCCCACTTTATCAGCAATGGAGTTTGTTGTCAACTTCCTATTGTAAGCAGTGCTCTGTAACAAGACAGTATGGTATTACAGAAGAGTGTATCACCATGTAACTAATTGCACTTTTTGTTTTAATTTAATATAAATTTGATTTATGTGTCAATGATTTTTATTAAGGTTTTACAAAATACAAATCAAACAGTTCTCAACAATTCTTTGGGTATTACACGTTGGTCATTACATTGCATACATCCACTTACATAGGGAACCCGTCTCGGGTGTCCCTAGTCTTCGGTTTGGCTTTCATTTTCCTATTTTTGGTGTTGTGCAACTGCAAATCTTTGGCTAGCAAAAAAAAGAATGCACATTTAGATGTATGTTAATTACCATACCCATCTTTGCCTTGCCTGTAACTGAGGCGGGCTCCATCCTATAAGTCTATGGTATACGGAGGGAAACCCCCCATCTCACGACCCCCGCCATGCCCCCCAACAGTGGGGGCTGTGAGTTCCCAGGCCGCTAGTGTGGGGTCCCCCCCCGTACATTAACAATTTAACTCGTTGAGAACCGAAAACGTTAGTCCTTAACTGCATAAGTAGGGGGGAGATAGAATAGAAAATGGTGGAAAAGAAATGAAAGATCGTGAAAAGGGAAGAGAAGAGGGGGAGGAAAAAAGGGGGGGAGGGCTCCACGCTGCCAGTTCAGTTAGGATGTGTCCTCAGTCGGTAGGGTCCGAGGGTCATTTGACAAATATCTGATCCATGGGTCCCATACTTTATGAAATACTTTCATTTTGTCCTGTACTATTGCCGTAAGTCTTTCATTTAGCATAATCCATGATATGAGTTTATGTTTAAGTTGATCCAATAGTAGGATCGCAGACCTCCAGTTTCTTGCTATCGTGATTCTAGCCAATATAAAGATAAAGGCAAGAAGCTTCCCACTATGTTTGGGGGCCTCTTTGTTCCCCAGTAATGCATGTTTTGCAGATTTCGGCAGGCTAAGCTGAGTGAGGGTGTATATAAAATGATAGACCCTTATCCAGAATCTCCTGACTTTGGGGCATGCCCACCAAATATGGTAAGCTGTCCCCAGCTGTCCGCATCCTCTAAAGCAATTCGGGGAGGCTCCCGGCACAAAAGTGGCCAATCTGGCCGGTACCATATACCACCTTAGCAAAACCTTGTAGTTGGCTTCAATAATTGAAGTATTAATGAGGGAGCGAGATGCCGCAGTTGATATCGATTGCCATTCATCGAGATTTAACGTCTCTTGGAGATCCCTCTCCCACAAAGTCATATAGCTCAATTTCACATTAATATATGTTAAAACCGTATATATTGCAGATATATAACCTCTAAGTTTGTCATATAAATTTGATTTAAATACATTTTTATTGTTTTTTCAGAAGACATTTTTCATTTAAAAAAAAAAAAACAATAAACATGTGCAAGGTATGTTAGTCATAATATAGAGCAGTGATGGCAAATCTTCTCTCCCTCCCATTCTCTCAGGCCTGTCCCTTTCCCCGCGGAGGCTGCAGGGCCACCCACTCACTCGTGCACATAGATTCCTGCACCTCGCCGCTGCTTGCTACCGCACTCTCACCGCCACGAACTTGGACTCTCTCGCATGCCCACAGAGATGGCTCTGTGTGCCAGCTGTGGCACGTGTGCCATGGGTTCGCCATCACTGATATAGAGCATGAAAAGTTTTGATTTTGTACAAAAAAAGCCATCAATGGGAAGATACTTGAACAAAGCTATAAAAGTAATGCAGCAGTCCAAAGAAGAAAAAATAACGCTTTAAGCAAAACAAATTAATATTTTTTTTTTTTTTAGAAATGCTTAGTGGTAAGTACCATATCTTGAAATGTTACATGTATGATAATAGTGAAGAGTGGCGTATTTTAAAAATACCAGACTCTGTGATATTGCTGACATCATACCTCTAAAGCAGTCTGGCATTTCTAACATTTTTTGAGCTGGTAGCATCTCCAGTGCATCATTCGGCACCTCTACTACACCATCCTGGAAACTTGTAAAGTAATAGGACAGATCACTAGAAGTATGTGTTTAAAACCTGCAAGAGTTAAAGTGCAGTGTGCACTACCTGTTTCTGAGCCACAGCTGGCTATGGCTATTTAGAAGCCGTATATGCACAATATTCGCTACTTCTTGAAAATACTGCTTCAAAGTGTATACGTTTAGTTTTCCATACCATTGACCAAGGTAGTTCAATGCTATTAATACAGATACATGCTGTTGCCCTGCAAAACATTCTGTATGATCAGTGATCAGGTTTTTAGTTATTTTAGAGGTCACAGCAGTTGATGGCTATTTTTTTTCAGTCTCCAGCTGTGGCCAAAAGTTTTGAGAATGACACAAATATTAATTTTTACAAAGTCTGCTGCTTCATTGATTTTTGATCCTTTTGTCAGATGTTACTATGGTATACTGAAGTATAATTATAAGCATTTCATAAGTGTAGTCTATATAGACGCGCTCCTAATGGAGCGCATTCGGCGCAATACAAATCCAATATCAAATCAAATCAAATCAAGTGTCAAAAGCTTTTATTGACAATTACATTAAGTTTATGCAAAGACTCAATATTTGCAGTGTTGACCCTTCTTTTTCAAGACCTCGGAAAATTGCCCTGGCATGCTGTCAATTCAATTCTATGACACATCCTGACTGATGAAAGCCCATTCTTGCATAATCAATGCTTGGAAACTGTCAGAATTTGTGGAATTTTTTGTTGTTCACCCAAACTCTTGAGGATTGACCACAAGTTTTCAATGGGATTAAGGTCTCTGCTGTTTCCTGGCCAAAATTTCAAAGTTTTTTTTCCCTAAGCCACTTAGTTATCACTTTTGCCTTATGGCAAGGTGCTCCATCATGCTGTAAAAGGCACCTAACCAAACTGTTCTTGGATGGTTGGGTTGCTTTTGGAGGATGTTTTTGTATTATTCTTTATTCATGGCTGTGTTCAAAATTGTGAGTGAGCCCACTCCCTTGGCTGAGAAGCAACCCCAAACATGAATGGTCTCAGAATGCTTTACGGTTGGCATGACACAGGACTGATGGTAGCGCTCACCTTTTCTTCTTCGGACAAGGTTTTTTCCATATGCCCCCAAAAATTGTAAAGGAGATTCACCAGAGAGAAAAACTCTACCCCAGTCTTCAGCAGTCCAATCCCTGTACCTTTTGCAGAATATCTGTCTGGCCCTGATGTTTTTCCTGGAGAGAAGAGGCTTCATTATTGCCCTTCTTGACACCAGGCCATCCTCCAAAAGTCTTTGCCTTACTGTGAGTTCAGATGTACTCACACCTGCCTGCTGCCATTCCTGAGCAAGCTCTGCACTGGTGGTGCCCCGATCCCGCAGCTGAATCAAATGTAGGAGACGCCCCTGGCATTTGCTGGACTTTCTTGGGCGCCCTAAAGCCTTCTTCACAATAAAACTTTCATGGCAAATTGGTATCATAAAAACGGAGGCAGCAGACTTTATAAAAATTTATATTTGTGTCATTCTCAAAACTTTTGGCCACACTTGTATTTCACTGCCCTCTTTCAGGACTGATGTGGATGACAGATTGGTAAAAAAACAATGTTATAAATTAGTTTTTAGTGACATTGATGAGTACAAGGCCTGCAGTTACAGAACATTTCCAGATATCTTTTCCTCACCACATGTTTCTGTGCTAGCTCTTGTACTATGTGTCCCAGTCAACATAATGATCTTATTATAAATATATCATCTGTTTTAAAATCTTACATTTGAATAAAACTGTTGCATTTCTGATGCGTCTTCAGTTTAATTCCAAACACACACACATATCAAACTTTAGCTTTCACTTGCCTGCATTGGTTCATCAGAAGCACTGGGCTAGTCTTCAGTTCAATCAGTATTACAACATAGAATTCTGAATTACCTGAAAACAAAATCATATTTGGCCTTAAATTTATAAAACTGTCTGATGAAAAACCCTTAACAGTCGAATAAAAGTAATTTTTCCTCCATTTATCATTTTCCAGTTCAAGTTGCATCTGATTGCTTACTGTGCATTGTCAATATACTTCTCCCTCCAGACAGTGTCATAAATAATGGGGTCAATTTACTAAAACTGGAGAGGGCAAAATCGGGTGCAGCTGTGCATGGCAGCCAATCGGCTTCTAACTTCAGCTTGCTCAGTTAAAGTAGAACTATGAGCAAAACTTTTTTGGATAGAGTAAGGGAGGGTTATAATCCCTTTCAGATTCTTTTTTGTCATCTGTGTCCCATTGGGGAGATTTCCCTTCACTTACTGTTCCATAGCCAAAACAGGAATTTAGAAGAAATTCCTGAAAATGAAGGGAATCTCTTGGGACCCCACGGGTCACCAGAATTAGTGTCCCCATTGGGAGATTTCCGCTCTGTTACTGTTCTGGGAACAACTTTCTTTTACTTTCATTTTCAATGAGCACAGTGGTGTAGTGGTTAGCACTTTCACCTAGCAGCAATAGGGTCGCTGGTTCAAATCCCGACCACGACACCCTCTGCCTGGAGTTTGCATGTTCTCCCTGTGCCTGCGTGGGTTTCCTCCAGGTACTCCGGTTTCCTCCCACACTCCAAAGACATGCTGGTAGGTTAATTAGATCCTGTCGATAAAATTGGCCAAATATATGTATGTTGTTTGTAAGCGTGTCGGGACCCCACAGGGCAAGGACCGCACTATACCACAGATGGACACCAGTGGCAAAAAGCGCCCTGAGGCGATTCAGTTCGCATAGGTAGCGCTATACAAGTCACTCATTCATTCATTCAATGATAACCGTAAACAGAACAAATGGAGAGGGTGAAACTCCCAGACGGGCAGAGGTTCTAATCCCATTCCACTCTATACAAAACCAAATAAAAATATGTTTTTCCTTTTAGCTATACTTTAAACTTTGACAAAAAAAAAATCTGGAAGCTAATTGGTTTCTATGTAGTGCTGCAGATTGTACACTCTCCATCAATGCCAATATGTATGAATCACACAAAAAAACATCTTATAACCTGCTCTGACATCATAAACATTACAAATTAAAGTGATTATTGTGGGCTGCACGGACCGTTCTTATTTAGACACATGTACAGGAAGACAAACTACAGCACTAGCCATAGGCAGACTATCTCTTGCTTGTGCTACATGCTATATGGCACATACACTATATTTCCAAAGGTATTGGGACACCTGCCTTTACACGCACAACTTTAATGCCACCTTAGTCTGCACTAAGCCAACATTACAAAGATAGTGAGTAAATAGGCAGACTATCTCTTGCTTGTACTACATGCTATATGGCACATACACTATATTGACAAAAGTATTGGGACACTTACCTTTACATGCACATGAACTTTAATGGCATCCCAGTCTTAGTCTGTAGGGATAAATTTTGAGTTGGCACACCCTTAGCAGCTATAACAGCTTCAACTCTTCAGGGAAGGCTGTCCACAAGGTTTAGGAGTGTGTCTTTGAGAATGTTTGTCAATTCTTCCAGAAGCGCATTTGTGAGGTCAGGCACTGCTGTTGGAGGAGAAGACCTGTCTAGCAGTCTTTCCTCTAGTTCATCCCAAAGGTGTTCTATCGGGTTTGAGGTCAGGACTCTGCGCAAGCAGGTCAAGTTCCTCCATTCCAAACTCGCTCATCCATGTCTTTATGGACCTTGTTTTGTGCACTGGCCAAATCATTTGGTGGGGGGGGGGGGGGGGGGGGTTATGGTGTGGGGTTGTTTTTCAGGGGTTGGACTTGGCCCCTCAGTTCCAGTGAAGGGAATTCTTAAGGCGTCAGCATACCAAGACATTTTGGACAATTCCATGCTCCCAACTTTGTAGGGACAGTTTGGGGATGGTCCCTTCCTGTTCCAACATGACTGTGCACCAGTGCACAAAGCAAGGTCAATAAAGACATGTATGAGCGAGTTTGGGGTAGAGGAACTTGACTGGCCTGCAGAGAGTCCTGATCAAAACCCAATAAAACACCTTTGGGATAATATTAGAGCTGAGACTGCGAGCCAGGCCTTCGCATACAACATCAGTGACTGTCCTCACAAATGCGCTTCTGGAAGAATGGTCAAAGATTCCCATAGACACACTCCTAAACCTTGTGAACAGCCTTCCCAGAAGAGTTGTAGCTGTTATAGCTGCAAAGAGTGTGCCAACTCAACATTGAACCCTACAGACAAAGACTGGGATGTCATTAAATTTCATGTGCATGTAAAGGTAAGTGTCCCAATACTTTTGTCAATATAGTGTATGTGCCATATAGCAGGGGTCAAGTCCTGGGGAAAAAAGTGTGGGAACTCCCACCCAAGATCTCTACCCCACCAAAAAAAAAAAAAAATAGGACATCGGGGCACATGGCACCTCAGAGCACGGGGCACATCAGGGCACGGGGCACCTCAGGGCACGAGGCACATCAGGGCACGGGGCACATCAGGGCACGAGGCACATCAGGGCACGGGGCACATCAGAGCACGGGGCACCTCAGGGCACGGGGCACCTCAGGGCACGGGGCACCTCAGGGCACGGGGCACCTCAGGGCACGGGGCACATCAGGGCACGGGGCACATTAGGGCACGAGGCACATCAGGGCACGGGGCACATCAGGGCACGGGGCACATCAGGGCACGGGGCACATCAGAGCACGGAGCACATCAGGGCACGGGGCACATCAGGGCACGGGGCACATCAGGCCACAGGGCACATGGCACATCAGGGCTCGGGGCACATCTGGGCACATTATGGGGCACATCAGGGAACATTATAGGGCACATAGAACATTATGGGGCAGATAGCACATCAGGGCACATTATGGGGCACATTGGGGCATCAGGGCACGGGGCACATCAGGGGGCACATTATAGGGCACATCTGGGGATCTTACTTGACAGCATGCAGAGTAGCGCAGGAAGCGTCTGTGTGTAATACGCTCTCTCTCTCGTCACGCTGCTCGCTCCCCGGCGGCCCCTCCTCTCCTCTCTTCTCGTCTATCCCAGATGATGTCTCAAGCCAATGGGGATAGACGAGAAGAGAGGAGGGGCCGCCGGGGAGCGAGCAGCGCTGATTGACATGAGAGAGAACGTATTACACACAGACGCTTCCTGCGCTACTCTGCATGCATCTCATTCCGCTCTGGCGGATCTCGTCCTGCAAAGGGAATGGCGTTCCTGCTGTAAAAAAAGTGCAGGGACGCCGTTCCCACGCGTTCCCCCTGGACTCGAGCCCTGCCATATAGCATGTAGCACAAGCAAGAGATAGTCTTCCTATTTACTCGCTATCTTTGTAATGGCTAATGCTGTAGTTTGTCTTCTTATTGTAGTATTCACTGAATATACAGTACTGTAGCTTGTGACTATAATTGCGCTATATTCACCTCTGCTGTCCTTTCCCTTTACTCCCTCACCTGATTTATTTCACCTCTCTCTCTCCTCTTCCTGGTTGTGACTTTTTCCTCTGCCCTCTTGGCCTGTTTGTTTAGCCTGCTTATTATATAGCCCAGGGGGCAAGAGAGGAGGGCCTCCCTCAGGAGCTCTTAGATCCGCTCTTATAATTTAGTAATTGCTGTTTGGATACGGCATATGACAAATTGACTAATGAGGTTTGTACTGTGAACTGCTGGACCTCCGCCCAGCACCTATCCCCGGTATATTTCAAGGGCTGCTCTGGTTCGCAATTGTCATGTAACTGGAAATGGTAATGAGCCTTATGTTTGCGGGTACCCTGTATGAAGAGTAGGTACAGTTCTTCTAGGTCCACAATGACCATTGATTTGGCATTCTAGTATTAGTGATGTTCCTAATCTGAATCTTTGTATTCACCTATATGTAATGTAATGGTGTTATTGAAAAAGACTTGCTGACATTTATGTAATCTACTGTTTACTGAACCCAACTCACCACCTTACTGTCATTAGTTGTCTGTCTAGTACAAGGCCGTGCACATTCAAAAAACTCTCAGTAACTTTACAAGTCTACATGAATGTATTCCTGACATCTTGCATGATTGGAAACAGATGTGGAAGAAAGTCTGGTCCTTATAACATCATTTATTTTTGTGTCCATTTCAGGTCAGCTCATGTCCACATTAGTAGGACCCTTATGCATGCAAACCTTTAATTCTTTATTAAGGTTCAACCTTGCTTGGTGTTTACTTTCCTTTATTCTTCAGTTTTTTCCAAAATCTCCCAAAAGTGGTTCCTTGGTTGTCATGCTCATCCTGTAGATTCAGTACTTTTAAAGGTACTTCTGGATTGGCACTCTAACTTTTCTGTTCTACTAGCCGATGTGTCAAAGTATCGAAGCTAAGGACAGCCAGACAACTAGGCAACACGAAAACTGCAATGGTAACCTACATATATCTCTCAGTGCAGCTTTCCTTTAAGATATATAAAGTAGATGCAAGAAATGTTTGTCATTATGCAGTTACTGTGCAAACATAAATGGATGGCATATTGGTTTAACTTTGATGACAGAGGAGCTTAGTAGGTTTTCTCAACAAAGCGTCATGGGAAAAAAAATGATTTATGAACTGTGGTGTGAAAATGTGTAACTCTTTAGAATGTGGAAGCTCTTCCCAGCTGCCCTTTTTGGATTCATAAGATTACTGAATTATGCCAATGTCATAATTTCCAAAAATTTAAAAATGTTTCCCTCTTTAGTACAAGGTATTTCAGATGGTTGCATACTTCTGTAGTACAAATTGCAGCAAAATAATGCAAACAGGGTTCTATAAAAATGTAATTGCTTTTACACAGGTTTGCTAAGTATATTGTCAAATTCAAGCAAAGTTTGGGATATCATTGGACAAGTTGACAACATCTCCAATTAGAGCAAAGTGGCGTTGTCTTTGCAAAGAGGCCACCCTGACTTACTGTTATTTTGCTAGTGCTCCCCAAGCAATCCTTCCTCCATTACATTTGGTGACTATACCCTATGCTTTTGAGTATGGATAAGCGTGTATCCTCCATCCGTGTGACAATGATCAGGTCTAGCAGTTATTATGCCTGAGAACTGTCAATTGATAGATGCAGTAACTTTACCACCTTAGTTAGCTTCTAACACTAGCTGACACTGGGATTTTTAGTGCTAGCTCTGACTGAGCACCAAGCTGTGATTAGTGGGTCGGGTAGGTCGCAGACAGTCACTTTGACCTGAAAGCCCCCAGTACTTCTGGAGATTGGAAGCCTGTGACCTACTCATGCTTACTGATTGGCCACTCATACGAGAGAGTCCTCAGTTTTGTGAGTGTGGTGGAAGTCTGGAGCTTACACTGGGCTAACACTCTTCTCTCCCAGCCGATTGCCGAGAGTGAGGAGAAGGTCAATATAAGCTGCTGGTGGGGTTGCTATTAAAGGAGGCATCGTCTTTTGCCCTTCTTGGGGAAAGCCGTGTCATTTTATACAGTTGCTTTTCTTTGCTATAACAGTTCTCACTCAGTCATTACAAGAGAAGGTCTAAGAGCAGATCCACTCTGACTATTCAGTTCCTGCAGAGAACGAGACCCCAGGCCCCGCTGCCTTATGTGTGAGGTCTGAAATGCATGTGGGAATCCATACTGCCTGCAGATTATGAAAACACAAGAACTTGTACTTTACCAAACAGACATGTTCTTCTAATAGTCGCCTTTTCCTGCCCTCTGAATACTGTATGTGCATCATCTCCCTAGTGTGCTCATATGTTATGAGTGAGCAGGAACCAGACACTCATCATTACCTGTCAAACACACATGTAGCTTCCATCATTGTAAATACTGACAGGATCCCCCATGCTCATTACATAAATCATGACACTGCAACTATTCTATGTATGTCTCCTTTTTAAGATTAACTACTTTTTTCTTTTTTATTATTCTTGTTGTTGAATCTGTTAAACGTTTGTGACTTTACTATCCAACTTAGTATTATCTATTTAATTCAGATAACTACACTACAACATTTTTAAAGGCTATAGTTTGTATATAGTCATCGTTATTTTTTCTCTCTCAGTCAAAGAGCTTTGTTGGAGACATTTAAAACATTGTAATAAGTAGACTGCTCTGTATATAGACTTATTTAGTAATGTATTTAGCAAAGTGCCATATGCAGTAATACACAGGGGCAGTACGAACCAGCATGGACCTCAGGGCAGACAAAACATCTACCACCACTTTCCCAATTCTCACTGCTGCCAAGTACCCAGCTCTTTCAGTCTACATCCAACAAGAAAGCAAATATATACAAAAAACAAACTCCCTTTTGGTGCATAGTGTAATCTGGCATGATCGGTTATTCAAACATGTATTCAACTTGATCAGCAAGGAAATAACAAGTAACAGTTGTATAGACTTTCATAAACCCTCTGCAATGGTATTTTCTGGATTCCTGAAAAAGTATGGTGCAACCCATGTGACCTTAGGCACGGATAATAGCTTATAAAGCACAAATTGTGGTTGTGGTTAAAAAATTTAGGGGATACATTTAAATGTGTGGTTTATTAGCCACATACCTTTTATTCTCTCTAAATGATGTACTAACATGGAGCTATTTAGCATCCACATTAGCAGCAAATTATACCTCCCCCAATGGGACTTGGTATTACCACCTTCAGTCAGACAACTGCCACCGGTGGGGTAGTGCAGGATTCTGTTAGCAGATTTCTATACTGTAACTCTCAGCATGTTAGTGGAAGTAGCATTCGCCCAGTCACACTGAGCTCTGCACCGTGCTCATTCCATGAGTAGGCCCAGACATGGAAGTGTTGGAAAAGTGAGCATTTACAGTGCACAAAGATATGAGGGTGGATTTTATGTTACAAATTATATAACAAATTGCCAAGAGTAACTGCATTTTCTGAACACATATTATTGGACCTCTATCAGTGACTATAACAGCTGACAAACCTCTAAAACTATAATACCCCAAATTGCTACAGCAAAAACATTGGAAAGAGTACTCTTATTTCCACATCTGTCTGGCAAAGCCTCTGTAGGAAGATGTATACTACAGTGATATCATACTATATATACACCACAGAATAGACCAAAGCCTTGCTTCTACATTATCTTGCTGTCCCCTCCCCAATGTGTTTTATTGATGTAATCTGCGATTTAAGTATCTCTACCAATTATTTCAAGATGGTTCCTTTAAAGCCATGTCCCAGATGTTCAGCATACAACACCTTCCTCCCTAACGTCTTTTCATTACATACAACTAATGCATGAATCAAAGGCACCTGTTGGTTCTACAGATGCTAACCTTGTCCTGCGCTGGAAATGATTCTGCCTGACCAAAATTCTCAGAAGTTAGAATCAAAATACTACTTCATGTTTAGGGCCACAAGTCGACACAAATATGAACGTGCCAGGAGAAGATGGATGAGGACCTTGCTGATGTTGGATGATAAATCTCCATGAAAGAAAGAATCATGCAAGTTATTATGCCCCTGCAAAATATTGTGCTATTGGTCTGTAATCACAACCATCATGCTTTAAAGGTTACCAGGATCCACCACCCCTCTTAACACTAATAAATGGACAGCTGACCTCGGTCCACTCTTGCAATGAATTAGGATCACATCTGGGCCATGATAAAGTCTTGCTCCATAAGTTTCACTGCCCTGGAACCAAATTATAAAGTATTATCCCATTGGTACCTAATTCCAGCCAAGATATAGTAAAATTTCTCCTCAATTACAAACATTCCTGCCTAGGGGCTGCATGAAGTGGGGAACCAATTTGCAGTCTACACAGTCTGGACTAAAAGCGTTGATATAATTCCACCTCTAGGCTCCACTATTTCTCCAGACCCTACCGTAGCACTTCTTAGTATAAGGCCCAACTAATGTGAAGTTTGATTGTCTATTACAAATCACTGCAGCCACTAAACAAACAATATCTAAGGCCTGGAAAAGTACTAGACTCTGAGGCTTCATTGTCAACTGGATACAAAGCTTGATAAAAATCTACTTTTAAAAAATAAAACCCTATTGGCTAGGTTGCATGTTTCAGCTTAATAAAGTAGATATACTGTATGTTTGAATCATAAGATGCCAAACACTATGTCCTTTTTAGGCCATCTGCTCCAAATATGTCAGTGGTCTGATAACAGAACTGTGATGCCAAAGGTGTCAATCACTTTTCCCAATTTCATCCAAAAGTCATAAGAAATCGTGCATATGGTAAAAATGAGTACCATTAACATCTGATTATGCTTGAGCTTCAGATATGCTAAAGTCCCATCGCAAACACATAGTAAATAATTTGTTGGAAATCTAATAGTATATAACATATTTGGTAATTCATTCCCATACTCTTAGAAAGGAATCTACTGTGTTATCTCAAAAAAATCAAAGTACTTGTCTAAGTTCAAGTCGTATTGCACAGACTCATTCACAGTCAATGTCCAATTGAAACAGCAAATGTTTTCAAGCACTTGATGTAGCTCATATTTGAAATACATCCAGCAAAAGAAAACATCCAGGAAATGCCTGTATTAAGCATGGCGGATAAGACGCTTAAGGTCAGTACTTATCGTACCTTCAGTGTAGGGGGGAGAGTTCCAATACTCGCCCTTATTCAGTGGTCCAAGCTGGCTGCCTCAGGAGGCCCACTAAATGTTGCCTGATCTTGTCCAATTCATAAATATTAATGATTTTTTTTATCTTCGTTTTTATAATATATATTTTTTATCTGATTTTGTTTTTTCATAATGGCCTGTATTGCCTATAACTATGATTTTTATTTATATTGTTACAATATTTTTTTTTTTTGTTCCTGTTCCTGTGCCTGTTTTAGTTGATATTGTTGATACGATCCACGCTTGGCATGTTTTGTTGTCTTAAATCAGGTTTCGGATTCTAAAGTATTACATTAATTTGTATATTACTCATTGACTATGCTATAACTT
Source organism: Lithobates sylvaticus (assembly GCA_028564925.1). Lineage (NCBI taxonomy): Eukaryota > Metazoa > Chordata > Amphibia > Anura > Ranidae > Lithobates > Lithobates sylvaticus. The sequence continues at coordinate 116,155,204 of CM053038.1, forward strand.
AAAGTGATTGTAAACCCCAATTATGAAGTTTGACCTAAGCACATTTATCTGTGTGCTTACTTATCTCTCTCCAAAGCTCTGAGTGCCATTTCGCTCTGGTGCTTTGTTCCTCTGTTATCAGCATGAGTCACTTCTGATATGTTCTCCAACACATGAGATAACAGTAGCTGAAAATTTGTGTCAGGGAGGGAGCTTAGAGGGAGATTAGCAGGGAACTTTTCTATTCATAATACAGCTCTGCATGTTTCTTCATTCCTCTGCCTATGTGAAGGGGGGCTGCCTTTCCTCCAATCAGCTCTCACACAGTATAAGTGCAGACTCCACACCCACTGCTGAAAGAGGAAAAAAGATTTCTACCACGATCTGCACTTTTCAAAGAGTGTAGAAAGGGGAAGGCAGCATTTATACAAGTAAAACCTATGTAGAAAGATTTGTTTCATCTGTGTATGATCTGTGTATCATCTGTGGCTATTCACTTCACTGGGTATAAGTGGGTCATATCCACTTTAAGGATGAGTTCATCAGGAACGTGTAACTTGCTGCACTCATTCAATTAAAGTTGGCCTTTATGAAGAAATTGGAATGTGTTAGTGATCATTTATAGTGAAAGTTGTAGTATTCGTGGGTACCTGAAGTCCTCTGGGGTATTTCTCAAATCAGATCAGATGAGCTGAATTTGTAGGGTCTTTATTCTGTTGTTCCCCTTAGATAACATTCCACTGGCAGTATCTGCTGAGAGTATACCTATGGATCATTTGTTGTGTATGATAAATGATTACTGAACAGGCATATTGCGCACACAGGTCTGACCACTGGCTATTGTACTTATCCAGACTAGCTCAGTGTGATCTGTATAAGTCGGTACTTTTCCAGAATTATCACCAATAAAATATCTATTTGCCATGCAATGTTCAGCATTTTTTTACCTTAAACTTTTGGGTCAATGGTGATGGTAGTTTTATTGAATATAGAACTCTATTACCAGTGTTGTTACAACGCAGATGAAGTCTTGTTAATAACCCGTGGTCTTTATTGGTCAAGTTACCGATCCTGATTGAACAGCTGTAACATAGCTCAACCTTGCAGGTCCTAAACAATTTTTACATAAAGTGATGGAATGGCTGGACCCACCACACACGGCTCTTCTTACTGCGTATATCGCACATGTGGGCTCGTATTTTCCCTTTCTGTGTAGCAATCATTATAGATGTCCTCTGTTTCCTTCCTCCCATCTTTCACCTAGGCCCATCAAAAATACACATGGCCTTTTCTCTGTAGTTACAGCACTTTATCACCGCAGAACAACACCTAAACAAGCTCTCTGACATTTCTGTGGCCCGGACCTCACACGTGTACTTGCCCTGTTCCATGCACACACAATCTCCTCTCATCTCTGTGTTTTTGCACCCTCCATGTGTGTTGTTGGAGCGATCAGTTTTTGACTCTGGAACAGGACAGAAGCTGCTCCACGTGTGTTTATTGAACCTAAAAGAAAAACACTGGAAGTTGAGAAATTGACTGTGCTTGACCTCCCACCTCTCTAACCCCTGCACTTCCCATTCCAAGAGAAAGTGTTTCTGTATCTTATAGCAGATGCTGTGCTGGCCAGGCTCACAGACATATTTGCAGTGGGTTGGGGAAATATCATTATGTGATTGTTTTCAGATATGGACACAACTGCTACTCCAGGACCTTACTGGCAGACATAACTAACATAACTTGCCAAGGTTGTAAATATTTAGCAGGGACCCTTTACTGTTAAGTCTTTGTAAGTATAACAGCATCATTCCTATGATGTGGAGTGTTTATTGCATTCGAATATAACAACCACCTTTTTTTTTCTAGCTCAGTCTACTAAAGCAGAATTCCAGTCACTATTAAATTGAATTCGAACTCCATTCATCACATTGTTCTAGTTTTGGAAGATTTGGGGAAGTATTTGAACCTCTGTCTGATATATTATTACCTGTATTGTTTTTGAGAAGACTTTCCTAATGTGTTGTCCTGGAGACACAACAGGAAGTAGTAAGAAATCTTCCTAAAGTGAGTGGAAGTTCCACCTGGAGGTTTTACCTCAAATCCTGTCACCAGGGCAGGAAGTGAGTGTTTATGGCCCCAGCGAGGGCAGACACCTGAAAGATGTTTACTTCAGCACTTTGTCTAAAACTTTGGGTGGAGGCTCCCTTTTAAGATGAGCAGGAGCCTCCCCTGGTCTACCCCTACTTGTCTTGTGATAATATGCAAGGATTACAATTATAGGTAGTATATGATCAATTCTGCATTACATTGTTAATGGCCAGCCATTTGTATTTTCTCATGCTGATTGAGTCAAATTGGCCCCAGTTCTCCAAACCTTGCCTGTTATTTAATAGGAAATTCTATCTTGTATTTATACAGAAAATTTTACATTTGTTTTTAGTTTTTAACAAAAGTAATGTATACAAATGTTCAAATATAATTTGTGCCTTTATCAGTGAATTGCCCAGCCATTTAAAGCTGACCATACACTAGTAGTATTTTATTTGACATTTTTAATTTTAAGAATGTTCAATTTTTTAATCGTTATTTGGTTCAAATTGACATTTGTTTTGACCCCAATGTCCAGATAATATTTCCCGAAATAATGCATTTCTAACAGTGTATGTGGTTTTCATTCAGGAAGTCACATTCATTTCAAAATTGATAGTTATTAGCAAACAAAATGTTTAATTATTTTAGAACAACATTTGGGAAGTCATTGAATGTACTGAGAATTTTTGTACAAATATTCATAAAAATGTTCCTTCGAAAATGATGCCAGCTAAAATCAAAATTTGTTGCACTTTAGATTCACAAAGCAAATGTTAGAGAATAGCAGGTGATTGCCTTTAAATCCATATTTGCAAATGTCAGGGCAGTTATACTAAGAGCTGCTCATTGAATGATTTTTATCTGCAAGGAAACAGAAAGGTGTGAATTATTTTATTTTAATAATTTCAGCATCACCCAAAAAATTCCTTACTAGTGTTTTTATTCTACCTCTTTTTCAATTTGTAGTATTTTTTTTTTTTTTTTTTTAATAAAGCAGCTAATTATATGCCACAATTCGTTTGAGTATATAAATGTTTAAAGACAAATTAGAGCCAAGTATGTGAAATGAAGCCATATAACGACTTCAGTTCTTTAAAGCTGTGATTGTATGTTCAGAATTCTTGTGGATTATGGAGAAATAACTGTACATGGCGGCTGCATTGCTGTAATTCTCTCCTCTTCCCATAGGTATAATTTATTGTTCATCTAGTGCTGGGCTGTCTATGGTTTTCAGGGGAATTGTTATAATTGTTATAAAGACGTTTGGCAGGCAGAATTTATGGAAGAGCTTCAGCTGAGGAATTTAAAAGAAACATATGGAGAGCTGAATCAGGCTGTCAGATGAGGAGCCTTTATTTCAAAAGAGCTTAAGAAGTGTTACATTTCATGTATATTTTATTCGTTTTGTCTGACTACCTGTCTGGTCATCTGTAGATTTTACAGGCTAATTTTAAGAAAGCAACTTGTAGACATTTAAAGTGTATTTCTGAGGGAAATAAATATATATAAATACACACACTTCAGTTTATTTCTGCAATACATGTACACTTCCCTGTGTTTTTGTATCTTTAAAAATGCTGCAAGTACCGTGAAAAATACCGGTCGATCCACTAAAAATCTAGTGTGCTCATAACTTTCTGTTGTAAGTTCTTTTGCTGCACTGAAATCCCAAGTATTGAGTTTTACCATAATGATCTACAGGCCACCACCACCCTTAGCTTACAGAGCTCAGTAGCTGAAGCTGAAATGTACTCGCATAACGCAACGAGTCACAGCATTGACTCCTCCTCCTCTCTCACCCATCCTCCTCTATGGATCTGCTGAGTTTTCAGCTTCTCCCTTTGGAAAACACACAATGCTCTGGGAGTCATATCTTCATTGGTGTAGCCTGTATTAAATATTTATTTGTAAAGCAAAGATTTGATATAAACAGTATTAAAATTTGTCCCAAACAAATACAAAATATTTTTCCTTAAAATATATTTTATATTTATTCTTTTTTATTTCAGAAGAAAAAAAGAAAGAAATTTTGCATAAAAAAACATACATAATCAAGGTATTGATACCTATCAACTGGACAATAATACATTGGGTCCCATCTTTTCCAAAAACGAATAACCATATATCGACCTATTCCACAAAAGTGGCTATCTCCCTCGGTCATAAACTCACAGACGCAACCCCATATCCAGGATCCTTAAAAAGTCCTGGCCTCTGGGGAATCCCCTTATGTAATTTAAAATTTCAAACCATCTCCTCCTTCTCATTTTACTCAAAACAAATAAATAAATAAATATATCAGACAATTTTCTGTAGTATCTAGCTTAGTTTCAACTGTTTCAAATTGTCTAAGGACTGGTAAAAAACTGCTGAATCGCACATACAGTATGCGCTTCTTACTTTACCTCTATACATATTCTAGCTGCTGATAAATTACAGTTAAATAAGGTAAACACAGATGAGAGGATTGTTTATCCACAGTAGTAATGCTTGGTCATGCTAAAAAAGAGACACAAAGCAACTTGTTTCACTTTAAAAGTAGGAAAGCTTCACATATGAGGTATTCTTAATATCCAGATGTGTTTAACCTTCACTGACAGTTATAAATTCCATTTCGGAACACTTTCTGGATGACTCAGTAACATAACTGAGCTCACTATTTTCCAGATATGTGGTATTTTCACAGATGCAATGTGGTTGTTCTCCAATTTCATTTTTACAGGTTGGACATTGTTGCATTCCTAATATAAGCAATAATAGAGATGAATAATAATGGGGGATCTATATACACTGCTAGCATTTTTGAAAACGTTATTGTGACGGAACGTCCCTACACTCCTCTTGAGTGCGTTCGTCATATATCACTTGCTTCCAGTCTGGATATAGGTATAAGATATTCCAACCGCTCCCAAGCACCAAACGAGACAACACTTGCTTAGTTGCTAAAACATGGACTGAAGATTTATTACAAAGATGACATTTATATACAGTAGAAGAGGAGATCCCCCCTCCTGCTCATATTATTCTAACAATACACTTGTAACAACTTAACATAAACTAATTAGCTAATTCCTTTAAGCAGCCGATGTGACTCAGGATTTCACTACAGGCCAGACTTGTGGTCACCGAGCTAAACACAGTTGATTATAAATTAACATAATTACCACCACAAGACATCTCATCACAATAGCAGGAGACCACCAGTAACAGACGGAGCGTCTCCTGCATTGTGCAGAGGACAATGGGATCAACTAACTCAATTAACATCTTGAGTTCATGACATTGAATGGGACACAAGGTGTCAGATGCTAGTCTATTTCTAATGCCAAATGCATATACAGATAGTGTATTTTGGGGGGCCCGTGATCAGCTGGCAGGAGGCTAGCATGTAGTCCTCTCAAAAATCCCGTGTCCCGGCTAGGTCTGTCACAGTTATTACTGATCTTTACCTAATATTCCGTAGGTGTCCTTGCTATAGTACTTGCAGAGTAGTAGATCCTCCTTGTTACAGTGATAAAATGATCAGTAACTGTGTTGGATAATGCATCCAAGGGCTCAGGTAAGGGCCAGGCAATTTAGGGATAGTGTAAGTAGCACTTCCAGCGTTGGGGACAATCGCAGTACTAACCAGATTGGGGGCTCATCTGCCCATTTGTGGCTACCATTAGATTTTGTAATGATACTGACTAAGGATTAAGGTACAATTATTTCATAATTGTGCTAGACTTGCACAGGTGGGTGCCCATGAAGCTCTCCAAAAATGTGGTCTGCTCTGCTAACCATTCAATATGTGTATGTGTATATATATATATATATATATATATATATATATATATATATATATATATATATATATATATATATATATATATATATATATATATATATATATATATATATATATAATGTATGTATATATATATATATATATATATATATATATATATATATATATATATATATATATATATATATAAAATAGGTAGGGGGGTAGAGACCACAAGGAGACCAGCACCAACTTATCTGCTATTGAGGTTAATATTATTGCCCCTATATATAGAATACTGGCAGATTTACACAGGGTTTTAAAGCATACTTGGGACCAGTAACACCCATTCATGACATAGAGGTTCTTACCCCCACCACAGTCATACACGAGACTACTATAGTCACTACAAGGTGGTTGGATATGGGATGATCAGGGTGGTGACCCGACCACCCTAAGACATCTCTGCTGGTCTGCATATCCCTATACACCAACTATCATATTGGGTAACTTTTTGTTCTCGGGCCTATGAAGCAAACAGCATCAAGACCTTCTGCATGTACCTCCTACATCAGCTTATCAGGGCAAAAACAACGGTAATCAGACATGGTACCCCATAGATACCACCATCCAAAAATGATCAGATCAGAAAAATATGCTGTAATGTCTAAGGACAATTTTGGTAGGTTACAATTAACTGACCTTGTTTGTTGCACCCAAAGGATATTCACACAAACACGGGGAAGACAACCTAAGCTTCCAGCATCTTAAGGAAAGTCTAACCACTTTGCCATTGTTCTGTCCCACTGGAATTTTCTACAGGTTAATGAGTGCATGGCAGCAAAGTTAAACTAATGTTCATAACAGAATAGAAATTCCAATTTGTTTTCACTTGATATGGCCAGGTAGCATTGTGGTAAGGTCCAAGACTCTAGATAAGTTAGCATACCTCCTGGAGTCACTGATTATTGCTGCATGCGGGGACACAGCCATCTGCCATTTTATTGTGTCCTCTGGCGCTCTCTTAAAACATTTTAACAGCATCTTATTTTACCAGTCTGGGGAGCAGGACCAAACTTATAAAGGAAAAGGGAGAATTCACATAAAACCCCTGCGATACCCTGTTAAACTGCTTGTGGATCACTATAAGAGTAAATATAGTCAGTTTAATACGAGTATCAACTGATCCTTGCGAAACCGGTCCAATTAACTGCTCGTTAACAAGTTTGTTCATTAAAACTTAGTCTATGTTATACCCTGTAACGTGTGCCTTTATTCGTTTTATGGGGCACAGATGATATAGGAATCAGTGATGTCATTGCTAAGAGCAAACTTTTCAATGGAAAGGGTTAGTGTCACTCTTTGTATTTCTACCTGTTAAGGATTTCACAACTCATTGTTATAAATTAAAACGTCAGAACAAATTATGTTAATTATAAGTTACATTCTAAAATGAACAGTTGTGCAAAGGTCTGCTTTACACTGCCTGACCTCAGCATTGTACAGTTGTACAAGCTCCTCTCTTGTCTCTTGCACACTGTGAGCTTAACATTGTTGGTCCTTTTATTCATTGGATTTAAGTTTTTACTCATGGATGCTCAAACTTTACATGTGGGTGTAACCTAGAGTGATCTGCATGCCTGCAGTCTACCTAGGAATGCCAACTTCCCAAGACTGACACCTACCCATTGAGGCATTTTAATATTTGCATAACACCTCAAGAACCACCCCACTGCTTGTATCAGGGCTGAGAGCTCTTCCACTAGCCATGCACTACCCGCATTGTATAGAGCAGCCTTTTTCAACCTGGGGTGCCTTGGCAAAATGCCTAAAAAAATATAAAAAATCGTATACAAGCCAGCAGGTGGATGAAGCCTGCCTGTTAGTTACACAAAGTTTTCATTGTGCACCATTACAACTTTCTACACACTGGCATCCTAACAACCAGTGACCTTATCAGTTAATAAGGAGGATGTCAGTTGCCTTCACAGCATCCTTGTTTGACCCTCCTGTGCCCCTCTCCCTCAACACTGAAGGAGAAGAGAAACATTGGAATACTAGTCAGTACCAGTGTGCCAAAAGTGTATTTGCTGTGGAAGAATAAATCGCCTCGAATGTTGGGAGTCCTACGTGTGGATGTTGCTGCATTGTGTGAAACTATTATGCGGCGTACACACGGTCGGAATTTCCAATGGAAACAGTCCGATGGGAGCTTTTCATCGGATTTTCCGACCGTGTGTATGCCCAACGGTCTTTTTCTGTCAGAATTTCCGACGGACTGCTCGGAAGCATTAAACTTCCCTTTTATAGTGCTGTCGAACGCGTTTTATGCCGCTGTGTTATTGACCGTCGGAATTTGGTGTGATCGTGTGTAGGCAACACAGCTTGAGCGGAATTCCATCGGAAAAACCCTCAGAGTTTTTTCCGATGAGAATTCCGATTGTGTGTACAAGGCATTAGAATATTTTTTTTACATTTTAGAGTGAGGTGCCGAAAAAAGGTTGAGAAACAGGTTGAGAAACACTGCTATTGAGAAACAGAGGCCCCGTGATATCCGCTTGCTCAGCGGGGATCGCCGGAGTGATCTCCGCTGAGCAGGAAGATGACAATTCCGTCTCTGCACACTGCGCAGGGATGGACCTGTCAGAGCACCGCTCTCCCCTATGGTAGATCGGGTGACGACAGACCGTAGAGTCCGCCGTCATCTGATCCGCAGACGGATGAAAAAATAGCTTTTTCCTCCGTCACACTTTTTCGGATCGGAGCGGGTCGGACCGGGTCGGATGTCAGCTGACATGTCACCGCTGACATCCGACTCTCCATAGAGGTCTATGGAGTGTCCGTTCAGGTCCGCCTAAAAAACTGACAGGCGGACCTGAACAGACCGCCCGTGTGAAAGGGGCCTAACTGCATCTAAAATAAGATGCACTATGAAAGCAGAAATGTTTTATTTAAAAATATAATTAGCATGTTTAAAAAAAGGGAGACAAAATATAAGCAGAATACATTTCATCTTTAAAGGAGTAGTACAGCCAAAGTACCTGTGACCTGTTTTCAGCAGACAGCAGGCTAAAGCTCGCTGTCGGCTGTCATCACAGAGCCGGTCCAGGCTCTGCCAAGATCGCGACAATGAAGTCGGGATCTGCCCACATGCCTGGACCAGCACCTGGCTTAGGCTCTCAGCGAGCCGATGGGAGCCTGAACCGGCGGCCTCCCCCACCCCCTTCACAGCTCAGCGCTCCAGTGAGCGACGGGGGTGGGCAGAGCAGAGAGCGGTGACTGACAGTCACCAGCTCTTTGCTTAGGGAGAACTAAGAACCCGAGCGATCGGCGATCTGCGATGTTTGTTTGCCCGGTTCTCCGTTTTAGAGCTGGACCAATGCTGCATCCATCTAGGTAAGTATAATTCTGAAAAAAACAAACACCTCACTTCTCTGAGCACCACAAATTAAAAACATTATTTAAAGGGTTAGTTCACCTTTACAGAAAAAATCTAAAGGCGAACCAATACTGGACACCCTCCCCGCCCCTTGGTCCCCTCTGTACTTGCCTACAAGGTTCCTGAGTGGTCAGCACCCCCACAACCAGTCCAATGACCTTGATATTTGATATCCCATTCTTCTCCCTCTTTTCAGTGCAGAGTTTCTGGGATAGACCAGATCGATTGTCTGTGACGGTGATTACCAATCATTATCAATCTGGTCCAACCCGAAAGCGCTATAAAGCGTGGATAAGAGGGAAAGGAGTGGGATTTCAGATCCCCAGGCTGCTGGACGAGCTGTGGGGTTGCTGACAGCTCAGCAAACCCGAAGGTAAGTACAGGGGGGGCCAAGGGGGTGGGGAGGCTTTCCAGTGTTAGTTCACATTTACAGAAAAAACTTAAAAGGTGACACTTCAATTAATTGTATTATTTAAAGCAAACTCACCCATCCATCAATGCCAGGAGGGTGTGTTTAGCTGAGAAAGCCCCATCCTGAAGACTCATGGGATGTATGCCATCATTTTGGCCTAGTCCAGAAACTAGGAAGCAACAAAAAAAATGTTAAAATAAAAAATAAATAATACAATTAAAAATAAAAGCTTAAAACAAGAAAATATGATATACCTTCCTATCTATTTACTAATGCTGGCAGCAATAGGATTACAAATAGTTCCTGCTGAGTGAGAGAGTTTAGTTCCACTTTAATAGTGAGGACATAAAGGTAACTGCGGTTTGACTTCTGTGTATTCTGTTTTCATGATATCACTAGACTGCACTCTCATAGCTAGAGTACATTATATTACCAAAAGTATTGGGACACCCGCCTTTCCACACATGAACTTTAATGGCATCCCAGTCTTAGCCCCCGTACACACGGTCGGAAATTCCGACGGAAAATGTCCGATCGGACCATGTTGTCGGAAAATCCGCCCGTGTGTGGGCTCCATCGGAATTTCCGACGGAAAAAATTTGACATCCTGCTCTCAAATTTTCCGACAACAAAATCCAATTGGACTTTTTCTGATCATGTGTAGGGAATTCCGACAGACAAAGTGCCACGCATGCTCAGATCAAATTACGAGACCAAAGCTATTGGCTACTAGCCTCTACGTAGTTCCGTCGTACGCAACAAACGTCACCACGTTCAGAATGATCGGATTTTGCAATTTTGTCCGACCGTGTGTATGCAACACCAGTGTCGGACAAAATCCGTTGGAAAAAATCTGACAGATTTTGTGGTGTGTCTATGGGAATGTTTGACCATTCTTTCGGAAGCGCATTTGTGAGATCAGGCACCGATGTTGGACGAGAGGGCCTGACTCGCAGTCTCCGCTCTAATTCATCCCAAAGGTGTTCTATCGGGTTGAGGTCGGGACTCTGTGCAGGCCAGTCAAGTTCCTCTACCCCAAACTCACTCATCCATGTCTTTAAGTGCCTTGCTTTGTGCACTGATCCAAATCATTTGGTGGAGGGGGGATTATGGTGTGGGGTGGTTTTTCAGGGGTAGGAGTTGGGCTTGGCCCCTTAGTTCCAGTGAAGGGAACTCTTAAGGCGTCAGCATACCAAGACATTTTGGACAATTTCATGCTCTTAACTTTGTGGGAACAGTTTGGGGATGGCTCCTTCCTGTTTCAACATGACTGTGAACCAGTGCACAGAGCTAGGTCGATTAGAGACATGGATGAGCGAGCTTGGGGTGGAGGAACTTGACTGACCTGCACAGAGTCCTGACCTCAAACCAATAGAACACCTTTGGGATGAATTGGAGCAGAGACTACGAGCCAGGCCTTCTCGTCCAACATCAGTGCCTGATCTCACAAATGCTTCTGGAAGAATGGTCAAACATTCCCAGAGACACACTCCTAAACCTTGTGGACAGCCTTCCCAGAAGGGTTGAACCTGTTATAACTGCAAAGGGTTGGCCAACTCAATATTGAGCCCTACGGTCTAAGAATGGGATGCCATTAAAGTTCATGTGCGTGTAAAGGCAGGCGTCCCAATACTTTTGGTAATATAGTGTATATGTATAAGCGATTCTTTGAACTCGCTTTAATTTAGAGATCAATTTTTTTTAGAAGTAGAAATTGTCCTTTGTTGCAGGTTTTTCATAACGGAGTCCTGGGTAATGTAGTGTCTCCAGTCATTCCCCCCGTTTTATTGACTTATTGAGGCGTTTGGCTACTCACGGAACCATTTCACAAGGGTGGATGTTCGTGTCAATCTTTCTACAGCCGCTTCATGTTGATGTTCTTTGGAATCTGCTAATGTGCAAATCATATGTACAGCAGGGCACTTGTCTTCATTATCCACAAGGGGATGCTGCTGCTCCACATCCTTTATTAGGGACCTTGTGTCATGTTTAGGCTGCAAAAGGCCATGATCATGTCAAGCAGAACATCTTTATCCATCTGAATCCATCCAGCCCCCTGCTGCTTGTAAACCCCAGACCAGATGAGTTGGGTAAACACACATTTTAATGGGTTTTTAGCTCTGCTGCATGCTGGAGGATAATAGATCTTACTTCATGTATTTAGGCTGAGTAGATGTCAGGCTGTGTGGCCTTTTTCATTAATATTACCTTTACTTGTATTCCTTATATTTATACATACATCCTATACAGTGTGTGCCACATTAATGATATTTTTGTTGGTCTGTCTAGTTGTCTATCCTATCTCTATTCTATGTATATTACTATAGGACAATTCTCCCCCTGGTGGAAAGGGACATCCTTTAAATAGTTTGTCACGGCCATGGCCTAGCATGCCCACTTCAAATAGGTTGTCACAACCATTAGCATAACTTGTGCCACTTTCCCAATACTAAGGAGATTTTGGGGCAGCCCCTGCGACACATGTGGGCAAGCAGTGGCTTATTCTGTGTGCATAATTCCGCCCTCCATATAAAGTTCTTAGCCCTCCCACTGACTCTGGGAATTGTTAAATTGTAAGCTCCTTGAGGGCAGGTTCTGATGTGAAAGCACAATACAGTACATATAAAATGTTGGTGCTAGATAAAAACCTGAAATAAATAAGCCTGCTCCAGATTGTGGCCCAGGTCTTTGCATCAGCCTGCACTGAGTTATCCGGCAGCGTTCAGTAGTGGGACGCAAGATGGCTGAACCCCTTTTGCACCGTAGCAACAGTCTCTGTAGTAAATAAGTTTGAGAGTACCCCTCAGGGGATCCCCTCACCCTCATAGCAGATGTCTGACAGAAAGGAAATGAGAAAAGGGGATAGACCGCAAACAAGGTGCACAGGGCCTTCTGAGTCATTGTCTGACTGTCCATCTCTGCAGCATTGAGGGGGGAGGGAAGCAAGTGGTAGGTAAATCCTCTGAGTCTTGAGACCTCCTCTCAGGATTATGGGCAGTCACCCTCAATCCATCTTAAGCTGAAAGAGAGCTTTGTTTCAGGTGGATGAGGTATGCTCCTGTTTAAAGCTAGATTTGTCATCTGCTGGATCTATGGTAACCAGTATGGGATCTTTTCTCAAGTCCAAGAAACCTACTAGGTCTCTTGGGTCACCCACTAGTACAGAATGTTCTGTATGAGGATTGGCTGTGGGCAGACAAAGTGTATACTCCCAAGAGGTTTGCGCAGCAATACTTCGGCGGCACAGTGGTGTAGTGGTTAGCACTCTCACCTAGCAGTAAGAAGGGTCGCTGGTTCGAATCCCAACCTGCCTAGAGTTTGCATGTTCTCCCTGTGCCTGCGTGGGTTTCCTCAGGGTACTCCAGTTTCCTCCCACAATCCAATCCAAAGACATGCAAGTTAATTGGCTTCTGTCCAAAAATTGGCCCTAGTATATGAATGGGGACCTTGAATTGTGGGCTCCTTGAGGGTAGGGACCAATGTGAGTGTGCAATGTACAGGGATAGAGACAATTGTAGACACTCACTCAGGTTGAACAGGTTGAACTTGATGGACTGGTGTCTTTATTCAACCTTACTAACTATGAAAACTTTGCAGAGGACGCCTTCCACAGAAGGTGCCTGTGGTGAACCCAGCTATTTCCTTCCTCAAAAAATTCCTTTTAGTTCCAGTTAAGGATGCCCCAGTCTTCAAGCACACAGTAAACAAAAGGTCTGAGGCCTTCCACAAAGTCTCCTTTACACAGTTGAGCTCATCTATGCAACTGTTGGTGGTGTCTATGGCCATTTCTAAACTTTGGCTGTCTGAAACAAAACGTGGTGCTCAATCCTGACGGATCCTTCAGTGCTGAAAAAAAACTGACGCCCCCCCAGTAGCCTTGAGCTATTGTGTAGTTTGGCACACTCCCTTCTTGTCTGGCACTCATATCATTACAAATGCGCAGGATCTTTTGGTTGCAAAATTAGTCTGCGGAGGCAAATTGTAAGAAACTTTTAGAAAGGATTCCATTTAATAGAAAACGACACTCCGGAGAGTCACTAAACATCTTTAGTAAAAAAAAAGTCACAGGTGGCACTCTCTTACCTAGTAAGAAGAAAGATAAGGTGCCCACGGCAAAGTCTGATGCTTGCCAAGTCCTTCAGTTAGTTCCATAGCAAGTCCTAGAGATTTAAACCAGCCAAATCTGGCGCTGAGTCCTGTGTCTGGGACTTGGTATCCCAAGGGTACAAGATTAAGTTTTGCCCCCTACCACTGCCACTCAACCCCCCCCCCCCACTCCCACCACAACAAGATTGTGGGCCCTTCAGACTACTTTGCAGCAACTTTACTTTTCTGGAGTGATTGTTTCAGCTCCCACAGAGGAACAGTTTCAGGGTTTTTATTTAAAACCATTTATGATTCTGAAGCCCATTGGTGGCATTTGCATCATTTCAGCCTTGAAGGTCCTCAACACCTTTTTGGTGTTCAAAAGTTTCAGATGAAATCTTCCCAGTCAGTGATTCTAAACAGAGAAGCTTTAATTGCCATAATTCCTTCATATAAATTCATATATGTCATGCCACTTTATTTTGATTGTAATCCTCTAAGTACCTCTCCACAGTTCTGTTGTGTGGGCACATGATCTTTCCCTGTTCTTTGGCATCTGCAGGGAAAGATCCTTGGGAGGGGCTTCTATTACTCTGCTGATGTATGCTCTCTACAGTGTGAGTTTGTGTCTGCACAGCCTTGGTTGGTTCTGTGCCTGTCACATGACTTAAAAAAAACTTAAGAGCAATTCAAATTGGAATATAAAATAACTGTTTTACAGCTCCCAAAAAATCTTTATCGAACATCAAATATGTATTTTTTGTGTAGGTGGAGTCCAAGATGACTTACACTAGCTTTCATTTTGTTTAGACGGCATCTGAAACCAAGGCCCTTTTTTTTTTTTTACTCTACAGATATTAGCAATTATATTGGATATATATATATATATATATATATATATATATATATATATATATATATATATATATAATATTGATTAATAATAAAACTAAGATTTTTGGGGAGTTTATTAGTTAATGTAATCAATCAGCATACTATATCCCACCACCATAGTGTTTAGCAATAGGGGGACATGGAGGAGGGAGGGAGGGGAGTTTCATTTACCACTGTGCATATACTCACATGTGTGACGCTACAGTCATGTGAGCTGCACAGATACGAAAAAGGAGGAAATGAAAAGCTTAGAAGGTAACTGAAATTGAGCATGCTCCATAGAGGATGCCAGCTAGTCTACACAAGCTCAGCCTGCAATGGGGACACAGAGAAGATGGGAGGGACAGCTGCAGGCAAGATCATCCAGGTATTTTTTCACTCTACACAAAAGGGGCTTAGTGAGTATGAACACTCTGCTATATAACTGTTGGCGCTATATAAATCCTGTATAATATAAACATGTAATGAGAGTTTTTCATAGTCTGGGTTTAATGACACTTTAAAGATGCACATTTTTGCCCCGCATCAGCGGTTTCTGCACTTTGTGGTGGGCAAGCAGCACTTCCAGTTTGTTTCTCTTCCCTTTGGTCTGTCCACGGCCCCTAGGGCAGGGGTGCCCAACCTTTTGAAGAGCAAGGGCCACTTAAGCTACTTGGTAACCGGTCGTGGGCCACAATGAGCAGAGTGGGCGAATGATAGGTCTGTGTACATTCCGCATATGCAGAGCGGACACGGATACAGCCCACTCTATGGGCCCTCTGATCCACCCAGATGGAAGGGGACAGATCCCCTTCTGGTTGGGCACCCCTGCCCTAGGGTCTTCATCAAGGTGCTTGCCCTGCTGATTCTTCTCTGAGAATGAGTGTTGACCCTCCAAACTCATGTCTGGACACTGCTTTCCAAAAACGTCCAGCTCCCTAATTTTGCATGAGGGTACTGGGTCTCATAGTGGGCTCATTCAAGACAGTGATGTATTCCCAGTTTAATTTAAGAACTCTACAGTTTAATGTGCTGACTGTCTGGGACAAACTCTTTCAGTCCCCTGCCTTCTCTTGACCTCATCCTGCTGCCTTCTCTTTGTCATGTTCCAAAGCCCCCCAAAGAGATCTCTGTACATTGCTTAGATGTCATATGTACAGTGCGAATTTATCTCTCGGCCACTGCTTTTATCCAAACTTCAGATTCATTTTTGTCCCACCTGCGGCTCCTGCAAGGACTGTCCTGCATCTCATTACACTATCGTTTGTTAGGTTTCACCAGGTGGATGTTCAGGCCTCTGCTTATGCCAGCTTCATCCATAAGGAGCTTCCAGACGCTCTTGGGAACCTGATTCCCTTGTTTTATGCCTGTTGGCATTGTTCGCTGTGTTTCACACCTCTCAGTGGTATTCCTTGGGGATGCCCCATGACCAAGACTTAAAGGAGCCTGTTTCCTGTACAATTAAGAAATAATGATTTTTGGCTTAGCCATAAGATTATTTTCTTGAGTTACCGGTCAGGACACAGGCCACCCTCACCTCTGTCCTGGCATTTTCCTATGATTGCTTGCTAAAAAAACGGAGGGTTGCTGGGAATGTGAGGGGTTATATGGGCTGTCCTAACAACTTTGTTTGCCAGTGTCCTCTTCTGAAGGTGGCAGTGTATAACCCATGGTCAAGACCTAAAGGAGCCTGTGTCCTGTACTACAGGAAAAGGATCTTACAGGTAAATCAAAAATCATATCTATTATTCTTTTATAATTCTTTATTTTAAAGGGTATGCATCATAACAAACAGATACAATGAAATTCATATTTGTTAAGGTCATAAGCTATCATGTACAATGTAGGCCAAAGTGCAATATAGACAGAAAGTGACTGCATAGATGAAATAGCAGGTCATATACAATGTGGGAGGAAGATATACGATAGTATGATGCTACCCAGCATTTTCCAGCTTCTAAATACAGAGAGGGCACTATCGGGAACATTTCCCAGGCTATCTTTCCATCCCAATCCAGATTCGTTACAGGGCCAAGAGCCAGGACATTAACCCAGCATCTCTATCCAATTTTAGCCAAGTAATTGTTGGTATCTAGAGGAGAATTTAAAGTTGTTCCAATAATACAATTTTTTGTTTGGTCAGAAATCTTTTCTTTGAGAACTGCTATAAGGTCCTCCATCTCTTAAATGTCATTTACCGTGATGATTCACATGACAATGGACTCATTAGTAAAAAAAAAGTTGCAGGGTTTAGTTTTTTAAATTGTAACTACGTTGTAGGTAGTGGAAGGAATAATCCTTGCCTGGAGATGGGATTTTACTGGTGTAGGGAAAAGTGAAGTGGTCAACTTGGCTGTGCTGTCTACCAGGACTGTCTAGGCAAAATTACTAATCTTTTAGCAGGTAAAACAGCTCATATATATATATATATATATATATATATATATATATATATATATATATATATATATATATAATATAATATAATATTTCAGATGTGTGTTTAGCTGTTTGGTAGAGGTCAACGTTAACAAGCTCTCGTCTGCATAGTGGAATTCAATTTTAACTTTAGTGACAAATGTTTCTTCACCTTCATCGATAATGAATATTGCAGAACTTTGACTTTGGTATGTATTTTGTTCTTAGATTTTTATTTGACGTTTATTGCTTTAATTCTTTTCTCTCATACCTTGCAGATTATTGTTGCTGACAAGCAATAGAAATGAGGGCTGTTTTCTGACATTTGAAAATATATTCTTCAGGGGAAAGACTTCAGCAAGCAGTACTTAGTCAATTCTCTTGCTTGTTTAGATATACTATTTTGCTGGAAAATGAAAGAAGTGCTGACAGCTGAAGGAGCGGCATTCTGTGTGTATAGAGGGGAAGGGGAAGGGAAATTAATGTAATCTGCTTTTTGTTATATCGGTGTGTATCACTGAGAAACAGTCAGAACATATCTGTTTCATGTGTCTTGACTCGCTTGCTGGATCCAGGAGTCTGAGCACTGAACGAGGACTGGGGCTGGCAACATTTTCTGCAAAGTGCTGAACCTCTTGTACTTGTGCAAGTTTTGTAAGATACCCACTTGGTTATTCCCAAAGCCTGCTCAGTTGTGTAACCATCATAATGCTACAACATAATGAAAACCTAGCAATAAACACCATACATGGGTTATAACCCCTGGGGGGAAAAAAAAACAACAATCTGTGAACATAATTAACCTAAGGATGGGTAATCCGTGACAGATGATTCCTATAGACCCAATGAAACAGTGCATTAAAAAAAACAAATAGTTTATATACAAAAGAAGTAAAAGCCCTCCAGAGATACAACCCCACCAAATGAAGAATGCAGCTAGGAATGATCAAAAGTGCAAAAACATGTATAACAATAAATAAAACCATAAACCCTCTAGGAGTGTGATCGCTCAAAATATAAAGTAAATAGAATGCTAAAAATCTCAAAAAGTGCAATAGTGCAAATTAGTGGCAGCTGGTGAAGTTCTTTAGGATGGGGGTGCCAGACCCCGTCCTTCCTTTTTGGCCCCTCACACTTATAAGCCACACCCCTTATATAATCCACCCACTCCATTCTCTGTATTCCACCCATAGTGTTAGGAGTATACAGCCCAGCATCACAATACAGGGTATACAGCCCAGCATCAGGACAGGGTATACAGCCCAGCATCAGGACAGGGTATACAGCCCAGCATCACAGACGGTGCTCAGTATTACAGATAGGGTATACAGCCCAGAATTACAGATGAGGTATACAGCCCAGCATTACAGATAGGGTATACAGCCCAGCGTTACAGATGGGGTATACAGCCCAGCGTTACAGATGGGGTATACAGTCCAGCATCACAGATGGGGTATACAGTCCAGCATCACAGATGGGGCATACAGGTCAGCATCACAGATGGGGCATACAGGTCAGCATCACAGATGGGGCATACAGGTCAGCATCACAGATGGGGTATACAGCCCAGCATCACAGATGGGGTATACAGCCCAGCATCACAGATGGGGTATACAGCCCAGCATCACAGATGGGGTATACAGCCCAGCATCACAGATAGTGTATAATATCTGTATACACTACTACACAGATAATGTACACAAATTGTGAGTACATCTGTCCTGTGTAGTGTATACAGCTATATACACTCACCTTCTTCCTTCCTGTATATAAAAGAAGAAGGTGGGTGTATATAGCTGTATACACTACACAGGACAGATGTACTCACAATTTGTGTATATTATGTAGTGTATACAGCTATATATACACACACATGACATGACATCCAGGAACTTGGAAGAAGACAAAGAAATAATCACCAAAACATTATGGCTAGTCACGCATCGCGATCATCCGCACTGGCCTGGTGTCTGTGGAGTATTGGAAATTTTCAGTCATCAGCGCTGCTCAGGGAACTAGTGCCAGTGTGTGCGGAACGGAGGGACCGGTGGCAAGATCTCAGAAACGGAGAAGACTAGTGCAGAAGACAGTGAGCATCTAAGCCCGCGTTGCGACACTTACCTTACACACAGGCACTGCTCAGGCCTCAATCCACCGCACCCAAACTAGTCGACTCCACTCACAGCAGTGAATGATGGCCGGGAAACAAGAAGTGAAGCCGCTGTCCCAGAAAAAGCACTGCCCACCGTCCTCCGGTCCCTGCCAATACAAGATCAGTTACTGGATCCATATACCAATGAGTGGAGAGTGGGAGTGTTTGCGGGCGCATCGCTTGCACCCCGGCCACTCCCTAAACATGGGCAAATCAGCTTCCCAGCTTGCAATCAGCTAATTGCAAGCTGGGAAGCTTCCCATAGACCGCTGTGTGTCTGGCGCCTGGACACTCTTATGCCTCGTACACACAAAGTGACTTTCCCGCGGGATTGTCCGCTGGACTGAAGTCCACCGGACAATCCCCCCGTGTGTGGGCGCCGGCGGACTTTTTGGCGCCAAAAGTCCGGCGGATTAGGTTTTAAGTTTTTTGTTTTAAAATCATCCGCTGGACTTGGCAGTCCGGCGGACAATCCCGCCGTTAGTATGCTAGTCCGACGGACTTTTGGAAATGAACGGACTTGCCGATCATCGGGAAGTCCGTTTATTTAGCACGTGACTTCAGGTATACGGAGCTAGCGAAGGCAGTGAATGCCGCTGCGCTAGCCCCGTCACCTGGCATGGATTTAAAGGGAATCCCCACGCCGAACAAACGGCGCGGGGGTCCCCCCCAAATCCATCTCAGACCCTTACCTGAGCACGCAGCCTGGCAGGCCAGGAAAGGGGTGGGGACGAGCGAGCGCCCCCTCCTGAGCCATACCAGGCCGCGTGCCCTCAACATGGGGGGTGCCCTGGGGAAAGGGGGGCCGTGCGCCCCCCCACCCCAAAGCACCTTGTCCCCATGTTGATGAGGACAAGGGCCTCTTCCCGACAACCCTGGCCGTTGGTTGTCGGGGTCTGCGGGCGGGGGGCTTATCAGAATCCGGGAGCCCCCTTTAATAAGGGGGCCCCCAGATCCCGGCCCCCCACCCTATGTGAATGAGTATGGGGTACGATGTACCCCTACCCATTCACCTAAGGTGTAAAGTGTAAAGAAAAAAACCACACAATTTTGAAAAAATATTTTATTGCACTGCTCCGGGGGTCTTCTTCCGTCTTGGGGGGTCTTCTCGCCGGACTCCTCCACTATTTACCTAGCTCTTTTACCGAGCAGAGGAGGCCGGCTACCTTCTTCTTCGTCTACGCCGTCGTCTGGGGGTCTCGATCCATCCGCACGGCCCCCCTTTCCCCAGGGCACCCCCCATGTTGAGGGCACGCGGCCTGGTATGGCTCAGGAGGGGGGGGCGCTTGCTCGTCCCCACCCCTTTCCTGGCCTGCCGGGCTGCGTGCTCGGATAAGGGTCTGAGATGGATTTGGGGGGGACCCCCACGCCTTTATTTCGGCGTGGGGATTCCCTTTAAATCCATGCCAGGTGACAGGGCTAGCGCGGCGGCATTCACTGCCTTCGCTAGCCCCGTCTACCTGCAGTTACGTTCTAAATGAACGGACTGCTCCATGTGTGGGCAAGTCCGTTCATTTTCAAAAGTCCCGCGGACTTTTTTCCCGCGGATTGTCCGCCGGAGAAGTCCGGGCGTGTGTGGGCAAGTCACACGCTCGGAAGTCCGGGCGTGTGTGGGCAAGTCACCCCCTCGGAAAGTCCGGCGGTTTGTCCGCTGGACTAGGTCCGGCGGACAAAGTCCGAACGTGTGTATGCGGCATTAAAGTGACTTTTTTTTTTGAGAACAGCCCATGTACCCACTATGGACGGGCCGCCACTGGTGCAAATTCAATCACATCAAACTATAAATACATTTTCATAGTAATAAAGCAAGTGTCCATTAAAAAGTCAGAATGTGTAGATGGTGTTACTTTGTGTCCAACACTTGTGTTCCATACAGCACACAACATGACTGTGATCCTCCATCAGCCAGCATGCACGCTTACCTCCAGCAAACGACCAGAAGGTCAGAAAACACTTTAATCAAACTCTAATAGTCCCCGCTCAGCTTGGTCATGAATCGGATAAACCTCCACAAATCCTGATATTCCCAGAACATTACATGAAGCTAAAGACAAGTTCAGTTACTTGCACTTTCATTTTATATATTATATTATATATATATTTAATACAGCTGGCCTTATGATCTTTTTATAGTTCAATCTTTTCCTCTTTCTCTGTTGAGTAGGTTTATTATAAAGATTAGGATATTCCCCATGTATTTTTTATATACCCTTAGTCATTTCATCAAAAGTTAGCATGTGCTTATTGGGGGTTGTGTGCTGATTTTGTTAAGCATCCGTTTTTTCTTCTATTCCAGGAGCTGCAATGTGCACTGTGAGCCTCCCCTTTCTCTCCACCTCTTTGTGATGCGGGAAGGGCGGACGCACCATCACTGCGCATCGACGTCACGCCGCTCACGCCAGGCTTAAAGTGTGGTGGTGCTGTGAAGCCGGCGGAGTGATACACACTTGGTAGCACACTGGGGAGTTTGGCTTGGTGCTGTTCCTTTTTGATTTTCTGGTTTTGCTTTTCTAATTTGATTCTTATTCCTATTTTCATTTTAATATATATATATATATATATATATATAATTTTTTTTTTTTCCATTCCCTTTCCTTACTTTTGTACATATTCACTTTCTGCACTTCATTTACACTGTTATTCTCAACACATTCCATATATAACTTTTTTCACATAGGTCCTGTTTGGGGTCACCACCTCGACCACACATTAGGATCACCTAATTTACACTCACCTGCTTTGGATACTGTCTGTGTTGGTTGGTTTTTATTTTATTTTTTCTGATTTTGTTAGATTATTTAGACATGTATGCTTTATATTTCTAGGTGAATCCCATGTTTTTTTAAGGCCACAAAACGCTTTGAACTATCAACTTTCATATTTAATATAAATCACGGGTCTACAATTTTTTTTTATGATTTAATCTATGTCTATAATATTTTATTATGGAATTTTTGCTATCATACTCAATTTTTCTTATTTACTTTGATGGAAACTTAGTAAGGTCGACAGGTTACATAAGTATTAATTGCATCATGTTATGTATATATGGATAAACTGCTATATGTGTTTGTACCATACAGTATATGAATTTTTATTGGATTGGGAATCATTATGTCATTTATTTTGAATGTGATATAAAAGTTTACTGTTTACTGTTATAAAGGATTTATTCTAAAACATGTTACATAAGAGGCTATACAATATAAATAAATATAAGTTCTCAGTCATTATACTTTTTCATTTGCTACTGTGTGCTTCATATAAAGTCCCATATCTCACCCCCTTTTAAAAAAAATTATAGGGATGGAGGCAGGTACCCCAGGTTCATGCTTCATTTAAAGGAACAAAGCCCCCTCTTTTTGCAATTTTATATTATAGTATGTACCTTAGCAGATGGTATTTCTGTTGACCTCTTTGGTATCACAAAAATATACAGTGGTGTGAAAAAGTGTTTGCCCCCTTCCTCATTTCCTGTTCCTTTGCATGTTTGTCACACTTAAGTGTTTCGGAACATCAAACCAATTTAAACAATAGTCAAGGACAACACAAGTAAACACTAAATGCAATTTGTAAATGAAGGTGTTTATTATTAAAGGTGAAAAAAAATCCAAACCATCATGGCCCTGTGTGAAAAAGTGATTGCCCCCTAAACCTAATAACTGGTTGGGCCACCCTTAGCAGCAACAACTGCAACCAAGCGTTTGCGATAACGTGCAATGAGGCTTTTACAGCATCCTGGAGGAATTTTGGCCCACTCATCTTTGCAGAATTGTCCTAATTCAGTTACATTAGAAGGTTTTCGAGCATGAACAGCCTTTTTAAGGTCATACCACAACATCTCAATAGGATTCAGGTCAGGACTTTGGCTAGGCCACTCCAAAGTCTTCATTTTGTTTTTCTTCAGCCATTCGGTGGTGGACTTGCTGGTGTGTTTAGGATCATTGTCCTGCTGCAGAACCCAAGTTCGTTTCAGCTTGAGTACACGAACAGATGGTCGTACATTCTCCTTCACGATCTCTTGGTAGACAGCAGAATTCATAGTTCCTTTTATCACGGCAAGTCTTCCAGGTCCTGAAGCAGCAAAACAGCCCCAGACCATCACACTACCACCACCATATTTTACTGTTGGTATAATGTTCTTTTTCTGAAATGCAGTGTTCCTTCTACGCCAGATATACTTGGACACACACCTTCCAAAGAGTTCCACTTTTGTCTCATCGGTCCACAGAATGTTGTCCCAAAAGTCTTGGGGATCATCAAGATGTGTTGTGGAGAAATTGAGACGAGCTTTGATGTTCTTTTTGCTCAGCAGTGGTTTTCTCCTTGGAACTCTGCCATGCAGGCCATTTTTGCCCAGTCTTTTCCTGATGGTGGAGGCATGAACGCTGACCTTAACTGAGGCAAGTGAGGCCTGCAGTTCCTTGGACGTTGTTGTGGGGTCTTTTGTGACCTCTTGGATGAGTCGTCGCTGCGCTCTTGGGGTAATTTTGGGCGGCCGGCCACTCCTGGGAAGGTTCACCACTGTTCCATGTCTTCGCCATTTGTGGATAATGGCTCTCACTGTGGTTCGCTGGATTCCCAAAGCTTTGGAAATGGCTTTATAACCCTTTCCAGACTGATAGATCTCAATTACTTTCTTTCTCAATTGTTCCTGAATTTCTTTGGGTCTCGGCATGATGTGTAGCTTTTAAGGATCTTCTGGTGGACCTTACTGTGTCAAGCAGCTCCTATTTAAGTGACGCCTTGATTGTGAACAGGTGTGGCAATAATCAGGCCTGGGTGTGGCTAGAGAAATTGAACTCAGGTGTGGACAACCACAGTTATAGTATGTTTTAACAAGGGGGGCAATCACTTTTTCACACAGGGCCATGATGGTTTGGATTTTTTTTCACCTTTAATAATAAACACCTTCATTTACAAATTGCATTTTGTGTTTACTTGTGTTGTCCTTGACTATTGTTTAAATTGGTTTGATGTTCCGAAACACTTAAGTGTGACAAACATGCAAAGGAACAGGAAATGAGGAAGGGGGCAAACACTTTTTCACACCACTGTACATGCTTGTTATTTTGATTTGTCTATTACTTTGTGACCTTGCATACACTGGAGTCAAAGAAGACACTTGACAGCAGTTTTTCAACACTCAGCTCATGTGAGGACTCACTTGGGCTGCACTGCATTGGACTGCATGTACTTTTTGTCTCTCCTCCCCAACAGACATTCTGAAACTGCCACTTACATAGACAGGGGCATCTACAGCTTTCATTTTTAGGGTGGGCACATGGGGGGACAGGGACAAAAGTAAGGGGGCAACTATAATATGCAATTATATATCCTGGGGCCCTTTACTACGATCCCACAACGGGCCCTTTCACGTGTTCTGCAGTGAGCTCCCTTCCTACTGTATTGGGGCCCCCTAGGGTGGCAGAAAACAAGAGATATATGTCACCAGCATACCAAGAAAATATAAGGGTCCAAAGCAGTGGGAGAACTATCAGGGTTGCAAAGGTTGTCTTGCCACCGGGCCCTGGTGTTCTGCCACTGTGGGGTTCCCCAGCCTCCTCTTGCTGTCCTGCCCCTGCTATTGACAGTGCTGGTCTTGCATCTCTTGGAATTTACAGGCTGGTTCTCCTGTCCTAAGGACGGGAGAAATGAGTCTGTTTTTTCAGTAACTGAGAGTCCTGGTGGAGTCCTTCCTGCAACTCCCTCTTCTCCCTGCCAATGAGGATACAGGGGAAGGAGCAGATCAGGCAGCCGTGGTTGTGTGAGCGCTTGCATTATACAGAGGGAGGGGGAGGTATCACCCACAGGAGCGGACTGGGGACGCTCTCCCTCTCAATAGAGTGGTGCATCCTTTACGAATGCAAACAAAAAGACATTGCCTTTTTGTAAAAAAAAAATATATATATATAAATATATAATGTTGGGGGGGGGGGGGTCAGGGCCCCCTCTGCCCCCCCTAGTGACGCCATTGTACGTAGATACTTTGAATGTAAGTGTTAGCTGTCTAAGATGTTAAATCTCCTATTAGTACTTCAAGGATTATTTATGTTTATTGCATATTTTGTAATTAGCTAATCAGCATAATCCTTTTGGGTCAGATATACAGTATCTCACAAAAGTGAGTACACCCCTTACATTTTTGTAAATATTTTATTATATCTTTTCATGTGACAACACTGAAGAAATTACACTTTGCTACAGTGTAAAGTAGTGAGTGTACAGCTTGTATAACAGTGTACATTTGCTGTCCCCTCAAAATAACTCAACACACAGCCATTAATGACTAAACCGCTGGCAACAAAAGTGAGTACAGCCCTAAGTGAAAATGTCCAAATTGGGCTCAATTAGCCATTTTCCCTCCCCGGTGTCATGTGACTCGTTAGTGTTACAAGGTCTCAGTGTGAATGGGGAGCAGGTGTGTTAAATTTGGTGTTATCGCTCTCACTCTCTCGTACTGGTCATTGGAAATTTAACATGGCACCTCATGGCAAAGAATTCTCTGAGGATATGAAAAAAGAATTGTTGCTCTACATAAAGATGGACTAGGCTATAAGAAGATTGGCAAGACCCTGAAATCGAGCTGCAGCACGGTGCACCCAGTGGTTAAACAGGACAGGTTCCACTCAGAACAGGCCTCACTATGGTTGACCAAAGAAAGAAGGTTGTTTTTGGGAAATAGACGTATGAGTGCTGCCAGCATTGCTGCAGAGGTTGAAGGGGGTGGGGGGTCAGCCTGTCAGTGCTCAGACCATACGCCGCACACTGCATCAAATTGGTCTGCATGGCTGTTGTTTCAGAAAGAAGCATCTTCTAAAGATGATACACAAGAAAGCCTGCAAGCGGTTTGCTGAAGACAAGCAGACTAAGTACATGGATTACTGGAACCGTGTCCTGTGGTCTGATGAGACCATGATAAACTTATTTGGTTCAGATGGTGTCAAGCATGTGTGGCGGCAACCAGGTGAGGAGTACAAAGACAAGTGTGTCTTGCCCACAGTCAAGCATGGTGGTGGGAGTGTCATGGTCTGAGGCTGCATGAGTGCTGCCGACACTGGGGAGCTACAGTTCATTGAGGGAACCATGAATTCCAACATGTACTGTGACATACTGAAGCAGAGCATGATCCCCTCCCTTCAAAAACTGGCCCGCAGGGCAGTATTCCAACATAACCCCAAACACACCTCCAAGACAACCACTACTGCCTTGCTAAAGAAGCTGAGGGTAAAGGTGATGGACTGGCCAAGCATGACTCCAGACCTAAACCCAATTGAGCATCTGTGGGGCATCCTCAAACGGAAGGTGGAAGAATGCAAGGTCTTTAATATCCACCAGCTCCTTGATGTTGTCATGGACTCCAGCGGCAACCTGTGAAGCTCTGGTGAACTCCATGCCCAAGAGGGTTAAGGCCTTTTTGACTTAAGGGTGTACTAACTTTTGTTGCCAGTTTAGACATTAATGGCTGTGTGTTGTGTTATTTTGAGGGGACAGCAAATTTACACTGTTATTCAAGCTGTACACTCACTAATTTACATTGTAGCTAAGTGTCATTTCTTCAGTGTTGTCACATGAATAGGTATAATAAAACATTTACAAAAATGTGAGGGGTTTATTAACTTTTGTGAGATACTGTACATCTATATATATATATATTTTTATCATTTATATTGTAAACTGTTTTATATAGGTTTTTTTTTATTAATAAACAAGTAACACATGAGAAAGGATTCCCATAGTTCCATAGGTTATCTAAGAGACTGAACATCATATAAATATTCTTTTGTGTCTGGTTTGTCTGACTGAAACTCTGACTGGGCCATCTGATAAGGGATTAGTAACGGTAGTGATGACCTTGTCCAGTTCTGTAAACAAAGGTCTTCTTTTGGCATAGCTGAAAAGTAATCATGTTAATGATGTTAAAAGAGGACTACAGCTCCACCTGCTGGCTGGGTCAAACACTACATAATATCAATATGCAATATTTCCTGAGCCACATACCCAAAACAGCATGCAGCCTGACATGTGATGTCTGAACTCATGTTATGCATGCTTTTTTTTATTTTTTTCAGGGCATTGACTAGGTCATGGGTGCTCAACCTGTGGCCCTTCCGTCATGCCTTTGCCTTTGAGAGGCATGCTTGTAACTGTCAACCTTGCAATGGCTCATGGGACTTGAAGTTCTACAAAAGCTGGAGGGCCACGGGTTGAGCACCCATGGACTAGGTAGTGAGGCTAAGATCAGAATGAGAAATGTAAGATGTTAGTGGCAGTTCCAAAAACTAGATCTGTGTCCACGTGTGGTTAAGACAAATCTTGCCATATTGTGCAATTGCACATTATGGTAGACATACCATTTTATTGTGCTGTCCTTCAGTCAGTTCTGTGCCCCTTCTTGTCCCTCTCGTCCCTCTCGTTATGCTGCCATTATTCTCCTGGTCTTTTTTCCATATATTAAAGTGGGCAGCCACTGATGATATGTAACTCTTGCACGTGCGTACAGGAGCTGCATCATCCTGACAGATGTTTGGATTCCACAATGCACAGTGTACAATTAATTAAAACAGGGAAAGAGGTTTTATGGTTGAAGAGACATACATACGAGTCTCTTTTGCCATGGAATTTAACAGTTTTTATTATTTCACTTTAGTTCCACTTTAAAAAATGTGATATTATACTGGCATTAGGCTTGGATACAGTTTATTATAGTAGATTAAAATACATAATATAATGTAATCATATTTAGTTTACCCAAATTTGCCTTTTTGTTGAAATTCTGAATTGATCATGTGTATGCCAAATAGTGTAATCTAGCAATGTAATATAATAAATGAATAATAAATCTAATAGTGTAATGCTATTTGTTATATCAGGGAGAACCTGTCGTTTAGTAGTGAGTCTAAGGAAGTTACTGAAATGTGTAAAAGCACCTCTATGTTAGTCTATGTATCCATGCAGACGCGTTTACAGGTGTATAAAGCCCCATACACACGGTCGGATTTTCCGATGGATTCTGTCCTATCGGACAATGTTGTCGGAAATTCCGACCGTGTGTAGGCACCATCGGACAGTTTCCATCGGATTGTCCGACGGACAAAGTCCTATCTCCTGCTGGATAGATTTTTCGACAACAAAGTCCGATCACACCAAATCCGATCGTGTGTATCGAATTCCGACGGACAAAGTGCCACGCATGCTCAGATCACATTACAAGACCAAAGCTATTGGCTACTAGCCTCTACGTAGTCCCGTCGTACGCAACAAACGTCACCACGTTCAGAATGATCGGATTTTCCGACAACTTTGTCCGACAGTGTGTATGCAACACCAATGTCGGACTAAATCTGTCGGACAAAATCCGATGGATTTGGTGGTCGGATTTTCTGACCGTGTGTATGGGGCTTTAGAAGAGGAGCGTTTACAGGCTAAAAAAAAAAAAACAGCTCGTTTAGGAGAGAAGCTTTCGAACAAAACAAAAAAAAGGATGCGCCTAAATGTGTCTAAACGCTAGACGTATTTTGGTGCGTTTGAGCGTTAATTTTTTAGTGTCCAGAAAAAAATAATATTCTGGACAATAGAATCCTTTAATGCTCAAATGATAAACGCTCCTAAACATAACTGTATGTGCAAAACTTGGCTTTAGGTGTGTTTTTTAAACAGCTTAGCGACTGGCCATGCTGGCGACCAACTACCACTGTGATTGGACACAGCGGGAGCCAATTAGAGGGTCTGGTGGATGCAATGTCCACCATGACCCACCGATCGTTTGTGAGAAAACAGAACGGCGGTCTGCTTATGTAAACATAGCAGACCGTCGTTCTGTGAGAGGGGAATGTGCTGATCCTGTGTTCCTGCTAAGCAGGAACATGGATCTTTACATTTCCCCAGTCAAAGCACACCACGCCCCCCACAGTTAGCAATCACTCCTGTGCAGCACATTTGATCACCCCTAATGTTAACCCCTTCCCTGCTAGTGTCATTAGTACAGTTACAGTGCAAATTTTTTAGCACTGCTCATTGTATTGGTGTCGCTGGTCTCCAAAAAGGGTCAGACAGGTCAGTTAGGTGTTCGATTTGTCTGCCACAATATCGCAGTCCCGCTGATCGCCGCCATCACTAGTAAACAATAAAAAAACAAAAAGATACCACAGTTTGTAACTTTTGTGCAAACCATTAAATATACACGTATTGGGATTTTTTTTTTACCAAAAGTATGTAGCAGAATACATATTGCCCTAAATTAATGGTGAAATTTGATTATTTTTTTTTTTTTTTATTGGGACTGTTTTATAGCAGAAAGTAAAAAATAAAATAAAAATTACATTTTATATTTTGTATATAGCGCAAAAAAATATAAAAACCGCAGAGGTCATCAAATACCACCAAAAGAAAGTTCTATTTGTGGAAAAAAAAGGACATACATTTTTTTTCGGGTACAGCCCTGCACAACCACACAATTGTCAGTTAAAGCAACGCAGTGCCTTACCGCAAAAAATGGCCTGGTCATGAAGGGGGGGTAAACCTTCCGGAACTAAGGTGGTTAAGCAGCTTGTCTTTTCCCAGGAGTAAAAGCATCCAGAGGGGCTGAGCAAATGCTCAGTGTGCATGAGACGTAAAGTTTTATATAATTATCGATTGTTAAATGATAGCACAAAATAGCAAATACATAAACTGTGAGTTAGCTGATGAATTACAATGGGTGTCTTGTATAAACAAATTAAGCTTACATGTCTTCTTACTGTTAAAAATGAAAAGCATCTGCTTTAGGGTGCTAATTTATTATTGTCCTTCAAAATGAATCAAATAAATATTGAATGTTCTGACATCTTTCAGTGTGGTCAGGATAGGAAGTTATAATCAGCTGAACAGTATCTGTGCCCCGGGTCAAGCCAGGAAGTGGCAGCGAGGTTGGCATTGTATCATGCCCTGATTATGGCCCTAGCAGTACTTGAAGAGGTTAGCCCTGTGTCAGCTCTGCAGGTTTGCGATGATTTATTGGCTGGCATTCTTCTTCTGTTATTTCAACCTCACCTTTTGTATCCCAGCCAGAAAGTCTATTAATAAATGATTAAAGCGGATTGTTAAGGAAACTGATCTGAAATATTTGTCTTGGCTGAAGTTCAGCTAATTACAAGCTGCCTGTTTGCATCTGTCACTGCAGGCTCACCTGGCAGTGGGGGATGCTGTCATTACAGCTGACCCCTGGCTACCGGCAAGGGGAGGGGTGCAGTGCTGGTAAGCCATAATGTCAGCCTACTAGGGCAGGCAAACATAAATATGAAGTCATATATTGCAGACATTACAACATATAAGTCTAAATCGTCCATATCATGTGGCAGTCTCCCTCTATGTATGACCAGCCGACACATTATTTTCAGTAAGGAATATGCCATAAAAATAACAGCTAGCTCACTGTTTGGCAGAGAAGCTAATAACAACTACAAATTTCAGCCCACTATAACACCAAAGTCCTGATTGAATTTTAAGGGTTCCAGAGGGTTTTCATAACCACAGTGGCTATTAGAGGCTGCATGATCTGTTTGAAAAGTAGACCAACCCATGTGCAATGAAGGTGTTTATACCTGTACTCCAATTTAGGCTTTATTTGTACTGTCTCCTGGTGCTTTAAACTGGAATAGCCTTCCCATGATCAGCGGTCAATACGGGAACTGTAGTTTTGCTTGTTGCAGACTTTGCATGACTATGCTTTCCATCACAGCAACTTGATCTCCAGGTAGATATCTTTTGCTCTTAAATGTCTGGGGTGAGCCAAACAGCGTGTAGATTGCAGGCTAAGTGTAAACAGAGCTTGCTTGATGAGTTTCCATGATTGACTACTGATGATACTTTGTCACTGATGAGTCGGGATGAGCAAATCTGCATGGGTTGCATGGGAGTTTTGCAAATCATGCTCAAAGTTTGCAAGCATTGCAATGAACCCCATTGAGGTCTATAGTAGCTAAATTTTGCTATTTACTTCTGACCATTCATAGGGCTAATAAGCAAGCTGTTGTCAAACAAAAAGGCATGCAAAGCCAAGAGGGGGACATGTGCTAATGCCAGAATAAAAAATTAATTAAAAAAAAGTATCTCCCTACATAGAATTGTCATCTCTCCATAATGGATTCAACACACATTGACAATATGGCGGTGGTGATCCAACCCTTTTATAGAAAGGGGGCTGGGTTGTCAGTTAATTCAATTTATTGGCTCTTGCCACTCAACTAACCTGGGGCAAAGGCTATGCACGGAATTATAGCTTGTTCCTTATTTTTGGGGGAAAACCTGTGAATATTGCTGCATCATCAATATGCTGAATGTTACTGAGACCTGGAATTTCCATTTAAGAATGGGAAAATCCAGATGTTGGCAATTGTCTCTCGGTCGGGTGAACATGCAGTTGAATCTATAAAATATGTTTTATAGTCAAATCTTTGGAAGACAAGAACTCATTATTAAAAAGGTGAATGATCCGAGAAACAATACTTTGGTGACCTATGGATAGGGGATGAGTGGTGAGTATGCCCCAAAGCAATTGTAAGAAAGAGAGATGTGAGCTGCATCTAAAGTTCCCACCCCACAGTTCACAATGGATGGAATGACAGGGAAGGAATGGCAAAGGAGATGACCTACGTTCAGTGCCTTATAGCAAAAAGGTTAATGCCTACTGCTCAATGTTGATTAGTTATGTTAATGTATGTTTTATTAAAAAAAAACAATTATGGAGGGTTTTATTTTATGTATAGATGTTTTTTTTTTCTAATGGTCATATCTAACAATCTTATCTCTTTATGACAGGCCTTGTAGAAATATGCCTGATGCACCCTCTAGATGTGGTGAAAACCAGGTAAGTCTGCAGTAAAATACAGACATAACAACCCCCAGGAGTTTGGGTAATGGGATAGATTTATAAATGATTATGCATAAAACACAGAATTTACATTTGTTTTTACTAAACACTTTACATAGATCTGCTTGATGTAAAAAATTATTACAATGTGCTACTGATTGGAAAACATTTTACCTAAATTTCTGTGTGTTTGTATACAATCTAAAGATAGACATTATATATATTGAGTATGTGTGTGTGTATGTACAGTGTGTGTGTGTGTGTGTATATATATATATATATATATACATATACACACGAGGCAGGCATATTTTATAATTACATATGGGGGCACTGCTTCCTGCTTTGCAGTGATACACAATAGTTATATTTTACTGCTTCTTCCCACAATGCATGTCTATTAGTCAGGCAACTCATTACTTACTTAATGCTCCTTATGTGACTGATGTCTTATTTCCACAGCTAGGAGAAAGCATTTTATTTGCATTGTTTCTAAGTCTTCCCCCTGTTGGCTTATCTACAGATCTCTGTATTTAATACTATAAACTATGAAAGAGCAAGTTTGTAAATATGAAATCCATAGCAAAAATGTATTTTTAATAATCAGAGTTGTCAAATAATACATTGCATCCAGAAAGTATTCACAGTGCTTCCCTTTTTGCACATTTTGTTATGTTAGTCTTATTCCAAAATGGATTAAATTCATAATTTTCCTCAAAAATGTATTTGTAGAAACAATACCCAATAATGACAACGTGAAAAAAGTTTGTTAGAAATCTTTGCATATGTATTAAAAAAACAAAAATCCCATGTACATGAGTATTCACAGCCTTTGCCATGACACTCAAAATTGAGCTCAGGTGAACCCTGTTTCCACTGATCATCCTTGTGATGTTTCTACAACTTGATTGGAGTCTACCTGTAGTAAATTCAGTTGATTGAACATGATGTGGAAAGGCACACAACTGTATATATAAGGTCCCACAGTTAACAATGCATGTCAGAGCACGAACCGGTTTGGATTAGGATTATATTGAGGCACAGATCTGGGGAAGGGTACAGAAATACTTCTGCACCATTGAAGGTCCCACCTTCTGCACCAATGAGTGGGCTCCATCATCCGTAAATGGAAGAAGTTTGGAACCACCAGGACTCTTCCTAGAGCAGGCTGCCCGGGCAAACTGAGTGATTGGGGGAGAAGGTCCTTAGTCAGGGAGGTGACCAAGAACCTGATTTTCATTTTGTGGAGAGAGGAGAACCTTCCAAAAGAACAACCATTCATGCAGCACTCCACCAATCAGACCTGTATGGTAGAGTGGCCTGGCGGAAGCCACTCCTCAGTAAAAGGCACATGACAGCCTGCCTGGAGTTTTCCAAAAGGCACTTGAAAGACTCTGACCATGAGTCTCTGGTCTGATGAAACAAAGATTGAACTCTTAGGCCTGAATGGCAAGCGTCATGTCTGGAGGAAACCAGGCACCGCTCATAACCTGGCCAATACCATCCCTACAGTGAAGCATAGTGGTGGCAGCATCATGCTTTGGGGATGTTTTTCAGTGGCAGGAATTGGGAGACTAGTCGGGCTTGAGGGAAAGATGAATGCAGCAATGTACACAGACATCCTTGATGAAAACTTGCTCCAGAGCGTTCTGGACCTCATCTTCCAACAGGACAACGACCCTAAGCACACAGCCAAGATAACAAAAGAGTGGCTATAGGACAACTCTGTGAATGTCCTTAAGTGGCCCATCCAGAGCCCAGATTCAAACCCGATTGAACATCTTTGGAGAGATCTGAAAATGGCTGTGCACTGACACTCCCCAAACCAGTCACACAAGGAGCATTATTTGTAATGACTTTCCCGACTAATAGACCTGCATTGTGGGAAGAAGCAGTAAAGTATAACCATTGTGTAGCACTGCAAAGCAGGAAACAGTGCCCCCATATGTAATAATAAAATATGCTTGTGAAGCGCTGTGAATACATTTTGGATGCACTGTATGTCAGATGGCTTATACCTAAATTCCATTACCTTGACTTCAGTGGTGTTAGGGTTTTTGACCATCTTCAGCTTGTTTGAACAAGCTACCAGTGAACTGAATACAGACATCTTCGAGCACTAGTTACCACCTGAATTAAACCACATGCTGTATATGTCTGCACACCTCCCAAAGTTAGTGTCACATACTGTGTCCAGTCTGCAGACCTCACAAAAAGACATTGTTAAGATAGAACGAGTCCAGAGATGGGTAACAAAAATGGTGAAAGGTCTGGGGGCTAAAACATTTCAGGAATGTAATATATACAGTCTGGAGGAAAGAAGAGAAAAGGGGATACATGATTGACACCTTTAAATACATCAAGGTGGAAAATAAGGTTCAGGAAGGCAGTATTTTTAATATGAAGCCAAGATCAAGAACACTGGGACATGACCTCAAACTAACTGGAGGAAAGTTCAATACTGATCTTAGAAAGTCTTTTCTTACCGAAAGGGTAGTTGATCTTGCAATACACTTCCAACAGAAGTATTAAGTCAGTAAACAGCACATTCAGATATGATTGGGACAAATATAGATCTATACACAGGCAAAAAAGTTAACAAGAAAAACATAAACATGTATTATTTTAAAAAAAAACTGGATGGACCACACAGTTTTTTTCCTGGCATCACTCTTCTATGTTTCTACATAAGAAGTTTTTCCACTCATATGTTTTGCCCATTGGTAATTAGGTATGCATTTGTTCATCTGAATGAGATAGCTAATTTTGAGAAAAAACAGAAAAGAATGTCCAGTTAAGGATTACAGATGTAATGTAGAAAATCTTAGGTCAGAAAATACAAGTGCATTAAGGCATAGTAAACCAAAAGTAAAGGTGATGGCGCTATAAATCAATTTGATGAAATCAACATATAAATCAAAAAAAAAAAAATTCATGAAACCGCAAACATATATAAAGTCCAAATGTGACAATCCCAACACCATAGAAAAAAATGTATACTTCTGGTTTAAGAATTCTTCAAAAACGTCACCACGAGTGCAGATGGTAGACAGCAACTTTCCAAAGGTGTTCGACCACTTTTTAAGGTAGGTCAAAATGCGCTTTTGTTAAATAAACCAGCAAGATCCTGGATAGAACATCTCTCTACTGTGGGACTTAGGATTTATAAATGCACCATGAATAGCCAAAAATATTTTTTATTAATACAGCATCAACCTAATCTGCAACAAATATTTATAGTTAGAATATGAGTGAATCTCTAGAAAAAAAATAACCAATAGAAAAACAGCATCTCGCTCTTTCTGAATGAATGAATGAATGAATGAATGATTTGTATAGCGCTGCAACTGCGAACTGAATCGCCTCGAGGCGCTTGACTGCTCATGTTGGGATGCCATGTATTAGAAGAGGTGGGTCTTGAGTTTTTTCCTGAAGGCCTGATGGTTTTCTTCCATGCGGATGTTGTTTGGTAGAGCATTCCATAGCCGGGGTCCCTGTACTGCGAATCTTCGTTCTCCCTTCGATTTGTAGTGGGCTTTGGGGATGAGAAGGCGATTTTGGTTTGTTGATCGAAGTCTGCGATTCGGTATGTATTTTTCTATTTTCTCACAAAGGTATTGAGGCGCATTTCCTTGTGTACATTTGTGGGTGAGGCAGAGGGTCTTGAATGTGATCCTGTCTTTTACCTTGAGCCAATGGAGCATCCTTAGGGATGGGGAGATGGATTCCCAGGGTTTCTTTCCGGTGACTATTCTTGCTGCTGTGTTTTGGACAATTTGAAGGCGCGCAATCTGGTAATCCGGTAATCCTATGTAGAGTGAGTTTGCGTAGTCGAGCCGTGAATTGATGATCGTTCCTACTACTACCGCTTTTTCCTTTTCCGGGATGAAGGGGATGAGTCTGCGTAGCATGCGAAGGAGATGGTGGGATCCGCTGATTACGGATCCTATTTGTGCCTCCATTGTCATCTCTGAATCAAAGATTACTCCGAGGCTTTTGGCTTTGTTGCTTGGAAGGATGGTCTGTCCCAAGATGGTTGGTGGTGTCCAAGGGGTCTTCGTCTTTTTCCTTGAGTTTGCGTCGAGGAGCAGTAATTCTGTTTTTGATCCATTTAGTTTGAGGGAGCTAGTGGTCATCCAGTCATCTATCAATGTGAGACATTTTCCTAGTTCCTGGTATTGGTCTTTTTGTCCGGTGATCCGGAAGTACAGTTGAGTGTCGTCCGCGTATGAGTGGAAGCACAGATCCAATTTGCTAATAATTTTGAAGAGTGGTCGGATGTAAATGTTGAACAGTACTGGTGACAATGGTGATCCTTGAGGGACTCCATAAGTGATTGCCCGAGTTTCCGAAGTGAAGGCTCCTAGTTTCACTGTTTGTGACCGGTTTCCTAAGAAGGAAGCGAACCATGGCAGATCTCCATCTGTAACTCCTGCCACTTCCTTGAGGCGGCTGAGAAGCATGTTGTGGTCCACTGTGTCGAACGCCGCACTGAGATCCAGCAATACCAGAAGACACGATTCTCCCTCATCCGCTGCTTCTAGGGCGTCATCCCATATTTTCAGAAGTGCCGTTTCTGTGCCATGGCCTGGGCGGAAGCCCGATTGTAGTGGGTCTAGGAGCTTGTGTGTGTCCAGATGAAGTTGAAGCTGTTGTACTACTGCTTTCTCCATGATCTTGGAAATGGTGTTCAGGCTTGTTACCGGTCTGCGATTGTTCGGATCCTTGGGGTCGAGGTTGGGTTTCTTTAGTAATGGTTTGATGATGCCTTGCTTGAGGGAATTCGGAACCAATCCTTCTTTGAACGACTGATTTACTAGGTGTGTGATAGCGGGGGCCAGAATGTCGGAGCATTCTTTCAAGAGTTTTGTGGGGATGATGTCGTTTGGCGAGGTGCTGTCTCGGAGGCTCTTGATGACATTTTTGGTTTCATCCGTTGTGATCGGGGTAAGTGAAAAATGTGGTGCTTGTGCGCTGTGGATGTAAAATTCCTTACCTGGGTTGAGTTGAGTAGAGCTGGTTGTTGTTTTTTTTTGTTGAATTATTTTCTGAATGTTGTCTATTTTGTTGATGAAAAAATCTGATAATTTGTTGCAGTATTCTTGAGTTTCGTTTCCTAGGGGCTCAAGGCAGGTGGGGTTCATAGTCTGGGCGACTAGTTTGAAAAGTTCCCGTGGTCGGTTTAAGGCTTTTGAGAGGGTGTTTGAGACATGTTCTTTTTTTGCTGTGAAAATTGCTTTATGATATCTCTTGGTGAGTATTCTGTAGTTTGTGTGATTTTCCTTTGTGGTGTTTCTTCTCCAGGCTCTTTCTGCTCTTCTGTGTTCCCGTTTCAGTAGAGTAAGCGTGCCATTAAACCAACCAGAATTTTTCTTGCGGATGGGTACTCGATGTTTCGGGGCGACTGCGTCTGCTGTTTGTAGAAGTGCCTTGTTTATGAAGCTGAGTATTCGTTCTGTTGAGTGGTTTTGATTTAGTGTACCCATTTTGTGTGTTAGTGTGGTTTTGAAGATTTCCGAATGTAGTTTCTTCTGCGATCTAATCCAGTGTGTTGTTGCTGCTGGGTTTGGTTTTTGCAGGGAGATGTTGGTGGCGATCTCAAATTTGATAGCGTGGTGGTCTGACCATGGTAGCGCTATGTTGTCTTGAATGCTGATGTCCGTATTTTGCTTGAAGATGAGGTCCAGGATGTGACCCGACCCATGTGTGGGAGCCTTTACTAGTTGTTGAAGCCCTAGGTCTTCCAGTTGATTGATGCAGGTGGTGGCGATGGGGTCTTCGGTGGAATTCGCCCAGAGGTTGAAATCTCCGAGTACCAGAATCTTGTTGTTTTTCAGGGTGTGTGCCGAGATGAATTCCGTGAGTGGTATCGGTAGATTTGTCTTTGGTCCTGGTGGTCTGTAGCATAGCAGCATGTGGATGGTTTCTTGTGGTGTGGTTTGCATCTGTAGAGTAAGTGTCTCCATAAACGTTGCTTTGTTCTGTACCGTAGGTTTGACGAGCGCTAAATGAGCTTTGAAGATCACTGCTAGGCCTCCTCCTTTTTTTCCTTTCCGATGCTCGGTTAGGATCCTGTAGTTTTCTGGCACTAATTCTGTTAGGATGGTGTTGCAGTCGGGTGTTAGCCAGCTTTACGTGATGAAGAGGCAATCTATGTTGTTTTGTGTGATGAAGTCATGGATTTCGTGCCTGTGCTTGACTGCCGATCTGGTGTTAATCAAAGCGCATGCTAACTGTTGCGGTTGAGTTGTAGTCTTCTTATGTTTGATCGTTGCTTGTGGATCGATTCTTAGTAGTCGTTCTTTTTGTAATATTTTTTGAATGTCGGTCGGTAGAGTTGCGGTCAAATTTCTTAGTCTGCATAGGGACTCTGCTGAGTATTTGAAATTGCACATGTTGAGGTGCTCCAAAAAAATTCCCTGCTGTGGACGAGATGATGCGTTGAAAAAACGCTGATGCTGTTGTTGAGGCGATAACGGTCTTGCGCAGGCTAGTTGAAGATGTTGCGGATCTGTGGGAAAACCCTGTAGACCTACACCCTCCCTCCCGTTGATCCAGAGGAAGGCGAAAAACCCCTCTGTTTTCATAACCGCAATCCAAGTGTGTAACCAAAATGTAAACTTTTACAATAGACATGACTGTAAACCAATCTAAATAGTTTTGACTAATGAGTAACCATAGCTGAACCGGTGAATAAAACATGGTAAAAACACCTGCAAGGGAAAAGTTAAATAATATGCTTTCCTTTTCCCCAGTGTGGCAGCCCGAGAAAAGATATAAAGGGTACTTTTTCCCCCCACAGGTGTTTTATTCAGCAAGTTGGAGGGATGTCATATTTAAAAAGCAGACATTGCATATCAGGTGTAAGGTTTACTTTAAATTGTATGATTTACTGTGATGACAGCTAACTGAGCAGAGTATAATTGAGTAATCGTTGCGTGTCAGTGGTTACTTGGGAACTTGTTTGCTATGGTGTTCTGAAGTGCAAGGCAAAGGAAAAGTGAACACTAATAGAAAAGGCAGAAGCTGAGAGGGAAAAAAATAAATAAAAGGAGTACAAAAAAGGAAATTTAAAAAAAAAAAGGCAAATAAAAGAACGCTAGATAATAAGGCAGAAGTTTTGGGGAAGGGAAAAGAAAGCAGTATGCAGTATACACAACTGCAAGGCAGATCACTTAACAATGACTGGCTATAGGTGTCAATTGTACCACATCCTCTGATATTCAGTAATAATAAAAAACATAAAAAGTCTTTTTTTTTTCTTTTACATGGGTTGGTATGTGGAAAATCTCATTTACACACTGTGTGTGTATATATACACTAATAAGTCATGACATAATGATGACCCACCTAATTTTGAGTAGGCCCCCCCTTCTGCTGCCAAAACAGCCCTGACCCATTGCAGCACGGATGCCACTAGACCTCTGAAGGTACTCTGCGGTATTTGGCACCAAGCCATCAGTAGCAGTTGCGAGGTGGATCAAACTTGTTATACCAGCACATCCCACAGATGCTTGATGGATTGAGATCTGGGAAATTTGGAGGCCAGGTCAACACCTAAAACTTGTTGTTGTGTTCCTCAAACCATTCTTGAACCATTTTCACAGTGTGACATGGCACATTATCTTGCTGAAAGAGGCCACTGCCATCAGGGAATACCACTTCCATGAAGAGGTGTTCTGGGTCAGCTACTTTGTTTAGGTAGGTGGTTACGTGTCAAAGCAGGGCTCAAGTCCTGCGGGAACGCATGGGAACGGAGTTCCTGTACTTTTTCCACAACAGGAACTCAGTTCCCATTATCAGCTGTGTCCTGCAAGACTCTCGTGATGAGCTCCTCCCCACCGGCCCCTCCTGATTTTCTGTCTCCTCATCTCCCCCAGTCTCCTGCATACTTGCTCTGTGTGTCCCGCTGAATCCCCCCCCCTCTATCTTCAGTGCCATATGATGAGAACCCAGAGGAGGAGCACAGCTATTCTGCTCACAGGACATGCAGGGAGAGAGGTGAGCTGAGGGAGGAACATCAGTTTGGGGTGGTAAGCTGAGCACAGTACCTGGCAAAGTTTAATGCCAGGAGGGAAGTTTATGTGGAAATATGTGAAGGGTTGGAATAGCAGCGAGTGTGTGTTTGAGCCCTGCAGTGTTTGCAGCCCCCCAAGCTAACATACATCTCCTAAGCAGGAACCCATCACTATCTCCCCAAGCATTCTGTCCAGATAATGTGCAGTTCATTTATGACCTTTCCGTTTAACCCTGTGTTATCCAAACTCTGTTCAATGAAAAGTGTAAACTCACCACATAAACACTCTATATACAAAATAAAATTCCCCAATAAAGATCAGAACATGATGTTCACATTCACATGGAAGCACAATTGAATGAATGCTGATCATTCAGAGAATTACTGTATTTATGTTTATTGAGGATTGTTTTTTTTTTTTTTGTACTAACAGTTAAGCTTCATACACACACACACAATACAAAAATTGGATGAAAAATACCACTTTTGAAGCGTTCGTGCATATGAGCGTATCTTTTTTTTTTTTTGGTGGGGGAGTGGATCTTGGGTTGGAGTTCCCACACTTTTTTCCCCAGGACTTGACCCCTGTGTCAAAGTAATATTAACATGAATGTCTGGACCAAGGTTTCACAGCAGAACACTGCCCAAAGCATCACACTACCTCTTCCAGCTTACCTTTTTTTTTTTTTTTCAAATATAAAGCTTTATTTAAATTTTTCAAGAAAAACAGGAAATGAGGCCAAAGCCCCAGCAGGACTCACAATCACAATGTTTCAATGGAGGTCGCAGCCTTCCGGTTTCGAATCATATCTATCAACAGTACATTGTGTCAACCTTTTAGCCCTTCCAATATAAACTGAATGTATGCGTTATTGTTAGTTTCTTGACTGGGGGAAGGTCCTTCCCATCATGTTTCGCCCGTAGGCTATTCTGATAAACCGCAGGATTGTGATATAAGAAAGATAGATTGGAAGATCAGAGTGAGGAATAAGTTCAGTATGGAAAGAGAGAGAGGAGGAGAGAGGAGAGGGGGGGTAGGGGGGGGGGGGGAGGCCGTCTCTCTCAGCCTCTTGGTGTCAGGCTGGTCACAATGACATCTAACATACCTGACAAGGTTTGGGTTCATGTCTCCAGGAGGGCTTTCCCTTCATCTGAGAGGATAAAAGTGTTCCATAGTGCCCATGTCTTTCTGTATGTTTCTTGCTTGTCTTGTGAAGTCAGTATAAGGTCTTCCATCCTGTTTATGTCTTCCACCTTTCGCAGCCACATTGCTGCGGTTGGTGGGCGTTGTTGCTTCCATAGGAGTGGTATGCAAGCTTTCGCAGCGTTAGTCAGATGTCTTAGTACGAATTTTTTATATCTCTTGGGAGATAGGGAGGATAAGTGTAGCAAGAAAAATGCTGGGTCGTCGGGGATCTGATATTCTGTGAACTCTTGGGCCGTGGTACGGACCATGGTCCAAAAGGGTGTTAATAGCGGGCAAGACCAAAACATGTGTAATAGCGTCCCTTTCTCTCCCTGGCACCTCCAACAAAGTTCCGAGGAGTCAGGGAAGATCTTATGCAATCGGCTAGGTGTAAGATACCACCTAGTCAGTAACTTGTAGTTTGTTTCTTGTACTTTAGTACAAGTGGAGGATTTAAGGGCAAAGTCAATCATAACCTGTCTCTGGCCTGCCGTAAAGGTACGCTGGAGTTCTGATTCCCATCTCTCGAAGCACGCTAAATTCGGTGGTTCGGAGGGTGTATTCAACAACGTATACATGTTTGATAAGACTTGCGTCAAAGGTTCTGTACCTGTCATGTATTCTTCAAAAGAGGTCTTTGGCCTAACATAGAGATGGGGGTTTGGGATGCTATGTAGGAAGTGGTGTATTTGGACCGCATTCCAGAATGGTAGTTGGTATCTGCCACTGGGGGCCATCAGTTCTTCTATGCTGGGCCATCTGTCACTTACTACAAATTTCCCTGCTAGTGTTTGTCCGTTGCGTCTCAACGTCTGGAATACCGTAACGGAATTCCCTGGAGGGAAGTCAGGGTTGCCTAGAATCGGAGTCATGGGGGATGTCTTGGTCGTCTGCGCATTTTGAAGGGTCGCTTGCCTGCATTGTCGTAAGGTGTTCCCAATCAGGGGGTGGGCTTTTATTTCCGGGGGTAGCGAGTCGTAGCACCATAGTGCTGTACCTAGTGGCGTCTCTATCTGTCCTTGTTCTATTTGGGCCCATAGTTTCAGGTCTTGATGTCTTTTCCAGTCTACCACCCTCCCAAGATGTATGGCTTGATAGTAACGTCTTACGTCTGGGAGTGCAAGACCCCCGGCATTCTTGGGTGCTGTGAGTAGGGTGCGTGGTAGACGCGGCTTTTTATTCGCCCATACAAAGCGGGTGAACATAGCTTGCACTACCCGGAAATAACTGGGGGGTATCCTAATTGGGAGAGCCTGAAATAGATATAAGAATTTGGGTAAGATAGTCATTTTTAGTAGGTTGCATCTCCCGAACCAGGAGTGTATCCCTGTATGCCATTTCTCCAGAAGGGTTTTAGTTTTTGCCAGTAGGGGAGGGAAGTTAGCTTCGTATATTTGTGTCAGGTCCGGTGGGATCTTCGTGCCTAGGTAAGTCAATGCGGTCGAGGTCCATCGAAATTTAAAGCTCGCTTGTAAGGTCAAGGTGTCCTGTACAGGTAATGAGATTCCCATGGCTTCAGATTTATTGTAGTTAATTTTGAGGTTGGCCAGTCTCCCAAACGTCTCTAGTTCTTTAAGTAGGTTAGGTAGTGATGTCACTGGGTCGGTCAAGGAAAAAAGCATGTCGTCCGCGTAGGCTGATATTTTATGTTGTCGTCTACCGTCTGATACCCCGTGAATGTCTGTGTTAAGTCTAATCGTGGAGAGTAGTGGTTCCAGTGAGAGTGCATATAGCAGGGGGGATAGTGGGCATCCCTGTCGAGTGCCATTGGTTATGGGAAATGAGTCGGACAAGACGCCGTTTGTCTTCACTTGGGCCGTCGGGCTGCTGTATATGCCAGCTATGTGATTCAGCATTTTCTCCCCTAGTCCTATCGCTCTCAGGACGGTGAACATGTATGGCCAGTTGACCCTG
This sequence comes from Lithobates sylvaticus, assembly GCA_028564925.1. NCBI lineage: Eukaryota > Metazoa > Chordata > Amphibia > Anura > Ranidae > Lithobates > Lithobates sylvaticus. The sequence continues at coordinate 116,198,387 of CM053038.1, forward strand.
TCGAACGCCTTTTCGGCGTCTGTGCTCAAGAACACACAGGGAACTCTTTTGCTTTTTACGATATGTAGAAGGTTCAGCACCTTAGTAGTGCCATCTCTGGCCTCTCTGGAAGGGATAAAGCCCACCTGGTCTAGATGAATGAGTTTCTGCAAGTGTGACGCTAATCTTGTGGCCAATATTTTTGTGTACAATTTAAGATCGACATTTAGTAGCGATATGGGCCTATAGCTGCCGCATATCGCTGGGTCCTTCCCTTCCTTCCAGATCACTGAGATGTGTGCACCTAGCGTTTCCTTAGCAAATGTACCTCCCTCTCCAATTGCATTAAATACCTTTAGAAGGCGGGGTCCTAGTATTGGGAGCAGAGTTTTGTAATATTGTAGTGTATACCCGTCTGGGCCTGGCGCCTTCCCTGGTTTCATTTGTTTAGCAGCTAGTTGCAATTCTGGTAGAGTGATGGGGGCATCTAGTTCAGTCTGGGCGTCCGATGACAGGGTCGGGACGATAATACGTATTCGTCTAGGTCTCGCTGCGATGCTGTTGCTGGCGGTAGATTATATAATGAGTTATAGAAGGACTTGAATTCTTGGGATATTTGTTTGGGTAGGGTAACTTTGTTTCCGTCTGTTTTGGTGATATGCGGGATATATGTGGACAATTTCAGGTCTCTTACCGATTGAGCTAGAAGTCTCCCGCATTTGTCCCCGGATTCGTATGTGGTTCTGCGGCAGATCTGTATCGCTGCCTTGGCTCTGTAATGTAATATATCGTTTATCTGCTTCCTAGTCATCTCTAGTTCTATTGACAACGTACGGGCAGGGGCATGTTTGTGTCTGGCTTCTAGTACTTTGAGGTCCTGTAAAAGTTGGGCAAGTTTCTGTGTGCGTTCCCTTTTAATCCGGGCACCATGTTTAATAAGGATACCCCTGATTACCGTCTTATGGGCCTCCCACAGCACCCCCGGTTCACATTCTGGTCTGTCATTTTCTAAAAAGTAGAACTGTAGTTCTCTGGTGACTTCAGTCAGGACTTCTGGTGTCTGAAGGAGACTCTCGTTAAGTCTCCAGAATCTCTGCCTGGTGGAGGGGGAGTCTGTCAGTTTATACACTAGGAATATGGGGGCATGGTCCGACCATGTCCTATTCCCTATGTCTGTATATTCCACTGCTTCCAGTTGGCCGTGCGGTATCATGAGGTAGTCTATCCTCGTATATGTCTGGTGTAGCGGGGAGTAGTATGTATAGTCTCGGTCGCCCGAATGCTGCAGGCGCCAGACGTCAATCAACTGCATTTTATGTAGGGCTTTGGATATACGTTTAAGTTGGGCGATGGGGACTGATGTTTTCCCCAGCGAGGTGTCCACCGAGGGAGTCAGGGGGGCATTAAAGTCGCCACCTAGGATACGTTTCCCTTCTGTAAACCTCTGGAGATGTTCCAGTGTTTCTTCTAGAAATTTGGCTTGTCCGTCATTGGGGGCATATATTGCTGCTAAAGTCAACAGAGTGGTCCCAATCACACCCTTGACAAAAACGAACCGGCCCTGGGGGTCTAATTGGCATCCCTTGCTTTTCCATGGGATTTTGCTTGAGAGTAGTATAGTAACCCCTTTGGATTTCGTATTTGGATTAGTGGAGTGGTACGCGACTGGGTAGTGTTTGTTCCTAAGGTAGGGAAGTTTGGTGTCTTTAAAATGCGTCTCCTGTAGCAAGGCTACATCGACATGTGATCTTCTAAGGTCATTCAGCAGCATGCGTCTCTTCTCTGGTGTATTCAGGCCTCTAGTGTTAAGTGACATTACTCTTATATTTTGTGCTGCCATCGTGTCAGAGATTGTTAGTGTATGGTCGAGACGGCGGTGTAAGTAAGGGAGGTGTAGGGAAAAGTGGGGGTGGGGTGGTAGTAGGTTAGGAAAGAGAGAGCAGGTGAATAAGTGTAGGTAGGAAGAAGAGAAGGAAGAAGCACTTGGTAGACAACTACCAAGGTGGGGCTAGGTCTAGTACCTAGTCCCTAAGTTAAGTCTTTATGTTTGTGTGTGGCGATTGGGGAGTTGTTCACGTCCCCCACCGAAACCCGCTGTCCTATGTGGAGGAGTGGTAGGCTAAGGCTCAATATGTTGAGCTCTCCGCCGTCTCCCTTCCACGGCCTGGTCAAGTCATATATCTATGCACAGTAATATTGCAATACAAAACACAACGCCAATATGAACTTTTTGAACTCCACCTAAACCTCTTCATGTGGCAGTCTAACAATTTGAGTTCTGACCGGACTGTAACTCAATTCCCATCCCCGTGTAACCGTCCCCTGTGTCCCCCTGGTCTATCCGGGGTCGTTAGGTGGCCCTTTATCTACGTCTCCATATATGTTCTTGCCTGTCCCTCATGCTGGAGTTTCCCTGCTTGTCTCAGACGTCTCCCATGGGGGTATTATTGGTAAGCGTCACCCCTCCGTCCTCCCCCCCCGCCCCCCCAGGGTCCCCCACCCGGCCCCCGCCGCAGGGTCTGTGTCCCCTCCCCCCCGGACCGCCGGGTTGTACTATATGTCGTCCTGCTGTGTGGATAGTGATCAACTCCCTACATTTCCCGAGCAGTGTTATTTACCCTCTGGCATCTTTTGTATGATATACCGTATACCCCATAACGTGAGACAGTGCATTTCATTACATTACCCCTCCTTCGTCTGCCACCCTGTCTCTGGACCATAGTCTTCATGGGTAGCCTGGATATTCTAAGCCTCATTCACATGGGTCACATAAAAGAAGGGTTGTTAAGGAGAGAGATAACATATTTGGCACAAAATATATCACAGTCTAACATCGGCCCCTAGTGGGGAGTTCTGAAACATCAATTCCTGATACACAGTGCGGTTAGCTTTGGGGTCCTTCTCTAGACATCTCCACAGTGTGTCCTCCATCTGCTTTCATGAGGTCGATGCTACCGTGTTCTGCTCTCCCAGGGAATGTGTAGATACAGCGTGAGCGCACTCAGTCTCCGTGAACTCCATCTTGTCCACAGTTTTCCCCCCACCCCCCTCGTACTCATTCTGTATTATCTCATCCCTGAGGTGAGCGGGTGGTGTGTGCCAGTCTCTGGCTCCTTAGTCACTACACCCTTGGGGCGACTTCCAGGAACACTGGCTTGTCCGTAGTTCCCACCCAAAAGTCGGCCAGCTCCCGCACGGAGCTAGGGGGGGGGGGTGTGCTGCATGGTGAGGTACAATGCACTGGGTGTCTCCCCGAGTGGCCCGTCAACTGATAGCCCCCCACCCTCACACCTGGTAAGCCTTCTTGTGCCATGTCGTGTGCAGTACACGTCCCTTAGCCTTCAGAGTGGTATGTGCGGGCTCCAAGCTGGTTCGGTAGGCTACGATACAGTCTGTGCCATAGAGGAGAGGAGCGGGGCGGGCGGGCGGGCGGGGGGGGGCAGCGGAGAGGGAACACAAGCGGGAAGCGTGGCTCAGATATCTCAGCTCCAGCAGGGGGATTCAATACTGGGGTGGCATTCAGTGACACTCGGGAACATAACTGCCGGTCCCTGGGTCAAAAACAGCTGCAACCAAAAAACAAAGTAACCATGGCGGAGTGCAGTAGTGCGTACAGTACCTTAGGATTCCCTTGCGGGATCTGGTGATGCTTCTCTTGGTCTGCGATGGCTCCACTGCTGTCTTGGTGGGTTGTTTTCTCTCTGCCTGTATGTTGGCGGTCTTCCTTGTGTTCCCGGAAGGTAGGCTAGCCAGTTAGGGATGTCGATTGGTTCTACCCCCATAAAGGCGAAGAGCTCCGGTAGGGCGTCCGGCTTGCGTAGGTTTAAAAACCGCTGCTCCTTACGGAATGTCACCGATAGTGGGTACCCCCACCTATATGTAAACTGTCTTCTGCGGGCTATCTCCAGCAGGGGCTTCAACATGGCCCTCCTCTGCAGTGTGGCCCTCGAGAGATCCGGCAGAATCTTGAGCACTGCTCCGTCGAATTCCAGGTCACCCACCTCCCACGCTTTCCGGAGCACTTGTTCCTTGGTTCTATACTGATGCAATCTGCAGATCACATCACGGGGTCTCAAGGGATCTGTGGGTTTGGGCCCTAGGGCCCTGTGGATCCTGTCGAATTCCACTCTGTCCGGGAGGTCTATGCCCTCTATGGCCCGGAAGATGGCCGCTGCTGTGTCTGCCAGATCCTCCGGTCCTGTGGCCTCTGGGAGGCCCCGAATCCGCAGGTTGTTCCTGCGGCTCCGGTCCTCCATTTCTTCCACACGGAGCTGTTGCTCTATTAGGGCCTCCGCCTGTGTTGCTTGGGCTCTTTCTACCGCCGTGACCCTCCGTTCCATCGTGGCTAGGGAGGTTTCCCCTGTCTCGAGTCTGTTTGTCAGGGAGGTGATGTCCGCCTTCACTGCCTTCATTTCCTGGCGGTGCGCTGCTTCCACCGTCCCTATGAGTGCCGCTATGTCTGCCTTAGTAGGCAGCGCTCGTAGGAGAGCCCGGAGCTCCGGGTCTACGGTGCTTAGCTGGTGAGGTGGATGTGTATATTCCCCTTCCTCTGGATGCAGGTCGAATAGCGGGCTCTCGTATGGCCCGCGGGGTTGCGATGCTGAAGCTGAGGCCGGGGACATAGAAGCATGTAGTGTCCCGTCTTCCATCTCCTCCGCACGTGTCGCCGCCATCTTTAGTTCAGGGGAGCCGAGCTGGGACTTCAGAAATAGCCTCCTCAGTTCGCCCGATGACGGGGTTTGTGTTGTCGGCTTCAAGCCCTTTGTGTTCTTTTTTGCGTTGCGCTTCTTAGCAGAGTGCATATTGCTGAAAAGTCAATGTTTTGGCCGGGAATCGTGAGAGACGGTACGGAGCTCAGAGAAACACGTCTCTATCCAGCCATGTCCAGGCCACGCCCCCCAGCTTACCTTTTTGACATACTGCATCCTGGTGCCATCCCTTCCCCAGGTAAGCAACGCACATGCACCCGGCCATCCACATGATGCAAAAGTAAATGTGATTCATCAGACAAGGCCACCTTCTTCCAGTACTCTGTGGTTCAGTTCTGATGCTCAAGTTCCCATTGTACGTGCCTTTGGCTTCGGACATGGGTCAGCATGGGCTACCTGATTGGTCTGCGGCTACACAGCCCCATACATAAGAAACTATGAGACCCATTTTTTCTGCTTTTAACACCTCAGCTTCAGGAACATGTTTACTTGCTGCCTAATATATCCCACCGACTTTCAGATGACATTGTACCGAAATAATCAGTGATATTTACTTTACCTGTCAGTGGATATAAAGTTACATTTGTTCAGGGGGTAATATATATATATATATATATATATATATATATATATATATATTGATGTGGACTAAATGGCCTGGCTCACAGTCTCCACTCTAATTCATCCCAAAGGTGTTCTATCAGGTTGAGGTCAGGGCTCTGTGAAGGCCAGTCAAGTTCCTCCACCCCAAACTTGCTCACCCATGTCTTTATGGATCTTGCTTTGTGTACTGGTGCGCAGTCATGTTGGAACAGGAAGGGGCCATCTCCAATGCTGACGCCTTAACAATTCCCTTCACTGGAATTAAGGGGTCAAACCCAACCCCTGAAAAACAACCCCACACAATAATTCCCCCTCTGCAAGGTCCATAAAGACATGGATGGGTGAGTTTGGGGTAGAGGAACTTGACTGGCCTGCACAGAGTTCTGATCTCAACCCGATAGAACACCTTTTGGATGAATTTCAGTGGAGACTGCAAGCCAGGCCTTCTCGTCCACATCAGTGCCTTACCTCACAAATGTGCTTCTGAAAGAATGATCAAACATTCCTACAGACACAATCCTAAACCTTGTGGACAGCCTTCCCAGAAAAGTTGAAGCTGTTATAGTTGCGAAGAGTGGGCCAACTCAATGCTGAACCCTACGGACTAAGACTGGGATGCCATTAAAGTTCATGTGCGTGTAAAGACAACTGTACCAATACTTTTGGTAATAAAGTGTATATATACACAGTAGTGCATTCATAAAGTATTCAGACCCCCTTCACTGGTTTGTTATGTTGCAGCTTGATACTACAGTTGTTTAAATAAAAATAAAATATTTTTTTTTTATAAATCTACACTCAGTACCCCATGATGACGAAGTGAAAACAGAATTTTGCAAAATGTATGGAAAAGGAGAAACTGAAGTATCTCATTGGTATTCAGACCCTTTGCAACAATACTTAAAATTTGGCTCAGGCGCCTCCTATTTCTCTTGATTGTTGCTGAGACGTTTCTACGCCATGAGTGGAGTCCACCTGTGGTAAATTAAATTGATTGGACATGATTTGGAAAGGCACATACCTCTCTATAAAAGGCCTCACAGCTGACGATGCATACTGTACCAGAGCAAAAGCCATGAGGTCAAAGGGACTGCCTGCAGAGCTCAAAGACAGGATTGTTGCAAGGCACAGATCTGGGGAAGGCTACAAAAAGTTTCTTCTGCACTGAATGTTCCCAAAAGCACAGTGGCCTCCATAATTCTCAAATGAAGAAGTTTGGCACAACCAGGACTCTTCCAAGAGCTGGTTTTCTGGCCCAACTGAGCAATTGGGGGAGAAGAGCCCTAGAAAGAGAGGTGACCAAGAACCCAATGGCCACTCTGACTGAGCTCCAGAGATCCTTTGTGAAGATGGAACAAAGTTCCAGAAGGCCAACCATCACTGCAGCCCTCCACCGATCTGGACTTTATGGCAGAGTGTCTGGACAGAAACCTCTCCTTAATGCAAAACACATGAAACCCCACTCCGAGTTTGCAAAAAAAAAAAAGAAGGACTCTCAGACTGTGAGGAAAAGATTCTCTGGTCTTATGAAACCAAGATTGAGCTGTTTGGCCTCAATTCTAAACATTATGTCTGGGGGAAACCAGGCACCACTCATCACCTGTCCTATACCATCCCAGCAGTGAAGCATGGTGGTGGCAGCATCATGCTCTGGGGGGGTTTAGCAACAGAAACTGGGAGAACTGAAAATGGCTGTCCACTGACGATCCCCATTCAACCTGACTGAGCTTGAGAGCATTTGCAAAGAAGAATGGCAGAAAATCCCACCAATCCAGGTTTGCAAAGCTTATCGCGTTATACCCAAAAATATTTGAGGCTGTAATTGCTGCCAAAGATGCTTCGAATAAGTACTGAGTAAAGGGTCTGAATACTTAAAGTGGAACTCTATGCCAAAATTAAAAATAGGCAAAGAGGCAGGAATTTTAATTCAGAAGAAAGATGCTTTCTCTCTTCTGCATTAAAGTTACTTACCTGCTTTCAGCCCCTGTACAGTGAACCGTGCACAAGCAGCTCACTGTACAAATTCAGCAATGCCGAATCTGACTGAACTCCTGTATATGTGCAGGAGTGACATCATCCCCTCTCAATGAAAATGATTGAGACCCAGAAGCCGTCTGCCCAAAAAAATCCACAAAAAGTACCCACTAATGTCCCACATGAAAACAGTAGTTTCATCATATTTTAAAATGACCAATGATGCAATTGCAAAAGGTACTGAATAATATGCTCTATGGGGTGTTAAGTAGCACCTGAAAAGTCCCATGTTTTCCAACTTTTACTAGTTTCACGTCACTAAAGCAGGGAAAATTACAATAGGAAAACACAAATGTGCCCTAATCCCCAAAAAATTATGGAAATCAGACAAATAGAAAGAAAAAGATAGAAAGGAGGACATTTTAAATGATGATTTGCAAATAAATCATAAAATATGCACAGGGCCACATAATGTATTGCAAATCAGCATTGATGTTTTTTTTGTCCCTGGATAGACACAATGCACAAAGTTGATAGAAAAAAAAAACACAACTATAACAACAAATCAAACTGAAAATAATAATATAAAAGTGCTGGATATAAATTGTGAATACAATTTTTAGAATATAAAATAAAAATTAAATTGCTTTGTATGCAGAAGACGCGCTCTTATTTATCTGGAATACTCAAATTTCTCTCCCAGTGGGGATTAGACATGTGCACAACAAAAAAAATTAGTTTATTTTCGTTTTTTTTTTTCGTTTCCGAAAAAAAATAGTTTTTTTTTTTTTCGTTTCGTTTTTTTCGTTTCCGTTGAATCGTAACGATTCGTACATTCGTAAGTCGTCGGTGTTCGGATTCGTAACGATTCGTACATTCGTAAGTCGTCGGTGTTCGGATTCGTAACGATTCGTACATTCGTAGGAGTTATTTCTTCGTTGATTCGTTTTTTCGTTAGTTTCATTTTCGTTTATTCGAAATTCGGACGCATTCGTATTCGTACATTCGTAGATTCGTAATCGGAGCATAATTCATAATTTTATGTAATGTGTGCTATTATTACATTTTAATAATTTACGAATCGAAAAAAAAAAGTTACGAATCCAAAAAAAAAGTTACAAATCAAAAAAAAAAGTTACGAATGTACGAATTTTTTCGTTCAATCTAATCGAAGCACGTTAAGCAGCACCATTGTAAGGGACACGGAAAATTACCAATTCAACAAAATTTTTTTTTACGAATGTACGAATTTTTTCGTTCATTTTCGTTGTTCCTTTTTTCGTTTTTCGGATATTTTTCATTCGTACATTCGTTGTTTCTAATTTGGTTTTTCGGATTTTCGTTGTTTTTCGGATTCGTTTGATTCAAACGATTCGTTAATCGGATTCGTACGATTCGAACGATTCGTTATTCGGATTCGTTCGATTCGAACGATTCGTTCATTTGTACGAAAACGAACAAACGTAAAAAACGAAAAAAAAAACGAAACAAAATTGCACATGTCTAGTGGGGATGCAATAGGTATGTCTTTGGAAGGTTCCCGGAGCTTGCCATTAAGTGGGAGAAATTGATGTTGTGCCCTATAGATCCATTACCCAACCCAATACCCCCCTCGTTAGCACACCTTAACCACTTGACCACTGGGCAGTTAAACCCCCTTCCTAACCAGACCAATTTTTAGCTTTCGGTGCTCTCACACTTTGAATGACAATTACTCCGTCATGCAACACTGTACCCAAATGAATTTTGTGTCCTTTTTTTCACACAAATAGAGCGTTCTTTTGGTGGTATTTAATCACCGCTGGGTTTTTTATTTTTTGCGCTATAAATCAAAAAATACTGAAAGTTCGGTAAAAAAAAAAAAAAAAAAATTCTTTGTTTCTATTAAAAATTATTGGCAGAGTATTGGCAGAGTATTGGCAGAGTATTGGCAGAGTATTACAGTGTTGCACAGTGTTGGTAGAGCATTGCACAGTGGTGGCAGAGCATTGCACAGTGGTTGCAGAGCATTGCACAGTGGTTGGTTGCAGAGCATTGCACAGTGGTTGGTTGCAGAGCATTGCACAGTGGTGGCAGAGCATTGCACAGTGGTTGGTTGCAGAGCATTGCACAGTGGTTGGTTGCAGAGCATTGCACAGTGGTGGCAGAGCATTGCACAGTGGTTGGTTGCAGAGCATTGCACAGTGGTGGCAGAGCATTGCACAGTGGGGGCAGAGTATTGGCACAGTGGTTGGTTGCAGAGCATTGCACAGTGGTTGGTTGCAGAGCATTGCACAGTGGTGGCAGAGCATTGCACAGCGGTGGCAGTGTATTGACCAGCGCTGTGGGCACGGATGTTCCCGAGTGCGCGCCCCAGGGGGCGCGCGGGAGCAAGTTTCTGGGAGGACGTCCGTAGGACGTCCACTCAGGGAAACCCGACCGCGCTGTAGCCGTCTTTCGACTATAGCGCGGTCGGCATGTGGTTAAAGTAGGATAGAGTAAGGGAGGGTTATAACCCCTTGGCTTATTTTTGCCATCTGTGTGCCATTGGGGAGATTTACCTTCACTTCCTCTCCCATTGCCAAAACGAAGCAAGAAGGGATGCAGGGATTCTTTTGGGGAGTCCCAGGTCATCCAAACAAGTCTGCCCATTGAAAGATGTATCTGCTATTACTTTTCTGGGGCAACCCACAATTTGGGATTTTCATTTACTTTCGCTTTCAATGATAATGATAAACAGGACAAATAGAGAGGGTGAATCTCCCTAATGGGGGCACAGACAGCAATAAAGACTGACAGTGTTTCTAATCCCTCTCTAGTCTATCCAAAAAAAAAAAAAGAAGTTTTGCCTTTAGTTATACTTTAAGGTAGTTCCTTTGCTTAAATACTAATATTTCTAACTCTACTAAAGATTACATCTCAGACAATATTCTCCCTTTACTTTCTAAATTTCAAAAGCAATGTAAAGTGTGGTGCAAGTAACCTCTTTCTGTTGTGGGGAAAGTTAATTTGCTTAAAGGCTAAGTCCCCCCCCTTTTTTTTCTAAGCTTTAGCTCCCCTATGTATCAATATAGCATTAATGTACTTTTTTTGCAAAAATATCAAAGCTTTCCATTAAATTTACAGACACTTACTTCACTTGTCCTCATCCATGTTTCCAATCGTATCTATTGCTTCTGCCTTACTTCCTGGTCAGGCTTTAGGTCATGACACAGGAAGGAGTTGACCAGCTGACCTCATTAGCACACACCCTGCATCATCCACCCTCCTACCTACCCACCCATTCCCAGCTGCACATTTCTTACATGAAATGCAATTAATCAGTGATCACCCTTCTCACTAAATACACAATATACAACCAGATTGTATAGTGTATGGCCATCTTTATACACCTAAAATTACTAGTGGCGCTTTCAGTGCCAATAATTGTTAACGGCACACCAAACACAGAAGCAAGCATGCATATTGGTCCACCACATGCCAATTTTTTTTATCTGTCATGTCCTGGTCCCAATATGAAATTATAATGCGCTTCCTGCATTTCAGTGATGACTCTCATTGCCCTCCCCCAAAATCATCCAGACTTTGATGAATTATATATAATTTGCCCCCTAATTGATTTTTCTCCAAGAGGTTTGCCGAACTTTTATATCCCTGACCAGAACATCTCTTTGGACGAATCTCTGGTCCATTTCAAAGGCCGGCTTGGAATCGAGCAGTATATTCCCAGTAAGAGGGCGAGGTACTGATTGAAGCGCAACAAGCTTTGTGAAAGCTCCACTGGATATGTGCATGCCTTCCGCCTTTACGAAGGCAAAGACTCCCAGCTCAAGCCCCCTGAGTGTCCACCGTACATGGGAATAAGCGGGAAAATTGTCTGGGAGTTGGAATTCCCACTCTTGCAAAAGGGTATCACATTTATATGGACAATTATTATACTAGTTTGCCCCTTTTTCCGCCACCTATACCTGAAGAATACTTTGGCCTGCGTTACAGCAAGAAAAAACAGAAAGGGCTTCCCACAGCGTCTAGTCACCACGAGGTACAGGGGGGAATCGACAAGCTTGAAGAACGAGGAAGTGTTGGCTTTGAAGTGGAGGAATAGGAAAGATGTATACATCATGTCCATCATCCATGATGACACCTCTGTGGAACTTCGCAAAAGACGCGGTCCCATTCGAAAGCCTTAAATGATAGAAAGATGAAATGAAAGATTTAAATGATCAAATGTTGCTGCCCTATCTATCAACACAAAAACCCCTCTTCTGGTATAAAAAAAAGTCATAATTAACTTTTTTCATTTGGCCATGTATAATGCTTTCATCACCTATCAAAAATCGACGGAAAAAACTCAACACCTTCCTAAAGTTTATTGAAGACATTGTCACTGCCCTGATCTATCAACGAGGATCCCCCCAGAAAGCATTTGCTCCAATTGTGTCATCAGACTACATGAGCGCCATTTTCCTGACAATATTCCACCATCAGCAACTGGAAGAAGACGCCAAAAAAAATGTCAGGTGTGCACCAAAAGAGGAGTTAGGAAAGACACCAGTTTCCATTGTCCCCAATGTCCCTCCCACCCTGGCCTTTGCATCAGAGAATTCTTCAGATGCTATCACACTCTCAAAAACTATTAGCCCATATTTCTAATAAACTGCCATTTTCTCATTTTCAATTTCTGTCCTGAATATTTCCCTGGTGCCTCAACCAATCATATCATTGCCTTCCATGTGAACTGACCCTGGCCTGTTTATGGACTATGCCTCTACCTGCCATCTGCATTGTTTATCCGCCATGTTTCTGCCTTTCACGTGAACTGACCCTGGACTATCGACTATGCCTCTTCCTACTGTCTATTTCTGCCTTTTATCTGCACTGACCTCGGCCTGTTGACCATGTTTTGCCTGCCCCTTGGACTGATCTTTCACCCTGCTGCACAGGGATCTCAAATATGTGAGGGGCTCCCGAAGAGTGTTCTGAGTTGAGAAAACCACGTTTTGGCTTTCTGTGTTCCCAGAACAGGATCTGGTTGTCCGGAGGCTTCAAAGAGATTTGGGTGGGAGAAGCCTCTACCCCTGTCCCCATTCTTTCCTGACCAAGGCCCTAAGCTTGATGGTCCTGCCTGCTGCCTGGACAAATACTTTGACTGTGCTGACAATATCTCTGCCTGCACTGACCCAGGACTTTATGGACCATGTGCCTGTTGCCTGGACCAATACTTTGGCTGTACTGACCATATCTCTGCGTGCTGCTTGTTAAGGATGAGCCCGGTGTTCGATTCAAACCCATGTTCGAATCGAGCACCGGGTGTTCGCTCGCTCGGCGAGCCCAGAACTATTGGGGCCGCTCGCATCAAATTCGTGTGATGCGAGCGGCCCCGCAATGCATTGCGGCCCGCGCAGTGCAATGCTGGCTGATGATTGGCCAAGCATGCACTGTGACCCCGCATGCTTGGCCAATCACAGCGCCGGCAGCGAGGAGAGCCATAATTGGCTACAGGCAGGATGCCTGTAGCCAATTATAGCTCAGGGGCTTTAGTACACGCCCCACGGTATAAGAGGCCTCGCATATTATGTTTCAGTCAGTGTCAGCGTGTCAGTGTGCTGCTGACAACAATATGTGCTCTATTTCTGGGGATATGTGTGCGCATGCTGTTAGAACAGCATTGCAGTATCACATCTGGGGGGTGTCTATAGGTGGCCTGTGAAGGGGGCAGGTTTCCTGTGCTTAGAACTTTCCCTGCAAAAAAGTGTCATTTTTGCAGGAAAAAAGCTATTTAAAATCACTCGCGGCTAATGAATTGATGGCTCCTGTAACACAGAGAACTGTCATTCATTAATAAAAAACAAAAAAAAAGCGTAGGGGTCCCCCCAAATTCAATAACCAGGCCCTTCAGGTCCGGGATGGATATTAAGGGGAACCCCAGCCCAAAAAAAAAAAAAATGGCGTAGGGTCCCCCTCAAAATCCATACCAGACCCTTATCCGAGCACGCAACCTGGCAGGCCGCAGGAAAAGAGGGGGGGACGAGAGCGGCCCCCCTCTCGCCTGAACCGTACCAGGCCACATGCCCTCAACATTGGGAGGATGCTTTGGGGGTCTAAGACCCCTAAAGCACCTTGTCCCCATGTTGATGAGGACAAGGGCCTCTTCCCCACAACCGTGCCCGGTGGTTGTGGGGGTCTGCGGGCGGGGGGCTTATCGGAATCTGGAAGCCCCCTTTAACAAGGGGACCCCCAGATCCCGCCCCCCCCCTGTGTGAAATGGTAAGGGGGTACAAAAGTACCCCTACCATTTCACCAAAAAAGTGGCAAAAATGGTAAAAATGACAGGAGACAGTCTTTGACAATTCCTTTATTAAAATCTTCTTTCTTCTTTCTTCATCCTTCGCTTTCTTCATCTTCTCCTTCCTTCATCTTCTTCCATCTTCTTCTTCCATTTTCTTCTTCCTCCGATACGCTTCTTCTTGCGCTGGTCTTCTCGTCCTTCTCGTCCGGCATCTTCTTCCGTCGGCGTCGGTGTCTTCTTGGGCCGCTCCGCGCAATGGGAGGCTCCCGCTGTGTGAGGCTTCGCTCCGTCTGACAGGTCTTTTATAATGGAGGGCACCTGGTGACCCCGCCCCCTCTGACGCACAGGGACGTCATGGGGAATTCCATGATGGCTTTCCCCATGACGTCAGAGGGGGGCGGGGTCACCAGGTGCCCTCCGTTTTAAAAGACCTGTCAGATGGAGCGGAGCCTCACACAGCGGGAGCCTCCCATTGCGCGGAGCGGCCCAAGAAGACACCGACGCCGACGGAAGAAGATGCCGGACGAGAAGGACGAGAAGACCAGTGCAAGAAGAAGCGGATCGGAGGAAGAAGAAAATGGAAGAAGAAGATGAAGGAAGGAGAAGATGAAGAAACCGAAGGATGAAGAAAGAAGAAAGAAGATTTTAATAAAGGAATTGTCAAAGACTGTCTCCTGTCATTTTTACAATTTTTGCCACTTTTTTGGTGAAATGGTAGGGGTACTAACCCTTACCATTTCACACAGGGGGGGGCCGGGATCTGGGGGTCCCCTTGTTAAAGGGGCTTCCAGATTCCGATAAGCCCCCCGCCCGCAGACCCCCACAACCACCGGGCACGGTTGTGGGGAAGAGGCCCTTGTCCTCATCAACATGGGGACAAGGTGCTTTAGGGGTCTTAGACCCCCAAAGCATCCTCCCAATGTTGAGGGCATGTGGCCTGGTACGGTTCAGGCGAGAGGGGGGCCGCTCTCGTCCCCCCCTCTTTTCCTGCGGCCTGCCAGGTTGCGTGCTCGGATAAGGGTCTGGTATGGATTTTGAGGGGGACCCCACGCCATTTTTTTTGGCTAGGGTTCCCCTTAAAATCCATACCAGACCTCAAGGGTCTGGTATGGATTTTGAGGGGGACCCTACGCCATTTTTTTTTTTTTTTTTGGCTGGGATCCCCCTTAATATCCATCCCAGACCTGAAGGGCCTGGTTATTGAATTTGGGGGGGACCCTACGCTTTTTTTTTTTCATTTTTTTTATTTTTTATCAATGACTTTTTTTTATGAATGAGTTTCAATGAATCACTGTTCTCTGTGTTATGGGAGCCGTGAATTAACATTAGCCGCGAGTGATTTTAAATAGCTTTTTTACTTTCAAAAATGACACTTTGCGCAGAGACCGTTCTAAACACGGGAAACATGCGCCCCTTCACAGGCATACTATAGACACCCTCCAGGTACGAAATTTAAAGGAATATTACACTTTTATTGTTTCAATTTAAGCATTATTAAAATCACTGCTCCTGAAAAAACGGCCGTTTTTTAAAAAAATGTTTTGCATTGATACATGTCCCCTGGGGCAGGACCCAGGTCCCCAAACACTTTTTATGACATTAACATGCATATTAGCCTTTAAAATGAGCACTTTTAATTTCGAACGTTCGCATCCATTATAACTAATAGGGTTCTAAAGCTCGCACGGACTTTAGGTCCGTTCGCGGGTTCTGGTGCGAGCCGAACGGGGGGGTGTTCGGCTCATCCCTACTGCTTGTACTAACTATGGACAGTATTCCTGCCTGCTGCATGGACGATCCTTTTGCTGTTGCTGACCACATCCCTGCCTGCTACCTGGACCAATGCTTTGTCTTTGCTGACAACATCTCTACCTGTACGGACTATGGACAGCATTCCTGCCTGCTGCCTGTTTTGCTGTCTCTGTCCACGTTCCAGCCTGCTGCCTGGATGGATGCTCTCCTCTGTGGATCACTGCACTACTAAAACTGCAGTTAATCTTTTCTTT
This sequence comes from Lithobates sylvaticus, assembly GCA_028564925.1. NCBI lineage: Eukaryota > Metazoa > Chordata > Amphibia > Anura > Ranidae > Lithobates > Lithobates sylvaticus. The sequence goes on from CM053038.1 coordinate 116,213,926, forward strand.
ACCCTTTGCTCAGCAGAATGTATTTTGGTTTGTAATTGGTATGTACAGTACATGCTATGTGTTAGAAATATGAAGGGCCTTCAACAATGTTCTAGGTTGGCAGGAATTTATGTGTGTAATTTATGCTCCTAGAACACCTAGAGGTGCTACTTGGATGTTGGGCCTCCTGTATGTGGCCAGGCTGTGTAAAAGTCTCACACGTGATATCGCTATACTCAGGAGAAGTAGCAGAATATATTTTGGGGTGTCATTTTTGCTATGTATATGCTATGCGTTGGATATATCTTATAAATGGACAACTTTGTGTAAAAAAAAATGCGTTTTCATTTTTGTTCCACATTTTCCAAAAACTTCTGGGAAAAAATTAACCGTTCAAAAGACTAATTATGCCTTATAGATTATACGTTGGGGTGTTATCTTTCCAAAATGGGGTCATGTTGTGGGCGTTTCCATTGTCCTGGTGCTCCAGAGCCTTCAAAATTATGATAGGTTGTCATGAAATTAGATGTGTAATTTATGCTCCTAGAATGCCTGGATGTGCTACTTGGATTTTGGGCCTCTGTATGTAGCCAGACTGTGTAAAAGTCTCACACATGTGGTATGGTCATACTCAGGAGGAGTAGCAGAATGTATTTTGGGGTGTCATTGCAAGTATGCATGTGTTGTGTGAGAGAATTAACTTGTGTTTAAACTGATCACAGGTCCCTGCAATCGGGAGAGGTGATCAGTGTCGTGTCACACATAGCCCCTCCCCCAACAGTTAGAATCACTCCCTAGGACACACTTAACCCCTACAGCGCCACCTAGTGGTTAACCCCTTCACTGCCAGTCACATTTACACAGTCATCAATGCATGTTTAATTGTACTGATCGCTGTATAAATGTGAATGGTCCCAAAATCGCGCCAAAAGTGTCCGATCTGTCCACCATAATGTCGCAGTCACGATAAAAATCGCTAATCGCCGCCATTTCTAGTAAAAAATTACCAAAAATATGTAGAAGAATACGTATCAGCCTAAACTAAGAAAAAAATATGTTTTTTATATATTTTTTGGGAATATTTATTATAGCAAAAAAGTAAAAAATAATGTGTTTTTTTTTCAAAATTGTTGCTATTTTTTTTGTTTATAGCGCAAAAAATAAAAACCGCAGAGGTGATCAAATACCACCAAAAGAAATCTCTATTTGTGGGGAAAAAAGGACATCAATTTTGTTTGGGGGCCACGTCGCAGGACTGCACAATTGTCAGTTAAAGCGACACAAAAAGTGCTCTGGTCTTTGGGCAGCCAAATGGTCTGGGGCTTAAGTGGTTAAAAGCCTCTGTGCCCACGTACACATAGGCTTTTATCAGAGTTTAGGAGCAGCAGAGTTTAGGGGAAGTTAAACATCCCTCTCCTGAATGCAGAAGAATCGCGTTCAGGAGAGAAACTATTTGGAAAAAAATACAATTGGGGCAAAATCGTGGCAAAAACGGGGTCTCACTTTTTTTGCAGAGTTTAGCGTTTTTCTACTGCCAGTAGAGTTATGTTTAGGGGTGGCCAGTGTACATGTAGCCTTATGCCGCGTACACACGAGTGGACTTTTTGACAGCAAAGGTCCGACGGAACGAATCCGTCGGACAATTCGATCGCGTGTGGGCTCCATCGGACTTTTGCTGTCAAATTCTGACGGACTTTAGAAATAGAACATGTTTCAAATTTTTCCGCCGGAACTCCGCTGGACCCAGCTCCTGTCGAGAAATACGCTCGTCTGTAAGCTAGTCCGACGGACAAACAACGACACTAGGGCAGCTATTGGCTACTGGCTATGAACTTCCTTATTCTAGTCCGGTCGTACGTCATCACGTTCAAATCCGTCAGAATTTAGTGTGAATGTGTGTGGCCAAGTCCGTTCATTCGAAAAGTCCATCTGAACTCCGCCAAAAATCCATCGGAAAGACCGTCGGACCTAGTCCGTCGAAAAGTCTGCTCGTGTGTATGTGGCATTAGGGTCTACTTCAAGAAAAGACTTGAACATGCTCATGGTATCTTTGAACCTGGAATGGTACATTTTTGGTCTCAATGATACAAGCTATATTAGATTATAAAGTATTAGTATTTTTATGGATATGTGTCTAAGGTAGATAAACATGCATGAAGGATGTTAGTTTTAGGTTTTGTGTATGCTGGCTCCAAAAATCTTTTGGCTATATCCAAAGCCATTTTTTTTATTACTCAATGAGGAAACCTTGCCAAGAATTTATACCATAGCAAAGTAAGAATAAATAATATAATATAATAAATAAAAAAAAATTGATCAAGTTTTAATTGGCACTGGAGTCATGTGAAAGAGTGAATCTGTCAGTAGGTCTGTAAAATAGTTCCGTTGATAACTAGTTGCCAGTCAAACATAGATGGAATGTCCGACTTGGATATGATTGAAGAAAAAATAAAATGAAAAAGCCAACTGAATATGTTAACTCATCATCAGATCCTTTTACATACATGCATTTCAGCATAATGTGTAGTGGTCATGAACTGCTTCCTTGTGTATATCTGGTAGTCCCCAACTATACCTGTATGCATGGAGCCACCTGATGACTCTCCAGGCCCTCTAGAAGCTGTAAGGCCTGATTCACACCTATGCATTTTTAGTGCTTTTTGCAGATTTGCACTACAGAACGTGTTCCATAGGAAACCATGTTAAATGGACTGTAGTGCAAATCTGCAAAATGCAAAAAGCACTAAAAATGCATTGGTGTGAATCAGGCCTAAAGCCATCCAAACACTCTCAGTTTAGATTCTTGACGAATAGCTCAGTTTCTCATATGAATTCCAATTTATGTATAATAAACTCTCTGATTAATATGCAGATTGATTTTGGTAATGTTGCTGGAATAATATAGTTCAGGTGTCCATAAGTTGTAAGTTTTTAAGCTTCAGCAACTGTTCCCATGTAAGGTACTTGAGTTGCAAGGAATTTGAGTTGCACGATTTGTCAAAATGAATGCAGTATATTTTTCATCTCATCTTCTGTGAAATATTTGCAGGGAGGCTGCAGAGAAGCAGGGAAAGTCGCCTTCGCTTCTTGTGAAATTGTGTCCTTTACCATTAGGTTGTTTTTGCTTTGGATGTAAAAAGTTGACAGCAGTTGAATGAAAGTACTGACCTCAATGATCCTGGTTGTGAGGTAGTAGCAGGTGTCCCTATCTTGTAATTTAAGAAAGAATGAATAATTGAGAAAAATAAAACAAATGTAGCCGCTACATCTAAGCAATGGTAAGCTGCATTATATTGCATTGGGGGGGGGGGGGGTATTTACTATAACTGGTGCACACAGAACCTGCTACGGCTGTGCATAGTAACCAATAAGCTTCTAACTTCAGCTTGCTCAATTACGCTTGAACAATAAGCCCCCGTTCACATCGGGCCAATTTGACATGTGATTTGACATGCCAAATCTCATGCCAAATTGCAGCCTATTGCCGGCAACGGCACCATCTGAATCGGTACGGTGCCTCAATGTTTGTACCAAAGGTAGTTCCTGCACTACTTTTGGTGATTTCGGGGGCGACATCTGTGCATGAACCCGCACAGATGTCTTTCAAATCGCCCCCGAACTCGCACTGAAATGCAGGTTTGAAATCGTGCGAGTTCAGCTGAACTTGCACGATTTCAAACCAGCCTTCAGTGTGAACGAGGGCTAAAACCTAGAAACTGATTATTTACAATTACTAAGCACAGCTGCACCAGATTCTGTGTGCACCAGTTTTAGTAAATCTCCTCCAGTGTGTTCTTGAGTTTGCATACACTTTAATTCTGACTATATAGGGATGGATGATGGGATTTAAAGCGGTGTTCCAGCCTGGAAAAAAAAAAGAAAAGTCAGCGGCCACAAATACTGTAGCTGCTGACATTTAATATAAGCACACCCCAGCCAATTTTCGGGTTGGCTCTCGGGTGCTGCCATTCAAAACAGGTACCCGTCCCCCCCCTCCCCCCTGAAAGGAGGAAGCAGATCAGCGGAGCTTCTACTTTTGAGTAGAACTCAGCTTTAAGTAAAAATTTGGCCTGGTTAGTGTCTGCACCCTATAGTTGGTTTTAAAAAATCTGACAAAACTGATTATATAGCCCTGTAGCTAAAACATGCTGTAAAAGCTACTGTTTAACAACTTGACCTCTGGAAGTATTACCCCTCTTGATGACCATGCCATTTTTTGCGATACAGCACTGCGTTACTTTAACTGACAATTGCATGGTCGTGCGACACTGTGCCCAAGTAAAATTTATGTAACTTTTTTTTAGAGCTTTCTTTTGGTAGTATTTGATTACCACTGCATTTTATTTTCTGTGCTATAAAACAAAAAAAGACAGACAATTTTGAAAAATAAACAATATTTTGTAAATAAAAATTTAGGCCAATATGTATTCTGCTACATGTTTTTGTAAAAAAAAAAAATCCCAATAAGTGTATATTGATTGGTTTACGTGAACGTTATAGCGTCTACAAAATATGGGATATATTTATGGAATTTTTTATACTAGTAATGGCAGCGATCCGCAACTTATAGCGGGATTGGGCTATTGCAGGAGACAATTGGACACTAACTGACACTTTTAACACTTTGCGGGAACCAGTGACACTAATACTAATAGTGCTAAAAATATGCACTGTCACTGTACTAATGACACTGGCTGGGAAGACGTTAAACATCTAGGGGTTAACTGTGTGCCTAGACAGTTTTTTTGTGTACTGTGCTAGGTGCATTTACTTGGGTGAAGTAATGGATTTTGTTCCCTGCTTTGCAGGAATACAAAATCCATTCATTCAGAACTGTCAGAACTGAGATCTGCCTTGTTTACATAGGCAGATCTCAGTTCTGTGTGTATTTCTAATGATCGGCTGGTGCCAGCGGGCATCCAGTGCCCGGCACCCCCAGATCGGCTTCTGCTGTGAATAATCGCGTACCCCCCTGCAGGCAGAAGGGGGAGAATGGTGCTAGCGGTTCTTCTCCCAGTCTCCTCCCGGTGGGATACCCCACGGTCTTGATATACCAGAGAAGGTGACTGCTCTTAACGCAGCAATTATATTTACTGCATGAGGCTTACACAGATTCTGGATATCCCATGGTCTGATGTGCCACGGAGGAGGATTTCTCTGGATATCACTATTATACCCACTATATGCGCTCTACCCCTGTAGGGGTATAAGAATCTGGTGAGTGTGGAACTGAAGGGGGGCACAAAAGTCACTTCACCCTCTGCATGCGATCTGTGATTAAGAGCACCACAAGCCACTTTGGATATCTCCACAAGTCACATGGGAATTTTTGAAACTCGCACTAAATATTGGACTTAATAGTACATTTGTTTATGCACATGAGATATAGTCTCTTTTTTTTAATGAAAACTTTTCTGAAGTTCTTTCTGAAGGACTATGTAATAAACTTTGTTTATTTTTGGTTTTGACACACACACTCTTACTTTTATGTATCAACTATTTACACATATTGGACTGCAATATATGTACACCTAGAGCAGGGGTAGGCAAACTTTTGAGCACTGTGTGCCGAAAAATGTTTTCAAAGAAATTGAGCGTGCCTATTTTATAACAAAAAATTTTTAACTTCATACTCTCAATCACGAAAATATTTTTTTATAAAGTTAATGCTGTAAACTACTTGAGTAATATTGACTAATTAACATCCTGCACTCTCATACCTTCGATCAGCCCTAATTACTGCACCTTCACACCTCCGATCACTGTACCCCCTGCAAATCTGCCCCCTCACTGTACTACCCTGCACACCTGCCCCACCTCTGTACCCCCCTACTCTTCTGTCCCACCACTGTAACCCCCTGCACACCTGCCCCACCACTGTACGACCCTGCTCTTCTGTCCCACCACTTTAACCCCCCTGCTCATCTGCCCCAACAATGTACCCCCTTTCTCATCTGCCCCACCACTCTCTGCACATCTGCTCCACCGCTGTACCCCCATGCTCTTCTGTCTCAATGCTGAACCACCTTCTCACCTGTCCTAACACTGAACCCATCTGCTCATCTGCCCCACCACTGTAACCCCTGCTTTTCTATCCCACCTCTGCCCCCCCTGCTATTCTGCCCCACCACTGTAACCCCCTGCTCATCTGTCCCACTTCTCTATCCCCTGCTCTTCTGCCCCACCACTGTAACCCCCTGCTCATCTGCCCCACTAATGCACCTCCCTTTCAATTCTGCCCAAATACTGAACCCCCCCTGATTATCTTTTCCACCACTGTAAACCCCTTCTCTTCTGGCACAACACTGAACCCCCCCTGCTCATTTGTCCCACCACTGTAACCCCCTGCTCATCTTGCCCTATCACTCTACTGTACTCTTTTGTCTCACCACTGAACCCCCTTCTTATCTCTCCAACCACTGTACCCCCCTGAACATCTGCCCCACCGCTGTAACCCCGTTCTTCTGTCCCACCGCTGAACCCCCTTCTCATCGCTCCCACCACTGTAACCCACTTTCTCATCTGCCCCACCACTTTATCTCCTGCACATCTGTCTCAGAACTGTAACCCCCGGCTCATCCGTCCCACCAATGTACCTCCTTTCTCCTCAGCCCTGCCACTGTACCCCCCTGCACAACTGCCCCAACTCTGTACCCCCCTGCTCTTCTGCCCTACTAGTGTAACCCCCTTTTCATCTGGCCCATCACTGAACCCCCTCCTGCTCCTCTGTCCAACCACTGTAACCCCCTGCTCATTTGCCCCATCACTGTAACCCCCTTTTTCATCTTTTCCACTACTGTACCCCCTGCACACCTGCCCCACTATCGTACCCTCCTGCTCTTCTGTCTCACCGCTCAACCCCCCCCTGCTTATCTGCCCCACCACTGTACCCTCCTACTCATCTGCTTCACTGCTGTACCCTCTTCTCATCTATGATATGCGTGATATGCAGAGTGGTGCAAGAAAGCAGAGATGAGACACATCTACCTGTCCTGGCACACTCATCCTGCTGATCCTGTGGTTTTCTCAATCACAGTGAAATCCCTTCTTTCTGAGATTGGTAGTGGCAACCAAGCGAGTTATCTTCCTCCAGATGGTGGGCTGGGCTAGCAGGACTGTGATTGGCTTTGACAGTGGCCGATCTCTTCACCATCACAAGAGCTGATGATCGCAGCTACAGCAAAGTTAGATAACCAATCAATATTTCCCATCATTTACAGTGCAGGTGCGACATGGGGAATTGTGAGATTGGAATGCATTAGCGTCTCAGTGACTCTTCCCTGCACTGCTCTGCTAATGGAGAGGGAGTCCAGTGCCAGCAAAAAAGGCTTTGTGTGACGGTTGCCTACCCCTGACCTAGAGTATAAGCACTTTAAACAAGGGATTTATTAACTATATTGCACATAACACTTTTAGTTATCAATATCTAATTTAGCGCTTGCACTTTCACCTGAGAAATGTGATTCACCCCTGGAGGTCACTCTTCAGGTGACAGGCAGCGCCACCCACTCCTTTTATTCAAATTCTATATATATGTGATTCTGCACAATAGAGCCGTCCTGTAGCAGTAAACCTGCTATGGGATGGGCAGCATTATGTTAAGCGGAGCTTTAATAAAGGCTATTGACATGAGCTGGATGGTTCCAGTGTAAATGATTGATGAAATGGAAACTTGTTGTCTTAAAGTGCTGGGGTACATATCACAGCCTATGGACATGACGTTGGGTGCACCTGAAATTAATATGGACAGACAAATCCACACAAAACCATTTGTGCCCTAAGACTAATGTTTGTTCCTACTCCAGAATCTGTCCAGTGTTTGGATTGTCAGGGTAAAAACATTTGTATTTCCTCATAGTATCAACTATAACTTTTTGTTTTTCAAATTTGATAAGTTAATAAAATTGAGTGCATATACTGAGATTATCCAGGATTAAAAGTGATCCTTGGTATAAAAGAAAGATTATCCCTGACTCACGATTACAGCCTGAGGGGTTCCTTCACATCCAAACTCCACCCAATTATTCTTCATCATAAGAGGACAGCTTGGTTGAAATTTCTGACATTAGTGAGATTGATGAATTTGTTGTGGATGGAGTGAAGTAGAGGTCAGTACAGTGCAACTAGTACAATGGAGGGGAAAGGTGGCGTAGTCGATTCTTACTCAGCACTATACTTCATCTCGTGTCACTTTTGATAGACTGTGAATAACGAAAGAGAGGTTGACGTTGCTATTGTCAATAGGGTGGCATAATCATGTCATTCTACACGTAGCATATTTATAGCGCACTTGCATTTTACCCTCTTTAACTTTTGTGGGAGGTGCAAACTATTTGTAATGTTTTAGACAAGTTGCAAATAGTAGAGCCAAAGTATGCCTGTATAGAAAAGATAATAACACAGTGGACACAAGGAGCAATAGCCAGTGGTAGCACATTGTTTTCCTTGCTTCCAAATACATATACTATGTTACCAAAAGTATTGAGATGCCTGCCTTTACAGGCACATGAACTTTAATGTCATCCCAGCCTTAGTCCGTAGGGTTCAATATTGAGTTGGCCCACCCTTTGCAGCTATTACAGTGTCAACTATTCTGGGAAGGCTGTCCACAAGGTTTAGGAGTGTGTCTATGGGAATGTTTGACCATTCTTCCAGAAGCACATTTGTGAAGTCAGGCACTAGTGTTGGACAAGAAGGCCTGGCTTGCAGTCTCTGCTTTAATTCATCCCAAAGGTGTTCTATTGGGTTGTGCTCAGGACCCTCTGCAGGCCAGTCAAGTTCCTCCACCCCAAACTCACTTATCCATGTCTTTATGGACCTTTCTTTGTGCACTGGTGCGCAGTCATGTTGGAACAGAAAGGAGCCATACCCAAACTGTTCCCACAAAGTTGGGAGCTGAAATTGTCCAAAATGTCTTGGTATGCTGACGCCTAAGGGATGACCTTGACTGGAACTAAGGGGTCAAGCCCAACCCCTGAAAAACAACCCCACACCATAATTCCCCCTCCACTAGGGATGAGCCGAACACCCCCCCGTTCGGTTCGCACCAGAACCCGCGAACGGACCTAAAGTCCATGCGAGCTTTAGAACCCTATTAGTTATAATGGATGCGAACGTTCGAAATCAAAAGTGCTAATTTTAAAGGCTAATATGCATGTTATTGTCATAAAAAGTGTTTGGGGACCTGGGTCCTGCCCCAGGGGACATGTATCAATGCAAACATTTTTTTAAAAACGGCTGTTTTTTCAGGAGCAGTGATTTTAATAATGCTTAAATTGAAACAATAAAAGTGTAATATTCCTTTAAATTTCGTACCTGGGGGGTGTCTATAGTATGCATGTAAAGGGGCACATGTTTCCCGTGCTTAGAACTGTCTCTGCAAAAAGTGTAATTTTTGCAGGAAAGAAAGCTTTTTAAAATCACTCGCGGCTAATGCTAATTGACAGCTCCCGTAACACAGAGAACATTGAAAGTCATTCATAAAAAAAAAGTCATTGATAAAAAATAAAAAAAAGAAAAAAGAAAAAGCGTGGGGGTCCCCCCAAATTCAATAACCAGGCCCTTCAGGTCTGGGATGGATATTAAGGGGGACCCCAGCCAAAAAAAAAAATGGCGTAGGGTCCCCCTCAAAATCCATACCAGACCCTTGAGGTCTGGGATGGATTTTAAGGGGAACCCCAGCCAAAAAAAATGGCGTGGGGTCCCCCTCAAAATCCATACCAGACCCTTATCCGAGCACGCAACCTGGCAGGCCGCAGGAAAAGAGGGGGGACGAGAGCGCCCCCCCTCCCGCCTGAACCGTACCAGGCCACATGCCTTCAACATTGGGAGGATGCTTTGGGGGTCTAAGACCCCCAAAGCACCTTGTCCCCATGTTGATGAGGACTAGGGCCTCATCCCCAAAACCGTCTTAGACCCCCAAAGCATCCTCCCAATGTTGAGGGCATGTGGCCTGGTACGGTTCAGGCGGGAGGGGGGGGCGCTCTCGTCCCCCCCTCTTTTCCTGCGGCCTGCCAGGTTGCGTGCTCGGATAAGGGTCTGGTATGGATTTTGAGGGGGACCCCACACCATTTTTTTTGGCTGGGGTTCCCCTTAAAATCCATCCCAGACCTCAAGGGTCTGGGATGGATTTTGAGGGGGACCCTACGTCATTTTTTATTTTTTTTTTTGGCTGGGGTCCCACTTAATATCCATCCCAGACCTGAAGGGCCTGGTTATTGAATTTGGGGGGACCCCCACGCTTTTTTTTTGGTTTTTTATCAATGAATGACAGTTCTCTGTGTTACGGGAGCCATCAATTCATTAGCCGCGAGTGCTTTTAAATAGCTTTTTTCCTGCAAAAATTACACTTTTTGCAGGGACAGTTCTAAGCACAGGAAACCTGCCCCCCTTCACAGGCAACCTATAGACACCCCCCAGATGTGATACTGCAATGCTGTACTAACAGCACGCACACACAAATCCCCAGAAATAAAGCACATATTGTCAGCAGCACACTGACACGCTGACACTGAAACACAATATGCGAGGCCGCCGCCGCGGCGGCCTCTTATACCGTAGGGCGTGTACTAAAGCCCCTGAGCTATAATTGGCTACAGGCATCCTGCCTGTAGCCAATTATGGCTCTCCTCGCTGCCGGCGCTGTGATTGGCCAAGCATGCGGGGTCACAGTGCATGCTTGGCCAATCATCAGCCAGCATTGCACTGCGACTGGCGCAATGCATTGCGGGCCGCTCGCATCACACGAATTTGATGCGAGCGGCCCAAATAGTTCTGGGCTCGCCGAACGGGCGAACGCCCGATCGTTCGATTCGAACATGGGTTCGAATTGAACACCGGGCTCATCCCTACCCTCCACCAAATGATTTGAACCAGTGAACAAAGCAAGGTCCATAAAGACATGCATGAGCGAGTTTGGGGTGAAAGAACTTGACTGGCCTGCACATAGTCCTGACCTCAACCCGTTAGAACACCTTTGGGATGAATCTGTGTAGGCCAGTCAAGTTCTTCCACCCCAAACTTCATGTCTTTATGGATTTTGATTTGTGCACTGGTCCAAATCATTTGGTAGAGGGGGGATTATGGTGTTTTTTTGTTTTTTTTTCAGAGGTTGGGCTTGGCCCTGTTCCAGTGAAGGGAACTCTTAAGGCGTCAGCATACCAAGACATTTTGGTCTGTTTCATACTCCCAACTTGCACTCTGCAAAGGCATTTGCACCAGAGCTTGGTAATTGAAGGAAAACTCTGCGGACTTCCATCATCCAATTATGTGCAAGCAAAAATGCTGTTTTGTTCAATTTCCTGGCATGTGATTGAGTATTAAGCTCAAAACAACTGTGTGTGCAGCCCCACTTATAATCCTGTATGAAAAAAGCCAGCCAACACTTTAAGTGATTGTAAAGTCAAATTTTTTTTCCCAAAAAATAACAAACATGTTATACTTACCTATAAAACCAGTGGTTTAGCACAGAGCAGCCCGGATCCCCCTCTTCTCCGGTAGCTCTTTGGCTTTCCTGGCCCCTCCTTTCTGTTGAGTGCCCCCACAGCAAGCAGCTTGCCATAGGGTCACCAAGCCAAGTCACAGCTCCCTGTGTCCATTCAGACATGAAGCCCCGCCCCTCTCTCTCCTGATTGGCTAACTGACTTTGACAGCATTGGGTGCCAATGACACCACTGCTGTGTCTCAGTCAATCAGGAGGAGATTCCTGGACAGCCGAGGAAGTCATGGACATAGTTGGAGAGAGATGGGGCTCTGGTAAGTATTAGGGGGTGCTGGGGTGGCCACTGCACACAGAAGTTTTTTATCTTAATGCATAGAATGCATTAAGATAAAAAAAAACCTTCTGCCTTTACAACCCCTTTAACAAGTGTTTCAAACCTCTGGTAAACCCCCAAAAAAGTGTGGCACTAAATAAAAAACTATACACTTGTGTAAACCTTAATAATGATAACATAATTATAAAAATATATAATATCAATCCATCCTGTGTTTAATTATATGAAGAGTGCCTTTAAAATATAAATCAGCAACACCATGTTCAACATAAATGTATAAGACATATAATCAGATAATAAACTCCTTCGGTCCAAATCTATGAAATTTGCAAAATTAACTGTGGGCACCAATAGTAAATGTCCCCAGGTGTAACATTGTACTGCAATATATCAAAAAGTCCCCCAGGTGATCTTCTTTCCCACACAAAAATCTAGTGCCACCACAAACTGCCCCCTTCTTCACCTCATGCAAGACAAAATGCTCACCTCAACATTAGACCTCTCTAATTATAAGAGGTCTAAAAGTGCTTGACATATGAAAATGTTAACAGTCTTCTGCAAAAAACATAAACCATGATGGCAGCAAAGAGTTAACTTATCTCACTCCCAGAATTCAAATATAGAAAGAAACAAAGGCCACGAGATTTAGTGTTTAATGTTGTAATGTTAAATATATCGCTATCGTGCCATTTACTACACTTACATAATATTATTAAAAACCGCAGCATCTTGTTGCCCTTCCAAATCTAATATCGGAATTGAAGACTTATGAGGGGTTATCCTTTTTTAGGGTTAACTATCAAAAATCGGAGGCACTTGGCATTTCCATGCCTGCCTCCATGGCTGCCCTTCTTAAGACCAACTTCCCCTTCAAAAGGGCTACTTCCAACATAAAATACTTCGGTATCTTTCTTCTTGATAAGGTGGAAGACATCTTTTCCCTGAACTTTCCGCCTCTTCTGACGACCATCAAAAAAGATCTTTCGAAGTGGCAGCATGGTTTGTTTTCATGATTTGGAAGATGTAGTATCGTCAAGAGGAACATCATGCCTTGTTTGCTTTATCCTCTTCAGGCTCTACCGATACGTATCCCAGGATCTTTTCTTCGAATCGAGCGATGGCCTTATTCCTTTGGGCTCAGAAGCCTCCACATCTTAGCCAAACGATCCTATGACTGCCAAAACTGATGGGAGGTATGGCTTTACCAGATGCTGCCCTTTATCATGCAGCATGTCATCTGACAAGGGTGCTGGATCGGTGCCGTCATGGCCCCCTTAAACAATAGGTACAGGTGGAGCAGAGTCTCTCTAGGCTCCCGCTAGACTCTGTGCCATGGTGCCATACGAACCTACCCACTGCGATTCTCACCCACCCAACGGTAGGTGAAACATGGCGCGTATGCTCTAAGATTTTACGGTTTACCTCTTTCTCTGGAACCCTCTCCGCTTACTCCCATGATCAGGAACCTGGCCTTTGCTCCGGGAATACAGGGGGCTGGTTTTCAGGATCTAAGGTCCAAGTTTTTTTTTCAGGCCCAGCACTTTCTTATATATGGACAATGGGCTTCTAAACAACATATCACAAACGAACCAGCATTTGCGGGATTGTCGTTCTGGCACAAACTGCAGCTCACCCATTTTCTCGGCTCCTTACCCGCAGCAGACGCATTTAGACACCATCTTACTAAGTTCGAGTTACTATACATAGTGAAATCTCTACTATGCCATGCGGTGTCTCAGACCTATCAACTACTTGTGTCACCCCCCCAACCTTTCGACTCCTATGTACTGTATCTCCAAGTGGGAGAGAGATTTGTCAGACAAACAGGTAGAGAGAATTTTTAAGTTCTCTTACAAAACTTCTATTTGCGCCAAGCACCAAGAATCAGGGTTCAATGTGTTGACCCGATGGTATCACACACCTGCCAAGATTCATAAATTGTTCCTTTATTGCTCGTATTTGTGCTGGAGGTGTGGATGGTTCCCTTTTCCATATCTTCTGGTCTTGTAGTCGCCTACAGTTATACTGGACAGACATACATCGTATAACCCAACGATTCACAGACTATGATCTACAGAGAGAGCCTGCACTTTTCCTTTTGCATCACTGCCGTTTTTTGTGGTAGGGCCTATAGATGCTCTATCCTGCCACTTGTGATCACTGCGGCGAAGAGCTGCATTCCCCTCTTTTGGAAGCAGACGCAGGCACCATCTGTAGCCGTTTGACTGAAAAAAGTGAAGGAAATTAATGAGTTGAAAGACCTGGTGGCCACGGAAAGAGGCCTTTGGGAAAAATTCCTCAGAAAATGGTTCTACTGGCACAAATTTGTATACTCTGGAGGATTACAAGGCACTGCTGACTTGAATCATACAAGCTGGAGACGACACCGCTGGGTTTTGCTTGTTCCTGGCTGGAGAGAAGTTTGAATGGTTCCCTCATTTCTTTGCCCTGTCTCTTACCCTCCCACCAGCCCCCCTTTTTTTTATTTGGTTTGTTTGTTTTGTTTTAGTGACCCTTTTTTTGCCATTCTTTGACTTATGGTTTTTACCAGATAAAATACCACACGGGATGCAGAGACTCTTTACTTAACCAGACTAGGTCACCTTTATGTATATCTGCCTCATTGACCTGCCAGTATCTTCCTAGTACTGAGTCTCATTTATATATGTATGTTTTCTGGACTTGCATGTCATATGGTTTCTGTATTTTCCATGTGTTTTCTTCTAAAAATAAAGTATTAAGAAAAAAACTGCTGCATCTAATTCAGAGACAGCCTCCGCAGAGATAAATGATCAATGTAATACTCAGCCAGCCCTTAGTGTCATATAAGCCATTCCACTTTGTAGAGTCTGCCAGGAAAAATGCACCAGTAGCATAATAACACCGCCTTTACTTGTTACCTTTGTAAGGGCTTCTTCAGAAGGTTCACTATTGGTGCACACAATTTGTTCTGCACATTTTGTATATTTGGATTAAAGGACATCATTTTTTTTATTATAAGTTGCTGATTCAGATTTTAACCACTTCCCACCCATAGGCCATCATATGACATCCTGGACTTTGAGTGGAGATATCTGAATGATGCCTGTGGCTGCTTCTTCAGGTGTGACTCTGTGTTTTAAGGGACACTTTGGGTTTCTTTTCATTTGGTTGGGATGAGTATAAATATCTGTTGGTTTCAGATAATGTTGCTTTTGCTATGACTCTCCCTTCTAATTGTAGAATTATAAGTATACAATTTCCCTTAAAGTGGTTGTTACCACAGACATGTAAAGCACTGGCAGACACTTTATTATATGTAGTCATAACACACAGGGTTAGTGATTTATTAAAACAAAGCTTGTAAATACCCTTTTAGAGCGATCTTCAGGGCAGTCACGTGACTTCCATTCGGTCTCCTACTCCGATCCCCGGCCTACAGCAGGAGGGGCTGAATGGCCACCTGACCTCCCCGGCTGACGTCAGAGGGAGATCTCGGCCCTTCCCACTGTAGCCCGGGAATCGGAGTAGGAGACCGGCCGGGAGTCACGTGACCGCCTTCAAGATCACTCTAAAAAGGTATCAACAAGCTTCATTTTAATAAATCACTAATCCTGTGTGTTATGACTACATATAATAGAGGGGCTGGCAGTGAACATTTATTTTTTAACAAGAAAGGCAGTGAACATTTCTAATATTTTATTTCTACTAATAGTGGCAGGAGGGGGGTGGAGACAGAGACTCAGACACAGGAGCTGACAGGCAGGGAGGGAGGGGGTGAGGGGGACAGAGGAGAGCTGCGGGTGACAGAGGCATGTAATCTGACCACGGTAGTCAGGGTTCAGCAGCCATGGTTCTCGTGGTCAGTACACAGAGGGGGGACATAGGAAGTGGCAGGATCAGTCAGTTTTTTTTACAGAGAGGGGCAGATTAGACAGCATAAGCACTATGCTGTTTAATCTGCTATAAGGTAACAGGATCTCTGTTCCCTTTTTTTAGGGTTACAAACACTTTAAGGCAATTTATGCTGTAAAGACCACTATAGTGTACATCAAATAAATGTTTCATGCTGGTCCTAAAGAAGTGGATGCTTTGGGGGGTATATTGATAGTGCTGAAACCTGAAGCTAAAGATAGGTGATCGTTTTATCTTCCAGTTATTGGCACTTGTGTTGGTGTGGTGCCAATAGAGCATAAGCCCATGGGTTATGCTGACAAAATTCTGAAATGGAAATTGAAGCACCAAACTCAGAAGTTTGAGTCTGAAATGGAGTTTATGCCAAATACTATTTGAGTACAATAGTCAATGCTTTTTTAGGGGGGCCTGACATTATTTAATAGCAAATGTAGGTGTAAGGGCATTATGCGATGATCCCTGGTAGCCTAAATTGTATTGTATCAACATGCTATTAATATATAAAAAGTTATATCTTTTTTCCCAAAAGGTTATTAAAATACAACATATCAACAGGGCTGCATACTAGCCCATGCTATATAAAAACATAATGGAGGTAAGAGTCATGTATTGGAGAAAGCCTAAGCGTTACGCGGTCCAAGCCGCTTCTACAGGGCTGCTGTCTCTGACTAGATACCTAATATTTACAAACATATACACTTCTCAAAAAAAATGAAAGGAACACTTTAAAAACACATCAGATCTCAATAGGGAAAAATGTCATGCTGGATATCTATACTGATATTGACTGGTTAATGTGTTACTAACAAAAGGATGCAGCATCGTTTGATGGAAATGAAAATTATCAACCTACAGAAGGCTGAATTCAAAGACACCACGGAAATCAAAGTGAAAAAAATTATGCAGCAGGCTAGTCTATTTTGCTGAAATTTCATTACAGCAACTCAAAATGGTACTCAGTAGTTTGTATGGCCCCCACGTGCTTGTATGCTTGCCTGACAACGTTTCTACATGCTCCTAATGAGATGACAGATGTGTCCTGGGGTATTTCCTCCCAGATCTGCACCAGGGCATCACTGAGCTCCTGAACAGACTGAGGTGCTACCTGGCGGCATCAGATGGACCGGAACATAATGTCCCAGAACTGTTCTATTGGGTTTAGGTCAGGCGAGCATGGAGGCCATTCAATGGTATCAATTCCTTCATCCTCCAGGAACTGGTTGCATACTCTTGCCACATGAAGCCAGGCATTGTCATGCACCAGAAGGAACCCAGGACCCACTGCACCAGCGTAGGGTCTGACAATGGGTCCAAGGATTTCATCCTGATACCTAATGGCAGTCAGGGTGCCATTGTCTAACTTGTAGAGGTCTGTGCCTCCCTCCATGGGTATGCCTCCCCAGACCATCACTGACCCACCACCACTAAACCAATGTTACAGGCAGCATAACGTTCTCCATGGCTTCTCCAGACCCTTTCACATCTGTCACATGTGCTCAGGGTGAACCTGCTTTCATCTGTGAAAAGCACAGGGCGCTAGTGGCAGACCTGGCAATTCTGGTGTTCAATGGCAAATACCAATCGAGCTCCATGGTGCCGGGCATTGAGCACCAGGCCCACCAAAGGATGTCGGCCCTCAGGTCACCCCCATGAAGTCTGTTTCTGATTGCTTGGTCAGAGACATTCACATCAGTGGCCTACTGGAGGTCATTTTGCAGGAGTCTGGCAGTGCTCATCCTGTTCCTCCTTGCACAAAAGAGCAGATACTGGTCCTGCTGATGGGTTAGGGACCTTCTAGGGCCCTGTCCAGCTGTCCTAGAGTAACTGCCAGCCTTCTGGAATCTCCTCCATGCTCCTGAGACTGTGCTGGGAGACACAGCAAACCTTCTGGCAATGGCACGTATTGATGTGCCATCCTGGAGGAGTTGGACTGCCTGTGCAACCTCTATAGGGTCCAGGTATCGCCTCAATAGTGACACTGACCCTAGCCAAATGCAAAACTAGTGAAAAACAGTCAGAAAAGATGAGTAGGGAAAAAAAAATGTCAGTGGCCTCCACCTGTTTTGAGGTCATCTCATTGTTGCCCATCCAGCGCACCTGTTATTAATTTCATTAACACCAAAGCAGCTGAAACAGATTAACAACCCCCTCTGCTACTTTACTAACCAGATCAATATTCCATGAGTTTAATTGTCTTGATGCTATACTCTGATTAAAAAGTCCTTAAATTGTTTTGAGCAGTGTATAATCAATAAAAAGAAAATACAATACAAACCAGTTCAATAAAAACAAAAGGAGAAAACGTAATCAATTTTACAATATACATTACTATAGAAAACTCCCTATCCTATAGAGAAAGGAAAAATGCAAAAAAAGGGAGGGGGGGATGAATTACCTCACACTATCATCATGTCCATTTAGACTATGGCGAGACAAATATTCAAGGAACCACATAGGGATAAACCAACCTCTGAAATGAAGCTACCAGATCTCCATAGGGAATCAAATAAGCTATGATGATTTATCCCTACGTGGTTCCTTGAATATTTGTCTCCCGTAGCCTAAATGGACCCGATGATAGTGTGAGGTAATTCATTTTATTTCCCCCTTTTTTAATTTTTAATTTTTTTTTGCATTTTTTCCTTTCTCTATGGGATAGGGTTTTTTCTATATGAATGTATATTGTATATTTGATTATATGTTTTCCCCTTCTGTTTTTAATTTTTATTGAACTGGTTTGTATTGCATTTTCTTTGTATTGAAGGTTGAATGTTTGTTAATATTATCTATATAGTTTCTAGTCAGAGACAGCAGCCCTGAAGAAGCGGCTTGGACCACGTAACACATATACTTTCTTTGATACCTGACTCTTACCTCCATTATGTTTTTATATAGTATGGGCTAGTATGTGGCCCTGTTGATATGTTGTATTTTAACGACCTTTTTTAATAAAGATATAACTTTTTATATATTATTAACTTGTTGGTACAATACAATTTAAGCTACCAGGGGTCATCGCATAACGCCCTTACACCTACATTTGCTATTCAATTATATTATATTGGGTTGATGACCTCAGGGTATTTGGCTGGTTTAGCTTTTTTCCCCCTTATCTGCCCTTTCAATTAATCACTTCATTATTGCTGGGGCCTGACATTACCCCCCTCATCAGAGCTTAGAAGAGCGTGAAGACTAAATATATCAATATTAAATTTTTGTCTTGAACCCTGGGCGTGGGATCTATGAAACGCATTGACCGGTTTGTCATGAAATTGTGTAAACAATGAAACAGCGTGGACTAAAAGTGCACCAACTACAGTATATACATTGTTGGGGTATATGTAAGTGTTCTGCCCTTTAATGATGACACTTTTTATAAAATAATTATTTTTACTCTAGGCCTTTTTTTTGGTATTCTTGAGTGCTATACCAAGTCTCTTGTTTTTTTAATTCTGTGTTCACGTGGAACAGATGACTTTGGCCTTAAAATTTTGTTGCAATGTTTTGTTGAAAGCCTTCTGTTTCCTGTCTTGTGCTAAACTTTGTCAATTTGTATGCACAGGGCCCTTTGGCTGAAATGCTGGACTGCACAGCTTACTTACAAAATTAATTTACTCAACAATGTATCCAATGTGGCCCATGTTTCTTCAAATCACCTCTGCTAAGAATTGCCCCTTTTGCTTCAATGTATGCTTAACTTCCACTTTGAATTCTCTGAAACCTCCCCATTTACAAATTTTGGTACTCCAAAGCTTCCAATCTATCAACAAGCCCTGAAGCACGAAGATGTGTTTCCCCTTTCCAGTGTGGGAGAAAGTCTTTTAACCTTTGCGGATGCTTGGAAATCATGCATTTGCATGCATCACTGCCTGGGTTCAAGAGGTCATGTCCCAGAGTTTACATTTCCCGCTTCCTCCTTTTTTTTACATCAAGCTTTCGCCTGTCCCCTCAACCACTTGCCGATATTTATCGGTCACTCCCTGGACAAAGTGGTCATAGCCTCAGTCCCTGCTGCAGAGAGTTTTCAGGGGTTTTACTCAAACCTGTCTACTGTTCCAAAACTCAAAGGGGGCTCCCCTATCTTGGAACTCACAGACCCCAAATGTTTACATTTGACCCCAGAAGTTTTGGATGGAATAATCCTGATCTATCATTGCTTCCCTTTACCAGGGGCACCTGGCTTTGGTGGACATAAAAGATGACTACCCACATGTGACTATCTTTCCATCTCACAAATGCTCATTACATTTTTCTGTGGGGTCTTTGAACTACCAATTTGTGGTCCTGCAATTTGGCCTGTCTTCTGTACCTTGGGTATTCACCAAAATGACCCCAGTGTTGGCCTTGCTGCACTCTGATGGTATTTCCATTCTGGACAACCTGGATGACCTCCTGTTGATGGAACAGTCAGCAAAAGCTCTGGAGGATAAAACATCTCTGACTGTCCAGATGCTGCAGAGGTTTGGGTGAAATATGCTAAAATGTCTACTTCCTGCAAGGTCTATTACCATCACATTGCTTGATGTGAATCTAAGGGGTTTCACACCCTGAGATTCTCAGTGGGACAGATACTCTCTGTCCTGCAGTTGGGCCTGGAACAACGTTTGGCTCTTTGCACCTCCAAGAGCCAGATCTCTGCCCTTGCCATATGGTTTCAGAAACCTTTGGTTTACCATTCTCTGATCAAAAGTGTGATGCGTCATATCTTGTCTTGTGGGTCATAGGAATGCACTTACTTTTACGGGCTACAGTCTCCTGTTGGCTGATGTCACAGAGCCGTTCCAGGCTCTGGAAGGATCCCCACAAAGTTGTAGAGATCAGCCAAAATGTCTAATTGACAGCTGGCTCAGCCTCTCAGCACGCTGCGAGGAGCTTGAGCCAGCTGCTCCCTCTTCCCAGTCAGGAGTGCTAATGAGTGCTGGAGGGGCAGGACAGAAAGTGGTGACTGACAGCCACCTCTCTGTTCAGAGAGGACCACAAACTAAGAGATCAGCAGTCATGTGATTACTCAGGTCTCAGGCTTAGAGTCTTCAGGAGACAAAGATGCTGTGGCATGGAGGAAGGTATGTATTTTTTTTTTCATAGAACATCATACATCTCCTTTATAACCTTTGTGCAGGGGATCTCCTATGTGATCCCCACTGCTCAATCCCCTGTGACTCCATGAGATTTAAAGTTTTTTTGGCACATCAAAATCCCCCTATATGAGCCTATCAGTATTCCTCTCTTCCTTCTAGCTATTATCCCAGCAAGTCAAGTTTTGGAGCTAGTTGCCTTGTACTGCATGGAACTCTTTGTGGTTTCGCATAGGGACAAGGTGGTGTTGAGGTCCAGGCCTTCCTATCTTCCCAAGATAGTCTCTGCCTCTCCTAAACAAGATAATGTTCTTCTGTTCCTCTCTGGCTATATTTCACCCAAATAATATTTCCCTCCATTGTCTAAATGTGGTTTAGGTTGTGAAAGCTTATCTTTCAGCCACTGCTTTTTTCAGAAAGAAAAAAGAAAGATTTCCTTTTTTATCATTTTGGATGGGCTCAGGAAGGGCATCTCAGCCCATTTCCAGGTAGCAGAGAGAGACCATTGTTCAGGCTTAAATTCGCAAGGATCGGATTACCCACGTTCCAGTTAAGGCTTACGCCACTAGAGCAGTTAGCACCTATTGGGCTTTTTGACATCAGGCCTCTTCCCCAAATCCTCAAGGCTGACACCTGGTCTTCTATTCACATATCTGTGTTCTTTCAGTAAGAGTATGACATTTAAACTGAAATAAAACACATAACATTTAAATAAAGTCCACAAACATATATTAGTATTCACAGTGAGAGAAAAAGTTAATAAAAGATTTCATACAATTTCTTCATTATTCAGATCTTTCATTGTGGAAAGTGTAACCAGAATCCTGGTTATCACACTAGTGATACACCTCAGTGCTTAACATGTGCCCTCACTTTAATAATTGGCCCTATAGGGGAGTATAGGTCTATATACCCCTTCCCAAACTCCAGGGAATTATATAGATAGTCCAGATTATCTTCGACCACTTCTTTCTCTTTTATTCCAGAACCAGTGCTGTCCCTTTAAATATTCTATATTATTGTAGTGGGCACTGTAAATACTTAAAACCATATAAAGACCACCATAGTGTAGTACTTAAAATATTCCAGCAATTTTTATTAAGAAGTATTACATTTACATTGAAAAATTAAATCATGGCATAAACCAAATATACCATTGTCTTGTAGTAAGCAATCCTCCCACCTCACTTACTGGTATCCTTAAAGAGGAAGTAAACCCTGATGGGTTTTACTTCCTCTTAATTTCCATGCAAAGGTAAAACATAATGGGCTACTTTACATCGCATAGTAGCCCATTATGTGTCACTTACCTGAAACTGAAGCCTGCGATGTCACCGATGTCCCCACTAGCACCGAGCGTACATTTACACCCCTCTTCTTCTGGGGCCGCAAACTCAGACTCTGTGACTGGCCAGAGTCGTGTGATGCCACCAGTCACGGCATGACACCTTTAGAATAGGCACGATCTACCCTTTCTAAAGTGCGCATGCGTCGTAGACATCGGCGCATGCACCATAGACATCGGTGCACGGCTTTATTGTAAATATCTCCTAAACCGTGGAGGTTTAGGAGATATTTCCAGCACCTACAGGTAAGCCTTAATATAGTCTTGCCTGTAAGTAAAAGTGGTTGTACAGGGTGTACAACCACTTTAAGGGCGGAGCAGGGTGACATAGGAGCCGACAGGCGCTGAGGGAAATGCTTTGATACTTTACATATCTGTGTCAGAATGGGACTTGTATATCTTGGATAACAGGGAGATCTTCTTTTCAAAGTTCTTAGATCTGTTTCTGTCCACCTTGGAGCCTTGGGTGTTCTCAACCATCTTTGTGTGTTCCAGCTCCTCCCGTTCCCTTCTCCACTATGTAAAATTCTAAAATACATAAAAAAAAATAAAACAGGGTTAATGAGAACCACTCATAATGAACACTGGAGGTATACAGATTCAGGAGCTCAGCACAGATATCTCACCAAAAAGGGTCCTTCCAGAGATATAACCTTGTCGGGTGGTTTAACTCTCCAGTGTTTATCAAAAGCTGAAAAATCTATTCTGGATGGACTGACCCTTTAAGAAGTTACACAAAATGTAAATACTCAAAGTCATTGATATTTTTTAATATATTAATACTTTGGATAGCTACTTCTGCCAGGCTAAACATCCTCTAGGGAACTCAATTGTAAGGTAAGAATTTGCAATAAATTTTGCTAAAGTCCTCAGTGACCTGCAGAGTCACTGTTCTTCTTTACCTCAAAGAATCACTTTAAAGCGGACGTCCGCCCACCCCACAAAAAATTTTAAGTCAGCAGCTACAAATACTGCATTTGCTGACTTTTAATATATGGACACTTGCCTGTCCAGGGAACCTGCGATGTCGACATTCCAGACAATCTTTTGATCAGCTGTCGGGTGCAGCCACCGCCATTGCCGCTAAGGGAACCCGGCAGTGAAGCCTTTCGGCTTCACAGCCGTTCCCTACTGTGCATGCACGAAGCGAGCTGCGCTTTCTAATTGGCCCGGCTGCGGAGGAAGGAAGATGGGGGCCGAGCTTCGCCGCGGCACCATCTCCGGAAGTGGGGAAAGGGACCTGTCAAAAACAGGTCCCCATTCCCCCCTCCCCCCTGAAAGGTGTCAAATGTTTTGGGTGGAACTCTGCTTTAACTTGCTACCTGTCTTAACATATCATACCAATAATCAAATAATATCAATAAAGGGAGCACAGGTGGAATTTACCACAACAATCTGTGGGGTTGATTAGAAGGATTATGTAAAAGATTTAGACCAGCAACTGTCATTCCTGTGGACAACATTGTGCAGCAATCCAGTACCTGCTGATAGCGCTCTGTCTGCATAATCAGAAACAAAAGCTTCTGTCAGCGTAACCAAGTAGTCTCCTATAACAGAAAACCCACAGGAATGTCTACTCATCAGAGAAGAATTAGTAGCATCACCTACAGCAGAGGTTCCCAGAATCTGGTTTAGAACCACAAGTTCTTGAATGTGATTTGCGGTATACTAATATGCTTTGGCTTATTTAGAAAAAATAGAATCTTAGAATCTCTCTTTTTGTGCTGTGCTGGACACCCTACTGTTCAACATTGCTTAGTGTTACTTGAAGTGGCTACTTAAAATGTTGAGTAATCCCTAGGCAGGAGAGAAGTAGCTGTATACGCTGCCTGTACACATCTCAACTACTGTATATGGGCTGTATGTCCTGTGAAGTTTAGCATCCACGGTGAGCTATGAGTAAGCACTGATTGCAGTGCGAAACTCATCAGCTTTTGTACCCCTTTTTCTTTGCTGTGGACCATTTGATGTGATGTGACCCTTGAATTTTAATAAACAACACAAGGATTTTAAGTCTTTTTCCGGTGTGCGGCTGTCCAGAGTTTTTCTACCATTTCCTGCCTATTGTGTATGTATCAGCCAGCACCTTGGGCTCCTTGATAGGAAGAAGAGCATCCGCCCTGGAGGGCTATCCTTGAGCGGTGGTTCCCTTTCTCTATTTACTGTATATGGGCTGTATGTCCTGTGAAGTTTAGCATCCATGGTAAAAGCATATATCCTACACTGACATTTGAGGAGTCACATCAGACCCTTATCTGCTGATCACCTCCAAAAATACATACAGTATGTAATTCATTCATATTCGCAAAATATTGAGGTAGTCAAGCAAATCAATATCAGCAAGAAGACACAACAAAAAGTGGGGTTGGCTGTTTGGCAGAACCATATGTGGGTCGGTCCTTTTCCCTCAGTGAGCCTGGTGCCTTTTTGCTCCGGGATGGAAGCAGTGCACATATACCCTTCCCAAATGAGATTTATCACTATGTGACATCTTTGATGTTTGTGGTGTTTGTTGGCTGGTTTATTATCATATTTTATTTGATATTATTATGCTTTGTTTCATTATATATTGAACCTCCAGTTTAAATGTTTTTTGACACACCCTTATAAGCTAGAACTCACACCCCATGCTTTATTTATATTCTTTTAATCGTTGGAATTGATTTTCATCCTTGGATTTTAAAGGTTTTTCAGCTATTTTTTAAGTTGTTGTAAGTTCTCCTTGCTGATGTTGATTTGCTTGGCAACTTAAAATTTTGCTATTATGAATTATATTAATGGTAAGAGCATTAACCACTTCAACACCGGGCCAAACATTATATTTTTTTTTCATCAGAGGCCCAAGAAAATAAAGTGATGGGTGGGTGGGTTTTTCAAATGCAATTTTGTTTGGAAAATATACACTTTAACCACTTCAATACCAGGCACTTTCGCCCCTTCCTGCCCAGGACAATTTCCAGCTTTCAGCGCCGTCACACTTTGATTGGTCATACAACACTGTACCCAAACTAAATATTTTATCATTTTCTTCCCACAAATAGAGATTTCTTTTGGTGGTATCTGATCACCTCTGGGGTTTTTATTTTTTGCTAAACAAACTAAAAAAGACCAACATTTTTGAAAAAAAAATGTTTTCTTTGTTTCTGTTATAAAATGTTGTTTTCACCTTCACTGATGGGCACTGATGACGTGGCACTGATAAGGTGGCACTGATGGGCACTAATGAAGAGGCACTGATATGTACAATTGATGGGCACTGATAGGCAGCACTGATATGCAGCACTGATGGGCTACACTGGTAGGGCGGCACTGATAGGTGGCACTGATAGGCGACACTGATGGGCACTGGATAGGCAGCACTGTTGAGCTACTGACAGGCATTACTGATTGGCATCTGAAGGGCATTGACAGGCATTACTGATTAGGCACTGATTGGCACATTTATGGGCACTCATTGGCACTTTAATTGGCGTTTTTGATGGGGCACAGACTGGCAGCTTATGGGCACTGATTGGCAGCTGATGGGCACATCTGATGGGGGCTATGCTGATAATCAATGTGCTGATTATCAGCACAGACCCCCCCCCCCTCTGACAGCGAGAGCCACCAATTGCTCTCCCTGTCAGCACGAACTGAGGAATGCTGTTTACTGGCACTTCCTGGTCCACCAGCTGATCACGTGGTAAGGAGCCTCCGTCAGAGGCACCTTACTACGATTGGAGATGCAGTGTGTCAGACTGACACACAGCACCTCCGATCACCGCGCTACGTGCCCCTGCAGGCGCGCGCCAACATGTTATCCTGCTGGACGTCATATGACACCCAGTCAGGATAACTGAACCACCGCCCAGCCATCATTCTGCTATAGGCAGTGATTAATGAATTGTATTGCACAACATCCCTTGTGATAGCATGAGCCATGACAGGTTCTATTTACGGAGAGACCTGGTGTCTATTAGACCCCAGATCTCTCCTCTGGCCTCCAATGCAGCTGATCAGACACAGATTGGTGGCCAGGTAAACAAAGAACTGAAGCCAGAAGTCATATAATCCTTGTTACATCTGGTTTCTGAGGTCACAGAGAGGAAAATTAAGAAACCACACTTACAATTGATAGACTTGTAAATAGTACAAAAGTGTAAAAACCACTGATCCCCAGACAAACACTTCCTCTTACGTCACTTCCTTTACCCTCATCTACCTCTGCTCACGCCCTACGTGTTATGTCACCATCACTTGACTTCACCAGGGGAACCCCTAACATCAGCCTTCCTTAGAGGGAGAATGGAATTCCCTTCAGCAACTTCTGCCATTCAACCCCAAAAGCACATGTCCACTTGCAGTCTTTAGCAAAGGTCCTACTCACAATGTCTATTGATAACTGTTGCTCATCAGCTTCCATGCAACACTCTTCAATGCTATATCTTTCAATCCAGTTTCCTTCAGGCCCCCAGCCAGGCACATGCTGAGGCCTAACATCAGCTCTTTGAAACACATGCTGCATCCCAGGGGCAGCAGCCCCAGGAAAAAAAAAAGGTCCACAGAGCTAGCCTCCCAAACATTTATCTTCTTCCTCAGCCACATTTTGGGTGCCCTTCCCAGGAATTGGCTGAAGTCAGATATGTATTCATAAAAAAAATGAGAAATACTAAAATAATAATAATAATATATCTCCCTCAGCGCACACGGATCATTTGTTTGCTTTGGGCAAACACTAAAAGCAGCTACTATAATAAAATTTAAATAATCAAATAAATATGTCAGAGAAATAAAATTCCAAAAACATTAGCAGCGCTATAAAATTGCAGATATCTAAAATACCATCAAAATTATTTGGTATAACAATGAATAATAAGATTAAATCCACTGTGAGTCAATATAATGATAATACAATAATCAATTTTTAGATATGTATTCATAACTTCAGTGACTGACCATTCTCTTCTATTCTCTGAAAGCTTCTTCCAAAGGCAGGCAGGAGTAATCAACTGCCAAGCTTAGGGAAACCCTACCAGACCTAGGAAACTGATCATTACTCCATTGAGTACAGCAGAACAATTGAAAATTGAAATTTTGCCTAAGACAGGGTGCTTCATGTGTCTTTACTCTGAAAATGTAAAGGAAACTAGCCATAATGGCAGCCCCTATACTCATGACAGGTTTACTTTAAGACACTTCATGTGAATAAATAAAGGAAAAAATGGTCAAACTGGAGCTATGATTGCTGTATGCCACTGTAATAAATTTACTTATAGCAGTAGTAAACTTGGGAGATCCTTGAGGGACTCCACAGGAGATTGCCCAGGTTTCAGAGGTGAAAGCTCCTAGTTTCACCGTCTGAGAGTGATTTCCTAAGAAGGATCCGAACCATTGTAGATCTGATCCGGATCCGGGTCTGTCCTGTTATTAGTCTAGGTATCAGACTTGCCGCCGCGTAGACTAAAGCCAGCAAGTTGATCGTGTGGTGCCCTATGTGTGAGGATGCTGATCCTGATCCGGGTCCGGGTTTGTCCTGTTATCAGTCTAGGTATCAGACTTGCCGCCGCGTAGACTAAAGCCAGCAAGTTGATCGTGTGGTGCCCTATGTGTGAGGACTTGGTTTGGTTGGGTAGTAGGTTCCTGGCTGTTCCAGCTGCCTCTGCTTGTCGCGAGGGATCCTGGACCAGAAGAATGCTGCTGATGACAGCTGCGGTGTGTTGCTTAGTTGGAGCGAATAGTTCCTGTGGGGGTGATGGGGGCCTGTTGAACCTACCGCCCTCTCGTTGATCCAGAGGAAGGCGAAAAAAACCCCTAACTGTGCTGGCCAATTACTCAGCGAGGGGAAAAAAATCCTTCCTGACCCCGAGAGGCGGTCGGACCACAGTGCCCTGGATCAACTGCTAGTGGGGGAGGGGGGTCCCGAGAGCTTACCTGTTTGGAGATAATCCCTGAAGCGCTTGCTGTGTTGCCTGGTGCTTCTGCGATGAAGTCCGGTTGCTGGGTAGGGGTGTGCTGAAGGGGGTGGGCACGCCGGCCTGCAGAAAGGAGGAAAGGATAAGCTGGGGGGTGGGATGAGTCTCATCCGCAGCCGGTTTCTTCCTCGTCTATCAAGCTAGAACCGAGGCGATGGTGGCTGTGGATGTAACCCCACCTGGGGGACTGACCTGTGGTGGAAGGAGTGCCCGAAGTATCTGCTGGGGGGTCCGGGAGGCCACTGTAATAAATTTACTTATAGCAGTAGTAAACTTGGGAGCACAAATTCAAAGCATTCATAAGGCCACAAAGCTAAACATTTTCCATCACACTGCAGTAGTAATTATCCTCATAGCATGTTTCTCACTGTTTTTGCAGCTCTGTATCTCTTTAATCTCTTCCAGGCAAAGCTGGCACCATATATATACGGTTGTCTTCCAATTCTTCCTAATGTTTATTTACGCCCCCTTTCGCCATTCTCCCAGCCATATTCTTGCACATGCGCAGTAACTATAAACCAAGCCCCGTTTTTTTTATCAGTTACCATGGCGACATGCCTCCACCAATTGGATTAGACATGTGTTGATGTGTAACAGCAATGTTCACACCCCTGTGACATGGCAAGTGAGTGATACTGAGGGAGGCATGGCACCTGTATGTATCAGGGGGCAAAATGCACATGCACAAGTGACGTCATTGCAACAAACAGTAGGCAAAATCCTCTTGAATGGTTCAGGCTGTAATACTTTAAAACAGTGGTCCCCAACCTATTTGGCATTGGGGACTAATGTTGTGGAAGAAAATTGTTCCAAGGCCTGGGGGGTATGCGTTTTTTTGCGGGCAATTTGTTAGGGCAATGGCTGGTTAGCACTTCAATCATCACGACACCATGGTTGATATGGTTTCAGGATGATTGAAGCACATTATTTCTTTTATTACATTGTAATAGAAAATGGAATAGTTCAACTATGTGCACGTGTGCTCTATGTGCATGCGTGCTCCTTTGTCAGGCATCAGATGCCTGACGAAGGAGCACGCATGCTCCGAACGCGTGCACGCCATTAGCATCATCACACGGCGACTCCACAGACCGTCGATCCCACAGCGCTCTGCCAACCTAAGCCTGGGACACTGGAATCCACCGGCACCGCCAGACGGGACTGCACAGCCCTAAAGGATCACCCCTTTTGGAGCCCCATCGCCTATTAGATTGTCCATCCGGACTTTCACCTCACAAAGTGCAGCCTTCGCTGCAAACAGGCTACAGCCCGGCACCCCTGCTTCTAAGTCATTTTAGAATGCTTTACATGGTGCAAAACAGGGTAGGAGAGTTTACTACCACTTTAGTTCCGTTGTATGGGAAAAAACATGTTTAGTATGCTATTGCTTGTAGGTGATAGATCTGCTATAAGAATCTAGACTTAATATATGTTAATGATAGTGAAATGTAAAAAGCATTTCATGTCATGATGTGTATTGGTATCTAGATAAATTCGGTGTACAGTATATATCATTTTTCTTTATTAGGATACATGTAGTGAGATTTAGAAAAGCCATCATTTTTATGTTGTCTTTGAAAAGCTGTTTTCATAAAATGGTATTATATATGAACTTCGTTCTGGATTTTATTAGCTGTTTTATAACATGGAAAGTAAATACTAATATTATTTTCTTCAGTCTAGGATGACACCATATAAAACTGTCACTGCACCCTGAAATGTACCATCTACCACAAATATAAACTATGTAAAGAGATAAAAAAAAATACTTGAAAGCATTAATGGGCTTAAGAGGCTGCTATTACTTAAAGTGACCCGATGACCACAGGGTAATTTTACCAATAAGATCATATGCAAAAAAAGTGTTTGTATACTTATATCTCCGGTGGCCCGTGTATTGAAAACATCTCCCCAGCTGCTGCAAGTACTTGACCATCGGATAAGTCGAATACTCCAGCTGCAGTGGTTTCTTTAACAGGCTTATACATCCTGTACTTACAAAGGAGTCAACGGGAGATACCACAGCAACTGGAGGGAGAACAAGTATTCCAAACACACAGGATACTTGTAGCAACTTTGTAATACATGGGACATGTTAACATGTATTTTCAGACTATTTTTTAACTATTGTGTTACTCAATGTTACCTAACAAAAAATATTATATATCCAGTATTTTTGACTATTAGGTATTTGGTTTTAACTATGACCTCGAGGAGCGGATATTGTATTGCTATTGCATTGCTATGGAGATGTTCTTATGTTTTTTTCTAGCCCTGATGAAGGGGGATTTTTGGACCCCAGAAACACATCCAATACTCTTTAAATTGTCACCCTGGCTTTTATTGGAATAAATTGTATCTAGACCTCTTAGCAGTGGTGTGTCGCTTCAGTTTTATCTATTTTTATAAAATTACAATCCAAGGAAACTGTGGCGATCCCCTGGGGTGTGGAAGCTGCTTGCCCAGGAACCAGATTATTTGCATCAACATTAATACTTTAAGATGGCAATATCGGTGAGATAACCTTACACGTCCAGGGCAATTTTTCCACTTTCCTCAGTCTACAGTATGTTACCTGGCAGAGACCAGCGGAGTGTCTGGGCATTATGGAATCTTGTTTTAAGATGGCAGCACAGGAGCAGAGTGGCAAAAATGAACTTTGGCTGCAAGGAAGACAACGCTTGACTCCATGATTTAGTAATAATATATACCTGTATATTTTTTTCATACACGGATAATTAGTAGGGGTAAGAAATGTAATATTAGCTGGGTAGGGTGAAATTCCACTCTAATAGAAATATATAAAACAAAAAAACGTTTATCGGAAATGAGTTTTAAACTACCAGACAATTTCTTATATCTGTCTGGGGTTTTATTAGGGCTCTGGGCTGACCTTCCTGGGTGTGTATACCTACTGTAGTCATTATAAGGGGTCCCCAATTTCTCCAGTGCTGTGGTCTCCAAACTGTGGCCCGAGGGCTGCATGTGGCCATTTGCTTGCCTTTATCCAGCCCTTGGGGCACTTTTCCTCCCACTGACCCCAACAATTGGGCATAATTATTGTTACTGACACCAACGATGGGGGCACTATTCCTCCCACTGACACCAATGATGGGGCACTATTCCTCCCACTGACACCAATGATGGGGCACTATTCCTCCCACTGACACCAATGATGAGGCATTATTCCTCCCATTGACGCCAATGATGGGGCTCTATTCCTCCCACTGACACCAATGATGGGGGCACTATTCCTCCCACTGACAATGATGGGGCATTATTCCTCCCACTGAAACCAATGATGGAGGCACTATTCCTTAAAATGATGGGGCACTATTCCTCCCACTGATACCAATGAAGGGGGCACTATTCCTCCCACTGACACCAACGATGGGGGCACTATTCCTTCTACTGACACCAATGATGGGGCACTATTCCTCCCAATGACACCAATGATGGGGGCACTATTCCTCCCAATGACACCAATGATGGGGGCTCTATTCCTCCCACTGACACCAGTGATGGGGGCACTATTCCTCCCAATGATGGGGCACTATGCCTCCCAATGACACCAATGATGGGGCACTATTTCTCCCACTGAAACCAAGGATGAGGGCACTATTCGTCCCACTGAACCCCAATGCCAAAGATGCACTGTTTACTCCCACTGATGCAAGGAAAAGTCCAACTCCCCATGGCCACAGTCCGGCCCCCCTAAAGTAAAGGACAGAAAACTGGCCCTTTGTTTAGAAAGTTTGGAGACCCCTGCTCTAGTGGATTGTTTATTTATTGTTATATTATGAAAAGCACCGGAAGAGTGGAAGATTAGTGGGGAAACTCAAATACTAATACTTAAGATAAAAAAGAGAGAGTTCTTATAGAATATAGAAAGCCAGGGTCTGACTCAGACCACCAGGCTCTGCCTATAATTAACAGATTACTTTTGGGTTGACTGGGCCTTTCAAAGGCGAAGGAAAAATTTGCATATACCCAACATTCCTTATAGGAAAAAAAGTATATTTTTGCACACTTGTGCCATTTTCAGACCCAGGAACATTTTTGGGGGCACATCTGTAAAACTGGAGTGTCCTTGGAAATCAGCGACAGTTAGCAATTATACCTTCACTTATTACAGTAGATCAGGGGTCTCAAACTGGCGGCCCTCCAGCTGTTGCAAAACTACAAGTCCCATCATGCCCCTGCCTGTGGGGGTCATGCTTGTAACTGTCAGCCTTGCAATGCATCATGGGACTTGTAGTTTCGTAACAGCTGGAGGGCCGCCAGTTTGAGACCCCTGCAGTAGATGGTGTGAGCTTCTAAATACAGGGAGGCACTTAGGTCATCAGCATGGAAAATAAACAGAACAACTGTTGACTGAAGATCCCCAGGCACATTAGGTCTGCACTTTGTGTAGAAGTTTTCTTTTTTTCCTGTTTGGTTTGTTTGAGTAAACAGCCCCTACCAGGCCTGAAGAAAATTGGTTCCTTTGCGTGACAGGGCCTTAGGCTGAAACGTGGGAGAAAGGCAAAACACAATGCTCATTGATATTCATGAGGAGTATGGAAGTTTGTGCAGTGCAAGCTGTAGGATCCCACTGAGCAGAAGTTCACCAGTCTCCTTTCACTAAGAGGTTTCCTCACGGCCTTCCTGTCATTTATTTATCCGTCTGTTTAGTGAAATGCCAGCACACAGTGTGACTTACAATTGCCACACAATCGTTTCCATACTGCGATAGTCTCCTTAACATAATTTACTCATGTTGGGAGGATAATGTCCATTTTTCTATTATTGTTAAAATCATTTGATTTATTTTCTTGTTCAGAGCAATTACAGATAATTGTTCTTGCTTGCTGTAGGAATCTAAATCAACCCATTTCCTCACTGACAGATTGACTGTGCAGAACAAATTGAAATGCAGTGTATATTAAAGTGGCTCACTAGTTGCCTTGCAGTACTGTAGGTTGGTAGTTGTCTCATACCTCCCAACATTCTGAGATGGCAATGAGGGACACCTACTAGCAAACTTATTTAGGCATAGGACACGCCTCCTGCCACACCCTTTAACCACTTCAGCCCCGGAAGGATTTACCCCCTTCCTGACCAGAGCACTTTTTGCGATACGACACTGCATCGCTTTAACTGACAATTGCGCGGTCCTGCAACATTGCATCCAAAAAAATTGGCGCCCTTTTTTCCCACAAATAGCGCTTTTTTGGTGGTATTTGATAACCTCTGCAGTTTTTTTTTTTTTGCACTATAAACAAAAAAGCGACAATTTTGAAAAAAAAAAGGTAATTTTTTTTACTTTTTGCTATAATAAATAGCCCCCAAAAATATATAAAAAAACAAATTTCTTTCTCAGTTTAGGCCGATATGTATTCTTCTACATATTTTTGTAAAAAAAAAAAATCACAATAAGCGTATATTGATTGGTTTGCGCAAAAGTTATACCGTGTACAAAATAGGGGATAGCTTTATGGCATTTTTATTATTTTTTTTTTATTAGTAATGGCGGTGATCTGCGATTTTTATCATGACTGCGACATTATGGCGGAAACATCGGACACTTTTGACACTATTTTGGGACCATTGTCATTTATACAGCGATCAGTGCTATAAGAATGCACTGATTACTGTAAATGACACTGGCAGGGAAGGGGTTAAAACCTAGGGGGCGATCAAGGGGTTAACTGCTTCAGCCCCATAAGATTTTACCCCCTTCCTGACCAGAGCACTTTTTGCGATTCGGCACTGCATCGCTTTAACTGACAATTGCGTGGTCGTGCGACGTTGTACCAAACAAAATTGACGTCCTTTTTTTCCCACAAATAGAGCTTTCTTTTGTTGGTATTTGATCATCTCTGCAGTTTTTATTTTTTGCGCTATAAACAAAAAAAGAGCGTCAATTTTGAAAAAAACACAATATTTTGTACTTTTTGCCATAATAAATATCCCCATTTTTTTTTTTTTAAAAGGTCATTTTTTCTCAGTTTAGGCCGATATGTATTCTTCTACATATTTTTGGTAAAAAAAAACGCAATAAGCTTATATTGAGTGGTTTGCGCAAAAGTTATAGCGTCTACAAAATATTTTTAGTACAATTTTTTTTTTTTTACTAGTAATGGTGGCGATCTGCATTTTTTATCGGGACTGCGACATTATGGCAGACACATTGGACAATTTTGACACATTTCTGGGAGCATTGGCTTTAATACAATGATCAGTGCTATAAAAATGCACTGATTACTGTAAAAATGTCGCTGGCAGTGAAGGGGTTAACACTAGGGGGGCAATCAAGGGGTTAATTGTGTTCCCTAATGTGTGCTTTAACTGAAGGGGGGAGGGAACTGACTAGGGGAGATGACAGATCGCTGTTCATACTCAGACGATCTGTCACTTCTCCCCTTAGAGAACTGGGATCTCTGTGTTTACACAGAGGTCATCAAGACCGCCGGCCACTCACATCAGCTCCGGGGGCGAGCCTAGTGGCCACCTTAGGAACCGACGTAACATAACGGTGATTGGCCTACCTGTGCCATTCTACCACAGTACAACTGTGGCGGCTGGTCGGCAAGCGGTTAAGTGTGTCCTAGGGAGTGATTCTAACTGTAGGGGGATTGTCTCACCAATGACAGGGAGCAGTAGATCTCTGTCATGTTGCTAGGCAGAACAGGGGAATGGTAAAAGGAAAAATTGCGCTATCCGTGAAAGTGAAGCTGCTGCTCAAAATGTTATACTACATCAATGAATTAGGAAAGGGGAAGGAGCTGCGCTAAATGGACTGACACACAAATTACAAAATTTTATATGTGATGATAATGTTAAAGTAATAAAAAATGATATTGTGCTTACGTGTGCTTACGTGCATATAAATATACAATCAGTCGTCTTATACCAATAGTTCTAATAGAATTGAGCCAAAAGGAAATAATAACTGTATAAACTGATATCAAAAATGACCACAGTGATAAATCAATAAATGAAAAGTCAATTAACGAAAAAATAAATAAAAATAAAATCCACATCTGCTGTGCCAAATATAAAGCACCCAAATTGGTGAGTCTAAGACCATATATTAAGTCCACATCAACACCATATATTGTCCCAAATAAAGAAAGTGAAAAGTTGTGAAGAATTCAAAATCTCCAAAATATTTTATTGCTGTCATAAGCAGTGAATTCACGGCACACAGATGAGTGAGTAAACCTCCACCACAGAGACACGCTGCCTGCTTACCAGAGATAAGTGGTCTCTTATTACAGGGGACCCCTATGCACAAATGGTTCTAACCCCAGCCTGGGATGTGACTTGACACGATTCTGGATTCCTTGGGCTGAATGTGATATCTCCCTAACCGCTGCTACCGACCAGGAAGTGTTTTCAACTCAGGGTCAACGAGGTGGCAGGTACAGGTCGATACCAAGGGGATAAAGACACTCACATAGTGTAAAATCCTTAATTGATTTATTAAAAAACAATAACGAATGGACACTTACATAGCATCTGATATAAAATGGCAATATAGCGAGCCGGCCGGTCTCGCAAAGCAGCCCGTGGTTCCGGGACTTCAACGTACCGGTGACGTCAGGGTGTCGTTCCTCCTTCCTACCTGTTTCGTCACTAGTAGGACGTCGTCACGGGGCACGGGCGGCGTCCTGACGCTCCGCACTAAATACACAGCCTACAAACCAAGCCTCGGTCTGAATCCTTGACAATGAGACAGCAGGCGCCATCTTAGCTTTGGCCAAACTGTATATACTGCTAACAATAATAAGGGAAAAGAATAAAAATATTCATAAGGTGATTCCAGTGTTCTAACTAATGCAGAAACCATGGCTATTTGTCCAACAACCATAATTTCAGAAACTACATCTGTTGTTAAGTACATGAGAGTGCCTATATTAAAAATAAATAAAGCACTGTCATAACTGAACGGTATATGTCCAGCATCCAGTATCACCCAAATTAGATGTCTGTAACATTTATGCATATAGTCATGTATACAGTGCCTTGCGAAAGTATTCGGCCCCCTTGAACTTTTCAACCTTTTGCCACATTTCAGGCTTCAAACATAAACATTTTTATTTTTTGTGAAGAATCACCAACAAGTGGGACACAATTGTGAAGTAGAACGAAATCTATTGGATTTTTGAAACTTTTTTAACTAATAAAAAACTGAAAAGTGGTGCGTGCAAAATTATTCGGCCCCTTTACTTTCAGTGCAGCAAACTCACTCCAGAAGTTCAGCGAGGATCTCTGAATGATCCAATGTTGTCCTAAATGACTAATGGTGATAAATAGAATCCACCTGTGTGTAATCAAGTCTCTGTATAAATGCACCTGCTCTGTGATAGTCTCAGGGTTCTCTTGAAAGCATCATGAAGACCAAGGAACACACCAGGCAGGTCCGTAATACTGTTGTGGAGAAGTTTAAAGCTGGATTTGGATACAAAAAGATTTCCCAAGCTTTAAACATCCCAAGGAGCACTGTGCAAGCGATCATTTTGAAATGGAAGGAGTATCAGACCATTGCAAATCTACCAAGACCTGGCTGTCCCTCTAAACTTTCAGCTCAGACAAGGAGAAGACTGATCAGAGATGCAGACAAGAGGCCCATGATCACACTGGATGAACTGCAAGCCATTTCTCAAAGATATCCATAAAAAGTCTAGTCTAAAGTTTTCCACAAGCCACCTGGGAGACACACCAAACATGTGGAAGAAGGTGCTCTGGTCCGATGAAACCAAAATCAAACTTTTTGGCGACAATGCAAAACGATATGTTTGGCGTAAAAGCAACACAGCTCATCACCCTCAACACACCATCCCCACTGTCAAACATGGTGGTGGCAGCATCATGGTTTGGGCCTACTTTTCTTCAGCAGGGACAGGGAAGATGGTTAAAAGTGAGGGGAAGATGGATGCAGCCAAATACAGGACCATTCTGGATGAAAACCTGTTGGAGTCTGCAATAGACCTGAAACTGGGACGGAGATTTATCTTCCAACAAGACAATGATCCCAAACATACAGCAAAATCTACAAAGGAATGGTTCACAAATAAACGTATCCAGGTGTTAGAATGGCCAAGTCAAAGTCCAGACCTGAATCCAATCGAGAATCTGTGGAAAGAGCTGAAAACTGCTGTTCACAAACGCTCTCCATCCAACCTCACTGAGCTCGAGCTATTTTGCAAGGAAGAATGGGCAAGAATTTCGGTCTCTCGATGGGCAAAACTGATAGAGACATACCCCAAGCGACTTGCAGCTGTAATCGCAGCAAAAGGTGGCTCTACAAAGTATTAACGCAAGGGGGCCGAATAATTTTGCACGCCCCACTTTTCATTTTTTTATTAGTTAAAAAAGTTTCAAAAATCCAATAGACTTCGTTCCACTTCACAATTGTGTCCCACTTGTTGGTGATTCTTCACAAAAAATTAAATTTTTATATCTTTATGTTTGAAGCATGAAATGTGGCAAAAGGTTGAAAAGTTCAAGGGGGCCAAATACTTTCGCAAGGCACTGTATATCAAGGGGTCAGACATAACTAGAAAAGGTTTACTAGGGACTGTTAAGTCCCGTATAAGTATGGCTAATTCTGCGGTCTAGGTTATAATTAAATTGGACTGATATTTACAAAATTACGAAATATTAAAATGTTACGAAAATGTAACAAATGGAAAATAAAATATAAAAATAAAAACATATAAGGTAAAAATACCTGTATATATGTAATGCCCAAAAAAAAATTTTTTTATACAAAAAGGGAGGAATTATCATATAATAGTACTATCATATCACAATAACACCTCTACAGATGAAGTGATATATGGTAGTAACAAAGAAGTAGAAAACTTATGCAGTGTCACCTCAAACGTACATGGACCTATCTCCAATTCTAAATCTGTTATTATTGATTTGTTTTTGTTTTTATAGGTATGGGGGTCGCCCTTATGGGTATCTAGGTGTAAATATTTTACTCAATAAACAATGAGAGTAGTCCTTATAGGTACCTTTATAAAGAAATTAGGCTCATGGGTAGAAGGCCAACACATGTAGTGCGCCAGGTACCTCAATTCCACATAGATATCACCTCATGTGTGTACTATGTCTTGGATCAGAGTTATTTACCTTTAGGGCCTACTTTATCTGAAATGTAAATGTCCTGTTGTCTGAAACTCAGACCCAGTTCACAAATTCCCTTATAATACTAGTACATTTGACAACCAATACCAAAGTAATGAATAATAAATACTAAAAACATCATATGGAGAGTCTGAGAGGATGAGTATTGGAGAAAACAAGTCACTAGGAGTTGTCTATGAAACAATTAATATCCACATCTATATTAAGTCCAAAGGGAGTATAGCTTTTGATTTTGTGGACCCAGGCCATTTCAAGCTTAGAGATACTATTCACCAAACAGCTACCTCTCCAGTGTGGTCTAAATTTGTCAATGCCCAAAAAAACGGTGTTACTGGGGTCTCTATTGTGGGCCAAAAGGTAGTGTTTTGACACGGAGTGTTTAAAGCCTCTCCGGATGTTATTGATATGTTCGTTGAGGCGTACCTGGAGTGGTCTTTTGGTGGGGCCCACATATTGCAGGCTGCATGGACATTGAAGCATATAGACCACTCCAGTTGTGGAACATGTAATGAAGGGCTCAATAGTATGATTTTGCGAGGTACAAGTAGACAGGAAAGTCTGTGTTCTACATCTGTTTAGCGTACACACTTGACACCGTCTGCATTGATAGTAACCTGTAAGATTAGAGAAAAAATTGGATCTTGCACTAGGCGGATTTAAAATATTTGGTGCCAGTTTATCCTTCAGAGAGGGAGCACCTCTGAAGACCACCTGAGGTTTCTCTGGGAGAAGGGTCTTCAGTACCTTATCGTTCTTTAGAATGTGTCAATATTTATTAATAATGTGTTTAACTCTCGAATGCTGGCACGAATAACTGGTGATAAAAGGATTGCGATAAGTGTTTCTCCTCTGATCCAATGGTTTGTCTATTAACAGAGTATTTCTATTGGTCATGTCTACTCTACTAGAAGTTTCACAGAGAAAGTCTGATGTATAGCCTTTAGCCTAAAATCTCTAAGTCAGAACCCGAGATTGGGCAAGAAAGGTGTCCTGATCTGTGCAGTTGCGTTTGATTCTGAGATATTGGCTTTTAGGCACAGTCTTTAGGAATAATGCATTCCGGTCGGTGGGTTTAAAGTATGTAGATGTTACAAACATATCCTCACCGACCGAAATGGAAAGATCCAGGAAGTGTATAGTTTCTAAACTGGCCTCATAACTGAGGTGTATACCTCTACTGTTGGAATTAAGATGGCTCATGAATTCTGCGAGGTCCGCCTCCCCGCCATCCCATAGGAGGAGGATGTCGTCTATGTAACGAGCCCACAAGACCACCTCTGGTCTTGGCTGGGCATAGACAACATCCTCCTCCCATTTGGCCATGAAAAGGTTTGCCAAACTAGGGGCATATTTGGCCCCCATGGCAACTCCCCTATCTTGCCGGTAAAATTGGCCATTGAACCAAAAAAAATTATGGGTGGCAGCAAATTCTAATAATTCCATGATATAATGTATTTGTATGTGAGGTAACTTAGAACCCTTTAGTAAGTAAAAGGAAATGGCCTCCAAACCCAACTGGTGTGGAATCACTGTATAGAGAGAAGTGACGTCGGCGGTCACCAACC